>JAWWLV010000100.1:28883964-28905163 GCA_035041135.1 Platyrinchus mystaceus | reverse complement strand
GACCCATGGGACAGCAGTTTGGGAACAGCTGCTGCCCAAGGGATGAACTCATGCTGGAGAGGTTCGTCAAGGACTGTTTCCCATGGAGGGACCCCACAGGAGCAGGGGAAGGACTCCTCTCCCTCAGCAGCAGCAGAAACAACAATTGACCACAACCCCCATTCCCCGTCCCCCTGAACTGCTGGGGGGGAGGAAGGAGAACATGGAAGGAAGGAAGGGTGGGGGAAGGGTGTTTTTAAGGTTATTTTATTTCTCAGTCTTTTGCTCTGACACAGTTAGTAATAAATTTAAGTACTGTCCCCACTTTGAGTCTGTTTTGCCTATGAAGGTAATCAGCAAGTGACCTCTCCCAGCTGTTCGCTCAACTCATGAATCCTTAGCCATTTTTTTTCTCTTTTCTGTCCCGTTGCAGAGGGGAGTGAGAGATTGGCTTTAGGGGGTACCTGGCATCTGGCCAGCGTCAACCCAGTACAGGTGGTTAGTAAATTATTTTTAAAAGTTAAGTTGGATATATCAAGTGGGATGATTAGGACTGTCAGGGAAGTGTTCCAGAAGATAATAGATCATTTTTGGTTCTTTATGCATGTGTGGTTTAAGAGGACAAGAAAAAGAAACTGCAAGTAAAAAAGCTAAATAAAACTTTTCCTAGTCAGAAGAACAAAGAGAAAGGAAGGCATTTGGTATGGCTGAGTTGCCAATCCATGGACCATATGAGCGTGTATAAGCAGCCCTGCCGAGAAGGACTTGTGGGTGCTGGTGGGTGAGAGGCTGGACATGACCCAGCAACGTTCACTCACAGCCCAGAAAGCCAACTGTGTCCTGGGCTGCATCCAAAGCAGCGCGGCCAGCAGGTGAGACCCCACCTGGAACACTGCATCCAGCTCTGGGGTGCTCAGCACAGGAAGGATATCAACCTGTTGGAGCGAGTCCAGAGGAAGGCACCAAGATGAGGAAAGGCTCAGAGAACTGGGATTGTTCAGCCTGGAGAAGAGGCGGCTTTGTGATGCCCTAATTGCAGCCTTCCAATACCTGAAGGGAGCCTACAAGAAAGATGGAGAGATTTTTTACAGGAGCATGTAGTGGCAGGACAAGGGGGAATGGCTTCAAAGTGAAAGAGGGCAGGTTTAGATTAGATATTAGAAAAAAAATTCTTTTGAAGGTGGTTGCCCAGAGAAATTTTGGATGCCCCATCCCTGGGAGTGTTCAAGGCCAGGTTGGATGGGGCTTTAAGCAGTCTGGTCTAGTGAGAGGTGTCCCTGCCTGTGGCAGGACGGTAGGATCTGGGTGATCTTTAGGGTCACTTCCAACCCAGGCTATTGTATGACTCTGTGAATTAGCAAAGAAGTCTGTGCCATGAAGAATCGGAAAGAAGGGGAGAGGAACAGAACAAACTGAAAGCCTGACATGAAACCTTTATTGTTTTGGCTTGTTGTATATCCCACAGCACTCTTGTGGTATAGCTTTCCCATCATAAGCAATTGTAGTTTCTGCAGGCATGTTTACCAGCCTGAGAAGCAGTTCTCTGTAATAAAGAGTGTGAGGGAAAGACTGCCAAGGCAGTCTGTTTATGTTCATACTAAGAAAAATGCCTGAGAAAGCCCAGGGTAGAATATTTCTAATACCTAAATGAATGTACTGTAGGTTTTTGACCTATTGCTGCTCTGTCTTTGTTCAGAGAAAGTCAATTATTTTTGCAAGTTTCTAGACCTCTTGTGGTGTTAAGGAAAGATAAATTCTTTTTATGATATTGTGGTGCCATTCAAAACAGCGATTTTGAAGGTAGTAAAATTGAAAGTGGTTTTGACCCTCTCTCTGTGAACTGAATGAGTTGGGAGGAATCTAGGTGTGACTGCCGTGTACTAGACATTGATGCTTTCTTTAGTGAAGAGGAGAACCACTTGCTCTTCTTTACCTCCCTCTTCTAGCTGCTTTCTGGATGTGTTCCTCACATGAAAAGCCTGTATATTTCCAGACCACTCTGTGCAAGTCCTTAAGTCTGAGTTATCGTGGAGTATCCAATCGCAGAGCTTTACTGCTAGAGCTGCAGCACTTGCTGCTTGAAAACTTTTTTGTCTTTCACTTCCAGATCTTTGGTTTCCCAGCCAGTGTTGCCCACTTTCTGCATTGTGCTAAATCTGGCCTTTTCCCCATCCCACAGGGGTAGAAAAGCTTCCTGTGTTTGCCTATTTGCGGAATGTTTAAGAGGATCAGGAGTGAGTCTGATAATGCAAAGGGAAGTAAAGCTGAGTGTGTGTTCCAGACACCAGGGCTATGGATAGGGTGTACCTAAATATTTAATTTCGGCTAAGGCTCTTGTGAAGGTAAGAATTTACAAGGAAAACAAATGCATTTTGCCTCTGCCAGGTGTTGTGGGTTTTTTTTCTTATGTGCCTGAAACATGTCTCATAGAAATAAGTCTTCAAGCATGTTTACTTCTCTGCTCAGCTGGGCTGTCCTACTCAGTTCACTCACATCCCTGATGTGATATGTGTCTTCTTGTGTGTTTTTCCCTTTTTATGCAACTCTTCTCAAATAACACTAATCCAAATTCACAAAGGCTTATTTTCTGAGCAAACTGTCTCTTAATTCTTTCAAAGCTGAAAAAAAGGAGTCATTCTGTTTAACTTCTTTTTAGGATTTTAGTGTTTCTTCATGTTTCTTACACCTGTAAAACTCATTTGTGTGCAATGTACTTTCCCCCTGCCCAATTGTCTTTTAGAAGGTGCTTACCTGAGCAGTATATTTCTGTTGTCTCTGTCTTTGTCCTGAAACAAACTCAGGAACTTGGTCCTATCCTATTAAATGAGAAACTTTGCCATTGATTTTCCTAGATAGAGGATGCAGCTTGGTGCTGTTACTGTTATTTTCTTGCCCTGGCACTGTTTGTAGCTTCGTCAGTTTAAGTATTTTTCTGTTAATAGAATTTACATGCAGTTTGCCATTTTCCAGATTAGCAGAGTTGTTAAATAAAATCATGTTTTGTTGCCAGTTCCTTTGCTGCCACATTACAGACTTTCTGTGCTTCATTGCAAACTGTCTAATTTTAATGTATTTACAGTACTTTAGCAGGCTTTTGTGTTGTGATGGTTTTGGTGGTCAAATGAAATTATATTAATTGAATGACAAGAGACATGTGAGACAGTGTCAAATATTAAATAAGAAATCCAAATCTCCTTGATCAGAAGTCCTGTCAGATTCCTTCATAGTCTTGGGCATGTTTTGCAAGTGCTTACTAATGACTTGTTCCTGAAGCGCTAGAGTTGACTGAAACTGTTGTGTTTGTAGCTTCCACGGCCTGGGATGTGAAAGCAAAAATGGAAAAAGTCCTTTTTGCAGCAGGCTGGCTGATGCTCATGCACTGAGGCTCAGACTTGCTGGGCCAGCGGTATTGCTTGATTTGTTGTTTCTACACCAGGCCAGCAGGACGAGGGCAGTGATTGTCCCCCTGTACTTGCCACCGGTGAGGCCATGCCTTTTGTGCCCCTCACTTTAAAAAGGACATTTTGATGCTGAAGCTCCTCCAGAGAAGGGCAAGGCTCATGAAAGGCCTAGAAAATGTGTCTTACGGGGAGCAGCTGAGGAATTGGGTTTGTTTTGTCTCAAGAAGTTCAGGCTTGTTGGGGGACCTCATTGCTCTGTACAACTGCCTGAAAGGAGAAGGTGGTGTAGTGGGGACTGGTCTCCTCTACTGTGTCTGTGTCGTGGGTTTGCCCTGGACCAATTTTTTCACCCCCCTCCCCACAATTGTGTAAGTTGAGAGAAGGTTTATGCAGACAAAAGAGATTTGATGTGGGGGGAATAATATTAGGATTTATTACTAACAAGATAAAAACTAAAGAATTATATATACAACAATTTTAACTAATCAAAAGTACTACGTATTTACAGAAGTACCCCTCCACGCTTTTTATCAGTTCTGGCAGAGAAGGAATCTCTTTTCCACTTCCAGAGCTACAGGTTTTCCAAACAATTCTGCAGCATTTGAAAGTTCTTTTTCTGTTATCTCTAGGACAACAGTTCTGATTCATTGCAGCTAGAACTGTCTCTCTCTCTTCTGTGTCAACCTCAGGGCTGAGCCTACCCCCTCCTGGGATAGGACCATTGGCTGGGGGTTACCCAGGCCCTGTGGGGTCCTCCATGGACTGCAAAGGGACATTTGCTTTACCATGGTCTTCCCACAGTGTCACAGGGAATAATGGCTTTTAAGTCCACCCCTGTTTCCTGTGGGTTCCCAAATTCAGCTGCACCAGCATGGATCCCTCACTGAGCCAACTTGTTCCAGCATAGATCCTCTCTCCATGTGTCACAGGTCTCTGGTAGGACTCTGTTTCATCTTAGGCCTCCCACGGATTCACATCTTCTTCATGCACTGGTGTAGGCTTCTCCATGAGCTGCAGGGGGGTGTCCTCACCCCCCTAATAATCTTCTAGAAATGACAGGGTTTTTTTTTTTAGTTTTCAGTCTTTTCCCTGCTGAAGAGAGAGAGAGGGAGAGGGGGAGAAGGAACCCCCCTCCCCTCGCTTTTGAGCTTTTCTTCTCTCTCCCGTGGCTGCCACCTTCGACCTTGCAAGCTGCATTATCTTTTTTTGCCTGAAATTCTTTCTGCAACAGTCTTATCCAGGCAGTCTTCTTTTAAAGGTTTTTTTCTTCACTCTGTTGCATGTCTCAGCCAGGGGAGCTTCAGTGCTACACCTGCCCCTGGCCCAGGGCCGGGGGAGGAGGGAGGCCTTGCCCCACTTGGGGCCTACCTCTTTCCCTACATGGCTCTTAATTCTTCTGCACAACAACCTCTTCTTCCGTTTTCTTAAATATGTAATTGGCAGAGGCATTACTAAAACTCTTGATTGGCTTTGCTCCGGAAATCCACCTGGCAAAACCATTTTGAGCCCCAGGGGGGCTGGTTGGCAAACCCATGACAGTCTGTAGTGAGAGGAATAGAGGAAATGCCTTAAGCTGAGGCAGAGAAGATTCAGATTAGATATTAGAAAAAATTTTTTCACTATTAGCGATCAGGCAGTGGAATAGGTTGCCCAGGGAGGCATTGGGGTCACCGTCCCTGGAGGTGTTCAGGAGACATCTCAGTCTGGTGCTGGGTGATGTGGTTGAGTGGCTTAGGGGTTTCAGTGGTAGCACTGGGTTGGTGGTTGGACTGGGTGATCTTAAAGGTCTCTTCCAACCTTGATGATTCTGTGATTCTGAGTATCAGGCACTGTGCAAGGGGGCTTCGTGAAACTTGTTGACAACAGAGAGATGACCAGATTCAGGTGTCTGTTTCTCCTCCAGACTTTAGACAGGAAGGAGGAGTGCAGAAAAGAAAACAAAAGCCTTTTATAGGCCTGATTTCCTCTCTTTCCTCCTCCTTTTTTTTTTTCCATTTCCAAGTCAACAACATCTCTTCCTGCAACTTCAGTCCTACTGGTTCTTTTTGCAGACATGCTAGACAGTGTTTTTAGTTACTTCAGAGGTATAGTGTGTGAATTTTCTGTTCAGCACTTGGAGCTGCAAAGGTGATGAAGTGTGTTCAATGTTGTAGGTGTCTTTAATGTTTGTTTTCACAATCTGCTCTAGTAAACACATGAGGAAAAGTAAACAAAAATCAAAGTTATATGGTTTGAGTAAATTTCTGGTGATATTTTGGCAGACACAGCAGAAATTTATGTTCCTAGAATTTAACCTCTCAAATTAGGCAGTAGTCTGCATTAAGAGATGATGCTATTGAAGTAAGAAACATCTGGCATTCACTTCTTTAATGCTATCAAATAGCATATATTTTCCTATCTTTGGTCTTGGAAACAAGTGAACTGCTTGAGTACAACGTCTTACTTAAGGTCTGGGCTTGCTGTATGGCATGGAGACTACAGGTAGTTAATGTCAAACAAATTTATTTGAAAACAAACAAAACCAAAAACAACCCTCTGAAAGAGTATCTTGCACTGAAATGTATCAAATGCATTTTAAAACTTGTGTGTTACTTATGATCTTCAGTATATATAAAATGCTGTAAACGGGGTTACAACCTTTTCTACCACAAAAGAGGCAGCACTACTTTTTAGTTTTCACTTGCATGTTTTAAGTTGGGGGTTTTGAAATGTGGAAAGCGTGAAGTTTGTCCAGTTCCTTGAAGTTCAGTGGTACCTCAGCTTGCCTTTTGGAAAGGTGAACCCTCATAGTACCTCATGTAAGTTAGGAAGAAATTCTAAAGTGAGTGGCATTTTCATTCTAGAAAAGAAACCATTGATAGGCCGATTTTTTATTTGTGTTGGGCATTAAAGAAATTCAGTGATCTTCACTCTGAGCACTGAATTAAAAACAGTACCTGAATTACAGGCTGGAAGGTTGATTTTTGGACATTGAGCTACTGACAGGACTGTTAAATGGTGAAACTACCCATGAAACTAAGGTCTTCTGGTGTACTGCTAAAAGCAAGGAGTTTAATTCTCAGGAATATCAGAATGATTAAATATTGCTCTCAGGAACTAATGGTTGTGTTTTCACTGTTTGAATACTTCAGATGTAGGCTTCGTATGTGTTTAAAATATTTTCTAGTGACTGGTGAATGGCATTTCCTTTGAAATTTCTAAAAATTGAGCAATACATTGAAAGTATTGATAGATTTTAGCAGCTCATGTTGTTGAGCTTGGAACATATTTCACTATAGCTCATCTCTGACTGTAAGTTCTCCATAAGAAAAAAAAACCAAACTGAATTTTCTACAGTTTCTCAGGTAATTTTTTTATTTGGGTCAGATATCAGGGCTTTTATTATCATTACTATTCTAATTGTCCCTAGTTTCTGAGGAGACCAAGCTGGGGAAAAAAATCTTTTCTTTTTTACAAATGGATGTCTATCCAAGGCAGTAATGGCTTGGGACATTAAAGACACTTTAATTGAAGTTATATCCTAGTTACTGTAACTGTAAATGCAAATTAACCCTGATATATGTCGCATTTAAACCATATTTTTTTTCAGTGTTATTTTCTCCGTTATGGAATCAGATTATGTGCTCCCTTTTGTGTGTCTCTTAAACCCAGAAGTTGTTTTAATTTTAGTTAATTCCTAGCAAAATGAATTCAGTGTCGTAAGATCAAATTATATTTGGCTATCAGGATCAAAATAGGAAAGGTGTTGGAGAGGAGCAGTGCTTTGGCTTCTTTTTTTTCAATCACTATTCAGTGTACTGCATGTAAAATGCTGAAGTCATGGGCCTGAATTAGGTGAAGATGAGGGATGACTTGACATAAATGTAGTAAAAATTTTGTACTGAAGGGGTAGGTAAAACATTTTGTTAGTGGGACTGTTAGGTGTCTCCTGATTCATTTCACTCCAAATGTGAAGCTGGAGAAATTGAGACTGCTGATATTGCGGGAGAATATTGCTGAGGAAACTTTGGGAACGTGGAGTTTGACAGTGAAAGGTGAACCAAAGCTCCTTAGGCTTTTAGCACAATGCTGTCCTCTGGTGGAACAGTGTTGCATAAAAACAGCACTTTTCACTGAGCAGAAAAGTTTTAATTAGATGTGATATAAGTTATGCAGTGTATGCTGGTACTTGCATAGCAATCACAAAGTAGAAGAAAATTTGAGGACAACTCCTTTATTGTCTATGATAACGAAGATGTGAACTGTAACTAAAATGGATATTTCTTACTCTTACCTCTCCAAGTCAATGCTTTGCAAAAGGTGAAGCAGAAGTTCTTACTGAATAGCAAGTCGTTTGGGGTTAATAGGGTTTCATTCTGGGATTCTTTTGAAAGTCAGTAGTAACACATTGTGCAAGTCAAAATATATCAAAATCCTTGTCACACGTTGTTCATGCTCTTCTTTTGGCCTTATGTGTTTGTCCCCGCTTTAAAGCGAATCTCTCCAGACTATGTTTGTTGTTTGGTTTTTTCCTACTCAAAACCGGTGATTAATATGGCTGCATCCATTTTATTCTGACATTTTTTTTATCGGTAACATGCCTGCTATAGTTGCAAATATAAGGCAAATGCAGGGAAATGTTGGATAGGCACATATTGAAAGGCATACTGTGCTAAATAGAATATATTATCTTTGAGTGTTTGGGGTTTTCACAGAGTGAACTTTTGGAATTTCAGTTGATGTAAAGATTAAAGTATGAAACATTAAAATCAAAGCTTTTACTATAATAGAGAAGATAAGGTGGGAGGAAATTATTTGGCTATTTCGGTTTCCACATCCCAGGTTGGGTAGGTGGTTGAGGTTTTGTCAGCCAAGTAATGGGCTTGAAGAAGAGCAGGAAAAACTCTTAGGCCTGACTTTGCTCAGACTGTTATAAAAAGGGAAAAAACAAGAGATGTAATTTCTGGAAAAGAGATCCTGCTCAATTCCAGGGGAGGTCTGGAAATTTAAGCATGTGTTTAACTCCTAAATTTCAATTTAATAATTTTTCCTTCTGCAGTTTTCATTCTCTGCTACAAATAAGGATATAAGAGTAACCTGGCACATCCCCTGCTGCCAGCCAGTCGCTCAAAGGGGAGAATGCAGTAGTTGTGGCAAAGTACTGACCCTGAGGGATGCAGAAAGCACACTGTCTCTAAAATGTTATTCTCTTGATCTGACTTCACCAACTAAAGTGATGTGTTTATGCTAGTGTCAGCTTTTCTGTTTGAATTGGGTTGTAGATGTTCTGGTAACTGATTGTAAGAAGTGAAGTTCATCTGTTACTCGAAGATGTGGTGCATTTTCACTGCAAGTGTTCTGAGGTTTAAAATACAAACATTATGTTGTGATTTGTGTTTGTGGCTGAATTTCTGCCAAGTTTATGTCATGTAGTATATGGAGGTTGCAGTTTGGAATAACATGGAGAAGTATTGATGTAAAGAAAACATGTCAATGAAAACTTAAAAATGTCTGTCTTCAAGTAGGAATGATGTAGATGTTTGAGAGAACGTGTGACAGGAGAAGTTTGTTGCAAAGAGGCTTACACCTGCATTAAATCAACTTTTCTGAGGTTAAAGGAAAAGAGTGGGTAAAATATGACTTACTGGAGAACCATGGCTTAGTACTTCAGTTGGAAAGCTGTTAGTGTCTGATGTAGGCTCTAGGTTAAATAAGTTTGCTTATTTCACTGTGATGTCTAACTTGCTGATCAGCTGTTTTCTAGAAAGTTTAGTAGGCAACAAAAGGCTTGCAATGCTGCCAATAACTGATAAGTGTAGTGTGTGTAGTGTGCATTGTTGGGGAGATATGCGTGCTGCTTAGGTAAAATTTTGTGGGTCTCTGTGTGGAGAAGGGAAAAAAGCAAACAAACCAACTGAAGCAGTGAAATTCAGTCTACAGAGTTAGCAAGCGTTCTCAGAAGTTAAGTTGCTCTCGGTGTCCAAATCACCAGATTGTTGAAGATCCTTCAGAGTTAATGGATAAAATTTCGGAGAAAATCAAGTTTTAAGTGAGAAAGATTTTATTTAAAAAAAACAAACAAAACCAACCAAACAAAAAAACCCAAAACAGCTTTGAAGGTGTAATTCTTTGAGGCTATTAACAAAGATTCTGTAAATATTTTTTCTAATATGCTATTCCATGTAGAGTGATGCTTGCAAAATAGGTACAGAGTGACGCAAATAGAGAAATAGGTTCAGTATTCTCATAAGTACTGTGCTTAGGTATTAGGAACTTTTAGATAATGCCTTAAGCTATCCCAGTAGGTAAAGAAAGTAAAGTAAAAAAATTATAAAATTATTTTTCTCACTGTTCATCTAAATGTAGTGATGCAATTGTTTTGAAGAAGTAGGATATATCAAAAAGAAATTACTATATGTTTCTGTATTACTTGTTGTATAGCTTCTGTTCAGATGCTATAAAGTGATGTATTTAAAAAAAGGCAAAAAAATTTCTGTGGTTAACACCAGTCACCTTACAGTTAGGCTAAAAAAATAAGGAGATGGCTAATATGACTATTTAGTTCTGGCAGTTTTATTTCTCTGAAGTTGCCTGTGCTTTTGTCAAACTATGAAGAATGAGTCTTAACTGATGCTGAAAGACAATATTGATCAAAATCGTACCTTAATTGTATACACTGGTTTTTTTGTGAAGGCCCTTAATTTGCTACTGCAGTTGAAGGAAGTTTGTGTTGTCCTTCACAGGTTACAAGACAATGTCACTTCTGCTCTTTAATAGGTAACCCAGAGAGAACTGAAATCATATGGAGGAAAATTAAAACCTTTTGAAGGTATAAAAGCCTTTCCTCTGACCACACATGCAGTGTGACTGCTTTACAGTGCACAGGTTGTACTTGAGAAAGAAACAGAATGGAGAGAACTGATGCAGCCTGACTTCAAAAAACACCTTAGCTTTCTTTTCTGTTGTTTTAAATTGAAAATTTTATACCATAATTTATACCCCACTTAAAATGTCAGGGATGGTTATGGTGTTCTTCAGAATTAAAATGTTGGGAAGTGTGGAGGTAAAGGCTTAAAAGCTAGTATATTTTTGTAAGTGGTTGGTTTGCTTGTTGGTTTTTTTTTATCTCTCGATCAGTCATTATGCAACTTAGCTTTTAAAGGTGGCCCAAGATTCCTAATTGAACAGTCAAAATACTGGTCAATGCTGAGAGGTGAAGGTGCCTGTAGGAAGGTTCATCCAAAGAGATTTCATGACTTAAACTATTATCATTTCAGGTGCTTGAGTTTGCCCTTATTTTGCTTCAGGGATTCAGGATTGTGACTTTGGGAGAGCCGTGTCTTTTAAAGACACAAGTGCGTTTAAAAGTCGAGTCCTGTGCCGGCTGCACATGTCAGACATGGTTGGCTCTTTTTAGTTATTGAGAGGCAACAGCAACAAATCTGCCTGGTTAAAAAGTGCATTTGTTACTGTCTTAAAGCAGTTTTATTTGTTCACAGGTGTCAGCTGTGATGCATGTTTAAAAGGAAATTTTCGAGGTCGCCGATACAAGTGTTTAATTTGCTACGATTACGATCTATGTGCAACTTGTTATGAAAGTGGTGCAACGACAACAAGGCACACAACTGACCATCCAATGCAGTGCATACTAACAAGAGTAGATTTTGGTAAGTGATAATTTCAAACTCTAGCAATTTGCTGCTCTGTTGTGTCTACAAACATTGTGCTGATTTTCATGTTTCTACTTATTACTCGCTTCCCCCATCAGTGTACTGAAATAAGAGCCAGGTTCTCATGTTCTAATGAACAGGAATGTTGTCTTTGATTTTTTTTTTAGCACAGAAGAACTGCTTTATAGATATATTTGTAATTGGTGCATATATATATTTTTGATTTCCTTATTTTGGTCTGATAACAGCAGATTATGAGACTAAGAAACTTACTTAATAACAGTGACTGTTGCTCAAAGTGCCACGGTCTACAAGAGGAAAAATCCTGGGGAGATTTTCTGGGAAGGTTTATTCATGGGTGGCTTATGTGGGACTTTAGGTACAGGAAGAGTAGGGATGGGCCATTTTGACTATGAGAGATTAGTGGCAAGGACAAGTATGTAGTCTTTTTGGAGCTCCTTTGTAATTCAAGAACTATTTCTGACTGTAAAGCCTTGTCAGTATTTAAAATAAAAAATAATTGTTCTTGTCTCCTGTCCCATTATTGTTTCCATTGCATTGTACTTGCAACAGGTTGTAACTTGCAAAGTAATTCTGTGACAATCCACTTCTCTAAGATGTTGCTGATGCTGGACATGTATTTTCCTTTGATGTTAAGTCCATGGGACTGGCATTTTAATTTATTTTTTTTGTGTGATTCCAGCTGTAATCTTAATTTTTTGAATCCTTTAAATATGATGATTTCTCAGAAGCTGAAGTCCTGTACTTCTTTGCCTTTTTGATTAAAATAGGAGTGAAATATATACTTGATTGCTTTAAAATTTAGAGAATAGGTATGTATAGAAACATGCAGTTTCTAAAAACAACCTTTATATGAAGATGTCTTCAATTTTCTTTCAATTCTCAGAACTCCACTTGCCCTCTAGACTGCCTGGTCATGACTTCAGAAATCCAGACCCTGAGAATCTAGAGTTGGAAAGGAAATAATTTAGTGCATTATTAAAAAAACACGCTCCCATTTTAGCTTGCATGTGTTTGTTGTTGGGCTTTTTTTCTTTTTTTTTTCCTCTGTGTTACAGTATTGGGGATCGAGGTCACTGTTTGATATGCACAGTTGAAACTTCTTAGCCCCTTAGCAAGTTATTTTTTGTGTATTATACATGGGTTAAAAAGACAGCAGTGCTGTAAATACTAAGTACTCATCATAGGGGTAAGAAGACAGAAACATACTTTCTATGAAGCCTTAAACTAATGTTAAATGTTGAAGATTCTGGTGTACTGCAATGAGAAAACTTTGTTCTAAACCATACTTTCTTTAAAAATGCCTGTCATCAGAACCCAAGAATGGCTAGGAATTATATTTTGTTTTGCAACTTGGGTACTTCTCTTGTGGAAGTATTTGATAAACATATCTTTTGGCTTAGTGCATTTTATGTGTGTATGTGGTGGGGACAGAGAGAGGTTATTTTTTATTAATTAAGTATGCATGAAGGATACGGATGGTGAGGTGGAAGAAGGTTCACAGTGAAATATTGAAATGGGTAATAGGATTCCAAGGGCAACTTCTGCATCTCTTGGTGTTTATGCTGCTTATTTTCCAAATGAGAATAAGAAAACAAGGTCTAGCAGTTTCATATGGCTTGGTATCCAAGCATTGCTCCCACAGAACCAGTGTTAGGAAAGAAAATACTTCAGCTCACCTCTGCAGAAAGAATTCTGGTTTGATTAACTCTGTAAAGAAAGAACATCACTCAACTGTGAGCCACAGCAAAGGCTAATGGCACCCAGTAACTGCTTGTAAGCTTACAACTGGAGAATTGATTGGGAAGTATTTAAAAATAGCGTATTCCTTATAGCTCAGGAAGATCTGTGACATCATTCCTAAAATGTTTTGATTTTAGGGTTCCCCGTAGAATGCACATAAAGGAGTGTACCTTTACAGTATTGTACAGATGCTTAAAGAAGCTCTGGTAACTTTTCAAAGGGCCTTGTGTAGCCGAGGAGATCATGTGATTTTGAGGAACATCTAAAAAATTAGGAGCTAAGGAATGTTAAGTTTAATTTAGAAAATCAATAATAAATGGTAGAAGTAGTCTAGAATGACTCAGCATTGTTGTGATCATTGTGTTAGTGGATACTAAAAATCACTAAGGAAGTAGATATTAATGGCTGAAAAGAAAATAATCAAGGCTAAATTGGCAACATAAATCTAAATGGCATTGCTGTGTTTTAAGCCCAGGCAGCAGCCAAGCCCCACACAACTGCTTGCTCACTCCCCCGCCCACAGGATCAGGGAGTGAATCAGGAGGGTAAAAGCCAGAAAATTTCTGCCTTGAGATAAAGACAGTTTGATAGGGAAAGCTAAGGCCACACACACAAGCAAAGCAAAACAAGGAATTAATTCACTGCTTCCCACGGGCACGCAGGTGTTCAGCAATCTACAGGAGAGCAGAGCCCCTTAATGTGTAACAGTTACTAGGGAAGGCAAATACCATCACTCCAAAGGTCCCTCCCTTCCTCCTTCTTCTTCCCACTTGATATACTGAGCATGACCGTCATATGGTCTGGAATATCCCTTTGCCCTGTTTGGGTCACCTGTCCTGGCTGTGTCTCCTCCCAACCTCTCAGGCACCCCCAAGCCCCTCCCCAGCGTGGCAGTATGAAAAGCAGAAAAAGCCTTGTCTCTGTGTAAGCCTTGCTCAGCAATAACAAAACCATCTCTGTATTATCATATCAACCCTGTGTTCAGCACAAACCCAAACCACAGCCCCACACTAGCCACTGTGAAAAAGTTAACTCTACCCCAGCCAAAACCAGCACAGGCATAGAGGTAATGAAGTCTTCAGTCACTTCTTGGTGATGTGGGAAGTCAAATGAAAGGAGAGTGTTTTCTAATGTGTGACAGTCTGAGTAGGGAGTTTTCCTAAGTAAGGAGAACACAAACTGTAAGGCTGTTAAGTGTAGGTAGGTGTGCAAACTGTGGTTTACCTGGCCATTGACAAACCTCAATACTGTTGTCTGTAGGCAGGTTTGTTTCAAAGGTATGAAAATGCCTGTTTACCCTTGTACCCTCTGGTGGCCGTATTTGTCTTTCAGGAGTCAGTGTATGACCCAGGATTAATTCTGAAGCAAGATGGGATCCAGAACAATGCCAGTGGTGTTGTTTCTGAGCCCCCACAAGACTTACCAGAAAAAATGCTTTAACCAGCACAAGAGTAACATGCTGCTGTAACAGGGACAGAGCTTAAAATAAAAATGAAGTCTCACATGTAATGACAAGTGGCCTTTAAAGTGCAAATCCAATTAGTTTATTTCAGAGGGGTCAGAGAGTAGCATTGCAATAGGCCTGTGTAAAGAACAGGAATGTGCTAACCAGGCAGTCATTGTACTGTTGTGCTCTTTGTAGGACAATTTGTCAGGACAATGGAGAAGTTCAGAGCAAATTTCCTAGTTTTCTTTTTCCTGAAAAAGAATTCTAAGCTGTTACGATGTTTTAGGGTCTGAGCATGTGGCATGCATCATTTTAAAGTGGTTAATACTGACAGAAAAGGGGATTCTGCAAATTGTTAGTAGAATCCTCTGCCAAAATCATATTGTGTTGCTTTCATCAAAGCCCAGAACCTACCTTAGTTCAGAAGTACCTTCACTTGTCAGCTCAGGTGCTTGTGAAAGAAGATCCTGCCACCTTTTGTTCCTGATTTTTAAGCAGAGGGCGCTGATTAAGTAATGGGTACCTTGATAATGTTTGGTGTGGGGTCTGACTGGATTCACCAGAATTCAGCTTGAGGCTTTTGGAATTTAGGTTTGTGGTTTTGTTTTTTTTTACCCACTAGAAAAAAATCTGTTTGCTAAATGTGTATATTGCAAAGTCATAGCATCGTAGTTTGTTTGGAAGGGGGCTCTGGAGCAGCTTTGAGGGTAATACTGTTTAGAATAGTATGGCTGCTTCATCAGTGATACAGGAATATATATATTTTGTTTTGTAAAATGTGGTGTGTTGCCACCATTTGGTCTCTTCAAACATTGAAAAAAAATTCAAATAAATACACTACAACTTGTATAATACCAATATTTATATATATATATATCACATTGAGATAGCATTACTCACATAAAGAGAAGTGAAACTAAAATTCCTTTTGGCCGTGTACCCTTGTAAAGAATTATGTCTTAACAGAAAAGACAGGCTGTTATAAATGTAGTCCTGAAGCAGATGTCTCTTTGAAAGGCAGATTTTTATCTAAGGAATCCTACAGTGCTTTTGTTTCGTTACTAACCTCCTGCCAATTTTGAGAATGTGCTGGTTAGAGTTAAATATTAAATATACATGTAACTTTTGTAGCTATAGATGGATAAAAAAGCAAAACTTCTTATAATTTTGGTTGGATTTTCACATTAAATTTGGGTTGGGTTTTTTTCCCTCCCAGGAAAAGCTATAATGTCCAAGCACTCTCGTGCTTGAAATCTAACTTCATAAACTATTGTTGGGTCCTTGTCAGAAAGTATTCTGATCCTTCTCCTCCTTTGTATTCTCCCCCTAACTGATAAGCAATACGGGTAACACATCTTCTCCTAGAGGGATGTGATTGAGCCTGTTTTTTTTGGTTTTTTTTTTGCTAAGTAACCTCGTCTTCCAAGCTGTGAACGGAGACTTTAAAGGTCCAGAGGAGTTGGAAGAGTCAGGGACTCCTGCTTCTGTCTTTGGAAAGAACCAAAATTTAATGTCTGAAAGGTTTCTTTGTGGCCAGAAGGGATGATCCTTTGGTCACAGGCGCATTGCATTGTAACACTGATAGATTTGTAAATGAAAAGAGTAACGCAGTTGTAGGTTGCCTCACTTCTGCAACCGTGGAGGCGTGGCATTTTCATTTTTTCCCATATGACCTCTAATTGTTAGGATCTTCATTAGCAAAGGAACTCCTCATAGTCAAGAACATGATTGTTCGTAAGTTTTAGGATTTTTTTTTTTTAACTTGTAAAAACAAAACAGATGGGGAAATAGCCATTTAATACCCTCAGCACTAAAAACAAAGATTCATAATATCACCTAATTACCAACCTCTTTTTTTTTTTAAATTTAGATTTTACTTTTAAAGGAAAACTTATCTGGTCATTTGCATTTCAGATTAGAAAAGGGATAGATTTGGATTGTAAGAGATGGAGAGAGATTAAAGTTGAGGGGAAAAAAAGAGGGGAAGTGTAACCTTACGAAGGAAAAATATTCTGATGTGCCAGTGACTGTTTTAACTTCTCCGGGTGCATTTCTTAATATTTTTTTGCCAGATGAAGGCATATTTATTTCAGTTGTGGCTGTGTGTTTGATGTGTATTACAAGAAAGAAGTGGAGGGAGGTATGAGTGGGAGAACACACGAAGGTGTAACCACGAGACTGGAAAGAACTCACTTTTTTTTTTTTTTGGTTGAAAAAGTGTTTTGTTTCATATTCTCTAAAAGTGAGGACCAGCCCAGGATTCAACAGTACTCCCCCCTCTGTGATAGAACAGTGTGTACTGCTGGACTTTTTGACGTCTGCATTGAGCTAACAGTGTATCTAAGGAAAAGATAACTCTCATGTGCTTATGTGCCTGCTCATCTATTCACAGCTCTCTTCAGAGGGGTTGTGGCCCTGGGCCCTTTGCTTAGCTCCAGGGAAGTTGGAGTTGGTACTGCTGCCTCACTTGAAAACAGTTATATTCATTAATTCATTCAGAGAGTTTTATAGGTGGAGGGTTTTAGACCACTGATCATTTTAAGGGATTTTTTTGTTAGTTTGTTTTTAGGTAGAAAATGCAAAAGTTGCTTTTATGTGCAAAGTCTTTAAACAATAAGATGATTTGTTCCTTTGAGTCATAATCTTCATATTTTATCTGTATCAGTATATAAAATGCCAGGACTCAGAAAATTCCCTGAAGTTAAACTGCTCGGCTAGAAAGGGTCCTTAGAGGAAAATTTGACTTGATGTTCTTGTGTGTATCTGTTTGCAGAGATGGAGATTTTCAGTTTTTAGGTATTTAAGCATCATCACAAGGGTCATAGCAAAGCTTAAGTGAAATCAGAGGATCAGCTAAACAAACTGTTGTTAGCTTTGGATGTGTTTGTGACTGACTGGTGGTTTTGTGTTCCCAAAGGTATGCAGAATTTTTCTGCAGAAATTCTTGTTCAGTTACTGAGTTTCAGAAAACAATACAGTGTTTGCATGTGTTGTTTGGGACAGACTAAATGCAGTTAAATTTGGAATTCTTTTAAACTATTCAGCTCAAAAGTTTGGCCATCTTACTTACTTTGTTCCCAGTATCTTTATTTAAGTTCCAACTCTCTTATATCTTTGGGACACTGGAAAAAGTGAAAACAGAAGTTTGCATTTACACTGTGCAATGACACTGTTGAAATAAAAATGTTCTTAAAGCTTTTTTTTTTGCTGTAATAAATTGGGTAGTGACCTGCTTTAATTCTAATTTTTCATTATATAACTGCAAGGAGGATTTTCACCCATCTTCACTAAAGCATTTTGCAGTTATCTCTTTAAAAAACAACCATTACTTGAGCCTCTTGCTTTACAGGTACATTTTTCTGAAAGAATATCTGTTCCAGGGTCCATATGACTGATCCATTTAGAGACCATTTTAATGACTGCTTAGGACTTTGTCCCACATAAACTGTGTTCATACTTTCCTCACTTGAAACCATGACACGTGTAAGTTCTTTGTATTTGGTTACGCTGCAGGACATAGGTAATTTTTTTACCCACACTCAGGTTTTTGGGTACATCAGAAGGGAAGTGTGATTCTTGGAAAAACTTCCAGAGGAGTACTTAGTCAAAGATGTACTGACACTGGTTAGGAGAAACAAAATCTTGAAGTCTTGTGAATTATGTTCATATGTTACTGAAACAGCCTCCATAAACACCTCAGTCTTGGAGCAGCTTAATTTTTGCATTAGTCTTTATTGCATATCCTGTAATAAGAGGAGAATGGAAGACTCTGAAGCAAGACTGGTCAGCACCTGTAATGTGGCTGTTTTAATTTTAGAGAAGCTAATCATGTCAAAAGATAAACATATGCTTACTGTGAGTAATGGATAAGAACAACAGGTAGTGCAAAAAGGAGGAATATGCTGTTGTTGTTCCTGTTTTTGAACATTCAGAGCACACTCTAAAGCTGATTCATACTTAGTTGATAAATGAAACAAGCAGATATAAGAGTTTATAAGAAGTTTTCTTCCAGTCTGGTAGTCTTGTCATCTTCAGTTGGATATGGTACATTTAAATGTTGGCCAGCAACCTCTCCTGCAAATTTGGGAAGGTAGACCTTTTTCTTCCTAGCTTCACTGGTTTTTCCCACGGATTTGCAGGGTATTAGTCAAGGACAGGTGGTGCAGAACATGAGTTCTAGTATCTGTTCAGACATGTTCAATTTTTAATTTATAGCAGGAAATGCATAATTTTATGAAAATATTTTTCTGTTACGTATCAGTGAGTCCTAGAAAAAAATGTCAGTGAAAAGATTTTGAATTAATTGCTGGAGAAAACCATGTATTTTGGGGTTTTTTATGTGAATGTGAAACTCAGTTTTCTGTAGAGCATGTAGTACCTGAGAGGATGAGAGAGGAAAGCATTCTGTTGTGCCATGGTTTGATAAATTTTCATGTTATGTTGACGAACTTCTACGTTAGTAACTTAAAAGCACCTGCTTTTCATCAGTAGTACAAAAATGCTCACATTCAACACACCTAGAAGTTGCAACCAGTGTGTAACAGATAATCAGATCCCTTTTTCACTATCAAACTTTTATGTTATGTATTTCAGACATTTCCAGAACTACTTACTGTGAAGCAGTGGTTCAGCTATGGCATAAATATCAACATATGGTATCCCCGAGGACTTCTAAATTGCAATCTAAATTTGTGCTATTGCTGAGAGTTTAGCTTTTGAAATCTCATGTTATGGTTGAAAAATACCGTGGTTGACCCAGTACATGGGATAAGAGTAGTGGTGGACAAGTGTAGGTTTGGCAACACTGGCAGCATCATGATAGAAGTCTTTGTTCCTAATGAGTATCAGAAAACTATGTTGTGTGTACTAATGAAAATGAAATGTAGCCTGTGATTTTTGTCGTCAGTACCTGAACACTTTTGAATGTGGCCACTTCAGTGAAATGCCGGATTAACTTGGCAGTGATTACAGTGAAGTACATTTATAAAGAGAGGTTGATGCGAACAAAATAAATGATGATACTGCTTTGAAGTAACCCCTGTTTAAATGCTTTCTGTTCCAGATTTGTACTATGGTGGGGAAGCTTTCTCTGTAGAGCAGCCACAGTCTTTTACTTGTCCTTATTGTGGGAAAATGGGTTATACGGAAACATCTCTTCAAGAACATGTTACTTCTGAGCATGCAGAAACATCGACAGAAGTGGTAAGAAGCTTCAGAACTGCTTTTGTGGTGGAAATATATTTAAAATAGTAACTTTTCTGAAATTGTTACCCTCCTTTTTCTGTCTTGAGGCATGTATTCATTTAAATGTTTTGTCAGAAGATGTAGCTACACTTGACAGTGACATAAAAATTCTTGTGATTTATGGGTATCATCATACAGTGAGTTTGCTTGCTTCTTTTATGTTTTTTGTTTTGTTGTCCTGATAGAAAGGCTGCCATGTTTAGGAGATTATTATTTTTTTAGACACGATTTTTGGAAGTTCTCATGGTTATCCTGTCTAGTTGTGTCTCCCTTTTCACAAACAGTATGTAATTGTCCTGTGAGCTTATAGCTATGCCAGTCTTTTGTAACTGTAAGAGAGAAGGAAGACATGCAAAGAGTTTGGTGTGTTTTTCAAGTAACTATTTTAATAGACCTGGTATTTTTATGAAGTGGGATTTTACCATTCCTTTAAAACTATTATTATCAAGGCAGGGGGGGTTCCCCCCATCCCTAACCATTAGGACACTTGGTGTGTTAAAAATGCACGTCTTAAACAAATGTCAACAGAAATACTTCAATCAGAGGTGTTAGCTCCTGCTATCTTGATTGACCTTGGGAGTAGGAGAAGTTGTTTTAGCAGAATGACATGCAGGGTGTTGTTCTCTGGTGAACTGTTTTGCCAGAGATTCCTAGAAAAAAAAGTGATGCTTGAAGTGTATTACTCATTGCTAATGCATTATGAAGAAATTAATTGTAAGTAGGTTCTCTTTTCTAATCTTGTACTTTTCTTAACTTTCAAGGAATTCTGTGGAAGAAAATGAATGATTTCTCTCCAAGCCTGTTATGGAACTTGGGTGAAGGGGTGGTATGAAAGGGTGTTTGTTCACCTTTTCTGAGACTCAGAGGTGTCCTGATCTTTATTAAAAACATAGGAAGTTGAACAGTTTACTGCACAATCAGCTGGACTGAAAGATCATTATTTAACTCAGTGACACTCTGCAATTTTTGTAATCTCCTTGAGTTTTTCTTAAATTTTGCAACTTTCAAACATAGCATCAAGCATTCAAAGTTCCACGTTTGGATGTCTTTCTTTGGTTTCGTGGCTTAGTATTGCAATTCTGATTTGCACCACTTGATGTCAGTGATATGTTCCTGACACAGAAATGTTCACAGATCCCAGGTTTTTAAATTTGACATGGCCTTGTTTTCATCTGTGACTTCCAGAACTCAGCACTAGTTCTGAACTAGTAACTAAAGCCTAAATTTGTGATTCTAGACACCTGCTAGTCCAGTGAATCCTGAAAAGGTTGTATTTGTAAAAAAATGAAAGAAGAACCCAAACACTTTTTGTGCATCTGTCTGCAACACTGCTATATCTTTGTTCCACTGATAAAGGACAGTGTTTTAATCCTTGAATACAGTTGTCTGTGTTTGTGCTAAGTTTTGAATCTAGCTTTTAAGGTAAATGTTTAGTGTGCATGCACATCAAACTACTTGGGTGCTGTAGCCTTACTGAGAGAGTGGAAGGCTACAAGATTACTAAAGAGGAAAATATTATGGATTCTAAGTGTTTGTGGTTGTAGGTTCTCAAACAATTGTGTTTAGATGGTGAGCTTGTAATCATTGTAGTACCTCTTGTCTATCCAAAGATGTGTTTTATTTTAGATATTTTCAGATCTTTAAAGGAAGTTTACAGGGGTAGTCACAGCTCCGGGGGGGGGGGGGGGGGGGGGGGGGGGGGGGGGGGGGGGGGG
>JAWWLV010000100.1:28823695-28845982 GCA_035041135.1 Platyrinchus mystaceus | reverse complement strand
AGTTAACCTCAGCATGCAAAGCAATAATAGATGAAAAGGGGAAATCAGTCAGATTCAGAGCTTTCTGCTGTATTTCTGCACACATTATTTGCCTTGTACCTGTGCTGCTGTGGGAGTAACTCTTCTCCCGTCAAAATAGATCCATGTTCTCACAAATAAGAAACTAATTGTGATAAACAGCACTAATTGTGATAAACAACCAAAAGAAGCAGAACTGAGTTCACTCACAGTAATTTGCCTAAAAGACAAGATTAGGAAAAAAGACTAAAACATAAAATGTTGTAATTTTACCCACCCAAAGATCCTGTATATACCTGTAGCCAGATAAATTCAAATAAATTATTCTAAAAATGGGCAAACATTCATTACTCCTGTTTTTTTTGCAGCCTCAGTAGGCTTTAAAGACTCATACACAAATCCTCTGCTTCTAAAATGTAATTACTATAATTGTTGCCATCTCATAGGAAGAAAAGTCTCCTATAAAAATCCCAATCAAAAAAAAAAAAAACCAAAAAACCAAAAACCAAACAAAACCTTTATCTAATTGTGACCTAGCTTTACAATTAACTTCATTGAAATGTTTTATCTGTTCATAATGGAATTACATATCTATAACAAAACTGTAAAAATCAGCAAATGCACACTTACTAATTTGCTTTCTCCTCCCACTGCAAACAAGTTGCACTTACAAAACACCAGAACAAAGTACTTATTACAGTGTGGTTCTAGGAAACAGGTATCCACTTCAATATTTAATTGCTATCTTTCTTTTGCATTAAAAAAATAGAGAAAAAAAAAAGTCTTTTTGCTTGAAATTTCTTTCATACTTAAAAAGCCAAAGGAACACATCTGTCCATCTTTTCAGGACAAAATTTAGCTTTGCTTTTATATGTCACTGTCACAGGTAGATGGCGAGGCTCTGGCTTGAGGCTGAGCTAACTTAGCAGGGCAGGGGAAACTGTGGGACGTCACTTCAGAAAATTGATGAAACTGCTAAGGCTGTGAGAAGATGATGAAAGCTGTGAACAGCACCATGAGGGATGGTCAGATTTCATAAATGTGAGGAGTAATCACAGAATTTTTTGGGTTGGTAGGGACCTTTAAAGGTCTCAGCCAAAACTCCCACAGTAAGCAGGGACTTCTTCAACTAGATCGGGTTGCTCAGAGCCCTGCCCAACCTTGAATGCTTCCATGGATGGGGCATCCACACCTTCTCCAGGCAAGCTGTGTTTCACCAGATGAGCAAAGTGGCCAAACTTCACAGGTAACAGAGTTGTGGGGTCCTTCTAGGCAGGTGTTGTGTCAGTAACAGCATATAAGACCAAGATTGCATGTGTAATATTATGAGAAACATCAGGCGTGGGATGGATTTAGCAAGTGGGGCAGAAGTAACTAAAGGCAGTGCTTATATAGGAAGGGATGAGGGCAGAGAACAGGAGAACAAGGGTGAGAAAGGACAGTGATGATAAGTCATGCAAATGATTTAGTCAAAACCGTTTGGGGTAACTGTTGAGCAGCCCCCACATGACTACTGTTTCTAAAGGACAATAAATCAAACCTTTTCTGACCACACCAGATATGTCTGAGTTGATTCTATAGCCTATAGTAAGGAGGCTTTTCCATGGCTAGCAAGGCAGCAACCAGGATGGACTAATCATGCATCCCAACAGAACATGTCAGTGCCCATTACAGGCCCAATGGCACTGACATCTTTTGAACAGCCGCCTTCCACTGCACTTCAACACAAAATCAAAACTGCTTCCCCATGTGGACCTTGGCACACAGTATGCTTCTCCACAATGACACTTGCCTGGGTTAGGACAGTAATTCTACTACTTTTTGGGCAGGTCTAAAAATAACTTCAATTTTAAAACTCAACAAAACTCCAACAAAAACCAGACCTGAGCCCTCATCGCACATTTTTGAATTAAACTGGAGTCTTCAGTTTTCTGGGCTGAGAACATTTACAGTCTAAGTATATAAAAATACAGATTTCAGTGCATTGTTGCAGAAAAGTAGTGAAAAACAGAGGAAATGTGCTGAAAATGATGCATCAATGAACTGTATGCTGTGTCTCTCCTAATCCTTTTCCTCATGCTTCTGAAGAATCACTCTGTATTAACACCTTGTGGTTAACTCAGCGCCAACTTCCATCTACTTAAGCAGCTGGTTTTAACTTCCGTGGTTTGCTTTGCTTTGTCAGGGAAGACTGCATGTGGTGACCATAACGTCAGAGGTTCTTGCATCCTCAACACTTCTCTGAGTCTGCACTCACTCTTCTGCTTCTTTAGGACTAAATGAAATCCTACACACTGAGCTCAGCAAAACAGGCCATGGGATTAGTGGCCATAAATCACCAGTGGTATGGCTAGACCTACACAGAGGCTGTGCTGTGGTGGTGTGCTGTTAACAGAACCATTTCAGATGGCACCTACACAGGCTGCAACCAGTCCTGTAAGCAAGATGCAGACACATCCTAAATTTCTGTCCCAACCAGAGCCTCAAAAAGGTATGCAATTAAAATCACATTGAATAAAGCTGAATACAATTAGAAAGGGATCATTTACTATTGTCAATACCTGAGAATAATTTTTTCATATCTTAGTTCACCCTGAAAAATTTGATTTTGGCTAATAACCAAGAAAAAGAACATCTCAGAATGAATCTATTTTAAAATGCATTCTAAAACTCATCCTAAGTTACTTATGAAAATAATCTTATTGGAAATCAACTAGATGTTTTACATCCATATAGTTTATTCTGAAAATTAAAAGGATAAGCTAAATTAAACACACTCTTAAATGAACATAAGCAGCTAGTAGAAACTTTCACTATTTTATATAAATTAGTTAAAACAAAACCACAAAAAGAGAAAGCAACACATTACAATTTGTTGCCAATTAGCAACACAATACACTGAGATTGTGAGCATACACTATGCATGTACAGTCCAACAAACCACTGCTTTCAAGAAAGTTCTAGAGCTTCTTTTTTCAAGTACAGAAGATGGTAAACAATTTTTGAGTGGAAGACTGAAAGTTGTTTTCCACACTAACTCGGCTACAATATGTATGCTTACATCTAAAATAAAATTAACTCTGTATATAGAAACAGAAAATGCTGCATGATGTGGAAGGCCTAATTATTTTCCTTTTTTTTTTTTTTCAGTTTTGGTCTGTCTGTTTTTTTCCATTATGAGATACATTTACATCAACAATTGCAGAACTTCCACTGGCTGGAAAGGCCTTAATCCTCATTAAGAAAACTAAACCAAAAATAACTTCAAAAAATTTATTCATGGAGAATCAACACTTCCTTAATTCCCTGTAAAACACTCTATTCTAATTAAAGAACTTACATGCTAAGTTTTCTATTGGAACAGACACAATTATTGAAATAAAACATATTTGACACCTTCTCTACATAGGATGGTTTTCTACTCTACACAAACGTCTCACATCCTAGTTAGAGAAGCACAATTTAGTGATAAAACCATACAAGTAAATATGGAAAACTATCAGAAATCTGTTTGTATATTTCTTTTACATAGTTGTTTTTACAAAAAGCTCAAAGTTTCAAAAATGGTAAGTACTCGAATGTAAGTCTGATGCACATTTCTACTTACATCTTCAGCTTTTGAACCTTGATCCTGTAAAGATTTTTGTAGTTCTTCAACCTGGGACTGCACTTCTAGAAGTCTCTGATTTACCAATCTAGGAAAGAGATAACAGAAACAACGTATGTTTTTCAGAAAAAAACCCCAAACAACTGCAAGAGGAAGTCAGATTTTTAGTGTCTAGTGTTTTCAGGTTATCTACACAAGACATGCAATACTGGAATTTATTCACAAAAAATTTACAACAGTAGTCAGAGCTTACAGTAGTTCCAGAGGTTATACCCTATCATCATCCAGAATATTCTGATACTCTTCCAGGACAACATAAATGCATACAGAAATCATTTCTAAACACACGAAACAGGAGTTTCTAACGATCAGTTTACTGCGTGAGAGCTGCAAGCTTATTGCTTTCACACAGTTAGAGAATCCTACAAAACTGTAGGTTGGAAGGGATCTCCAGAGGTTGTGTAAATCCAGCCTTCTCCTTAAAGTAGGTGCAGATTGTTGGGAACCACATCCAGTACCAGGCTGGGACACTTTTAAGGATAGAGGTCTAAGTCTCTTTGAGCTTCTTTTCTAGAGCTCGGACCTGTACTCCATATTGCATCTGTTGCCTCTTGTCCTTCCACTTACAATCGCTTGAGAAGAGTGTAACTCTGTCTTCTTGACACCTTCCCATCAGGTAGATGCAGATGACAGTATGATTCTCCTCTATTCCACCTTTTCTTGGGCCTGGACAAGCCCAGTTCTTGGTTTAATCCCCCTCATCATGTGCTCCAGCATCCCGCACCTTAGTGGTGTTCTGCTGCACTCCTACACATCCACCACCTCTTTCTTGTACTGGGGGATCCAAAATTATATGCTATGTCCAGATGTGATATCTTAAGCACCGACGAGAGGTGCACAATCATTTTCCCAGATTGATTGCCTGCACCTTGCTGAGGGCAGTCAAGATCATAGTCAACTGCAAGGTCCCCAGGTAACACATCCTCCTTTGCTGCCCAGTAGAACCCCAAGGCTTTTGCAGCAGAGCTGCTCCACAACCTACTGCTCCTAGCCAGGGATGGGGCTCCCATCAGCTCATTTCTCCGTACTGTTGAGCACCTCTGAACAACAGCTCTCTCTTTCAGCATATCAGTGGCTCCTCCCAAAGTGGTACCACCCTCAAACTTGCTGAGAGGGTAGTCCCTCTCATCAGTCAAGCTGTTTATAAACATGATGGTCCTGGTACTGATAACTGAGGAACTGATTGCCACTTGGGTTTCATATCACTAAGAATAATACATTAGTCTCAGCTGTCCAACCACTGTCCAGCCAATTTTCTGATCATTTTACTGTCCACTTCTTCAGTTCATATCTAACCATTCTAAACATAAGGATACCATGGGGCACTGTGTCAAAGGCTTTGCTAAAGCTGAGTACCATCCTCTGTTCAGCCTTCTTCAGATGTGCAGTCATATCATTATCAAGACAATTGGTTTAGTTACGCGTGATTTGCTCTGCATAAATTCATGTTGACCTTTCCCAATTATTTTCTTGTCCCTCATGCAACTGGAAACAGATTCCAAATGGACTTGCTTTATGAATTTCCCAGAAAGTGAGCTGTGGCTGATCAGTCTCTGTAGTTCTTCATACTCTTTTTCTTGCCCTTCTGGAAGGTGAGTGCAGTATTAACCTTTTCCCAGGCTTCAGGTGCTTTACCCAATTGAAGGGGAAGATTAGATAGAGAGCAGCCTTACATCAATAACAGCCAACTACTGTGGCATGCTCAGATGCATTGCCTGGTCCCATATCCTGTTGGGTTTTAAACATCTCCAAGGATGGAGACAATCTCTCTAGGCAACATAATCCAGTGTTCAGCAACCCTCATAGTAAAAAAAAAAAAAAAAGTATGTTTTTACATTCAGATGAAATATAATGTATTTTAAGCTCTGCCTCTTGCCCAGTTACTGAGCATCACAGAGAAGAGTCTAGCTCCATCTCCTTTAGACCCTCCCATCAGATACTTTGGTAGGATATATTGATAAGATCCACCCTGAGCCTTCTGTTTTCCAGGCTACATAGTCTCTACCTTTCAGATTCTACTCATATGAAAGACACATCAGTCCTGTAATCACATCCCTGTGGCCTTTCACAGTACTGACTCCACTAAGTCCATGTCTGTTTTGTCCTGGGGATGCCTGTATTGGACACAGTACAGTCAAAAGTATATGTCATTATTAGAAAAGTCAAGTGAAGAGAGGACAAAAATTCTTACCTGTTTTCTGTCTCAAGTTCATTCTTCCGTAAGTTTGCATCATCAAGAAGGCTCTGCAACAAGGCAATCTTTTCATTGTCAGAACCCTCTTGGTTCAGTTTTAACATCTTGTTCTCATGCTGAAGGCGAATGAGTTTTTCCCTAAACACATAAAACAGAGTTTTGTAGAAAAGAGAATGCCAAACTCTATAACAAAGAAAACATTTTACCACAGGTAGTATCATCTTTACAAATATCATCTTTACCTATTTAGGTAAAGAGAGACAGTTTAAGACAGCTGAAGACAACAATCATATCTCTTTAAAACCCCAAATACAAACCTAATTCAAGGAACTGTAATTGTAGAAAGCACAACACAAGGAAATCACCTGAGTACCCCTATTAGATCTCAAGAGTACAGCTGAAGAGATTTATAGGGTGAACAGAAAGAATGCAAAACTCGATATCAACTGTGAAGGAAAGCTGTAATCTCAACTCACTGAACTACTGCATAAACCTGAGCAAGTCACTTCACCCTGTTGATCTGTTTTCACAGAATCATTTGGGCTGAAAAAGACTATTAAGATCATCAAATCTAACTGCAAATCCAGCACTGTCAAGTCCACCACAGAACCACATCCCCAGGCACCACGTCTACACATCCCTTAAATACCTCCAGAAATGGTGATTCAAACACTTCTCTGGGTAGCCTGTTCCAATGCTAGACAACAATTGATTCCAAATAGCCAATCTAAATCTCCCCTGGCACAACCTGAGGCCATTTCCTCTTGTCTCACCTCTTATTACTTGGGAGAAGAGACCAACTCCCACCATGCTAAAACCTCCTTTTGGGTAGTTGTGGGGAGTGATAAGGTCACCCCTGAGCCTCCTCTTCTCCAGGATAAAGACCCCTCCTTGCTTCTTGTATGACTTATACTCTAGACCCTTCACCAGCTCCGCTGTTCTTTCTTGGACATGCTCCAGCACCTCAATGTCCTTTTTGAAGTGAGGGGCCTGGAACTGGCCATAGGACTCGAGATGTGGCTTCACCAGTGCTGAGTGCAAGGGGACAATCACTGCCCTGGTCTTGCTGGCCACACTACCACTGATACAAGCCAGGATACCACTGGCCTTCTTGGCACCTGAGTACACTGCTGGCTCACGTTCAGCCATCAAACAACATCCCCAAATCTACACCTGAATGACAGGATGCCATCCAGAGGGACGTGGACAAGCTCAAGAAGTGGGCCCATGGAAACCTCATGAACAAGACCAAGTGCACAGTGCTGCACCTGGGTCAGGGCAACCCCCAGTATCAGCACAGGCTGGGGATGAACAGATCGAGAGCAGCCCTGCTGGGAAGGATTTGTGGGTGCTGGTGGATGAGAGGCTGGACATGACCCAGCAATGTGCACTGATAGCCCAGAAAGTCAACTGTGTCCTGAGCTGCATCAAAAGCAGTGTGGGCAGCAGGGCAAGGGAGGGAATTCTTTCCCTCTGCTCTGGTGAGACCCCACCTGGAACACTGCATCCAGCTCTGGGGTGCTCAGCACAGGAACAATTAAGTGACTGCAGAGGAGGCCACTAAGTTGATCACAGGGATGGAGGACCTCTCCTATGAGGGAAGGCTGAGAGAGTTGGGGTTGTTCAGCCCAAGGAAGATCCAGGGATACCTCAGAGCAGCCTTCCAGTACTTGCAGCAAGCCTACAAGAGAGCTGGAGAGGGACTTTTTACAAGGGCATGGAGTGAAAGGACAAGGGGGAAATGCCTTCAAAGTAATAAGTATTTAGATTAGATAACAGAAAAAAAATTCTTTTGAAGATGATGAGTTTTGAGGCACTGGCACAGGTTGCCCTGAGAAGCTGTGAATGCCCCATCCCTGGCAGTGTTCTAGGCCAGGTTGAATGGGGCTTTGAGCAATCTGGTCTAGTGGAAGGTTCTCTGCCCATGGCATGGGGGGTGGAACAAGATGACCTCTAAGGTCCCTTCCAACCCAAACCATTCTATGATTATTTTCCACTGTGCACCTTTCCAGCCACTCTTCCCCCAGCCTGTAGCATCGCACAGGATTTTTGTGACCCAAGGGCAGGACCCAGACCTTGGCCATGTTGAACTTCATATAATTGACCTCAGCCAATTGATCCAGCCTGTTCACAACCCTCTGCAGAGCCTTTCCTACCATCAAGAAGACACCACCTTGGTGTCACCTGCAAACTGACTGAGGGGGCACTTGGATCCCCTCATCCAGATTATCAATAAAGATGTTAAACAGAACTGGCCCCAATAGTGAGCCCTGGAATACAGCACCAGTGACCTGCCACCAGCTGGATTTAACTCCATTCACCACCACTCTCTGGGCCCAGTCATCCAGCCCTTTTTTTACCCAACAAAGAGTACTCCCACCCAAGCCACACGCTGCCAGTTTCCCCAGGAGAATGCTGCGGTAAAGTCAAAGGTTTTACTTTGAGCCTTTCTCTCATCCATTAAGTGTGTCACTTTGTCACAAAGGAGTCCTTCCCTGGCACCAAGGTCAGACTGACAGGCCTGTAGTTCCCTGTCTCCTCCTTCCAGCCCTTCTTGTAGAGGAGGGTCACACTGGGTCACATTTACTAATCTCCACTCAGCTGGGACCTTCAGTTGCTGATTTACCAGGACTGCTGGTAAATTACTGGAAGTGGCTCAGTAAGCACTTCTGCCAGCTCCCTCACCATCCTTGGATGGATCCCACACACCCCCATGGAATTATGGATGTCCAAGTGGCATAGCAACTCACTAACTGTTTCCTCCTGTATTATGGAGGCTTCATTTAGCTCCCTGCCTCTGTCTTCCAGATCAGCAGTCTTACTATTACAGACTGAAGTGAAGAAGACATTAAGTAGATCAGCCTTTTCCTTGTCCTTTATTGTTATGGTTCCCCTTGCATCCAGTAAATGATGGAGATTCTCCTTAACCCTTCTTTATTTGTGAATGCATTTATAGAAACATTTTTATTGTCTTTTATGGCAGCAGCCAGATTAAAATCTAGTTGGGCTTTGGCCCTTCTAATTTTCTCCCTGCATAACCACACAACATCTTTGTAGTTCTCCTGAGTGGCCTTGTCCCTTCTTTTAACCTGAGTTAACCCCTTTTATCCTGAGTTCTGGCCAAAGCTCTCTGTGCAGCCAAGCCAGTCTTCCTGCCAGCTCATCTTTTGGCACATGGAGACAGCCTGCTCCCGCACCTTTAAGAGTTCCTTCTTCCCTTCCTGGACTCCTTTGCCCTTCACAACTGCCTCCCAAGCAACACTGCCAACCAGGTCTCTAAACAGGCTAAAGTCTGCCCTCTGGAAGTCCAGTGTGGCAGTTCTGCTGACATCTCTCTTTACTTCTCTGAAAATTGAAAACTCTCATTCCATGGTCACTGTGCCTGAGACAGCCTCTTACCATCACATTACCCACCAGTCTTCTCTGTTCACAAACAGTGAGTCCAGTGGGCACCTTCCCTAGGTGGCTTGCCCACCAACTGTGTCAGGAAGTTATCTTACACACAGTCCTCTAGACTTATCCCTTTCTGCTGTGTTGCATTTCTAGCAGCCATTTGGTAAGTTTAAGTCCCCTATGGGAACAAGGGCCAACAATAGTGAGACCTCTCCCCACTGATTAGAATACTTCATCTGCCTCTTCCTCCTGGTTGGATGGTCTGTACCAGACCCACCAGGATATCTGCCCTATTGGCCTTCCCCCTGATTTTTACCCATGAACACTCAACTCTATCGCTATCATCAAGCTCCAGACCATCAAGACACTCTCTAAAATACAGGGCAATCCCACTACCTCTGCTTCCTTGCTTCCCTTCTGAAGAGTTTACAGCCATCCATTGCAGCACTCCAGTAGTCTGAGTTATCCCATCATGTTTCCATGATTGCAACTGTCTCAGTTTTCCAGCTGCACAATGGCTTCCATCTTCTCCTATTTGTTACTCATGCCGAAGACTTTGGTGTAGACACATTTCAACTGGGGTACTGATCCTGCTGCCTTTTTCAGGGGGAGAAGCCCTAGTTCCTGTGTAAGTGTTCTCAGGAGCTTCCCTGCATTCTGGTGCATCAACAACCATCCTTCCTGCTGCATTCATATCCATCCCTTATCTCCATTGAGATGGCTGTAGTGCTGCACGCATAAATACAGGGACATGTCAAATATGCTCATCATGGAGCAAATTGAAGGACCTCACTAGCACACTGTCCCTCAAAAAATGGCATGGTGCCACCAAGCTTATCTCTGGTGAGCCTGACTTTATCCATTTCCCCTTTAAATCTAGCTTAAAGCTTTTTCAAAAAGCCTTGCTAACTCCTTGTGTCACTTTGATTTGCTGATTACCACAGGTAATCTGACAGGCCATGGACTACTCTGCCTCACGAAACACTCCCATTTGGTCTGCAGGTCTTCTCTAGGGGTCCAAGAAAGGTGCCATGTTCTGTCACCATGGAGGGGTCAAGAGAGCAGTATAGCTGCTTCTATAGCAGGCTGTTTTGGGCAGTCTTCCCCATTCATCAGCAGAAGCAAAAGCCTGGACCTCGAGATCAGGAAGTTCTAAACATACAGCAGTCAGTGATACTGTCCATCTCTAACAAGCAGGCATGGAAGCCAACTTCCCGCTGGAAACAGTGTACATGGAAACATGTATACTTAGAGTAAATCCAGGAATTTGGGAGCCTGCAAGAATCACTGAAATTGAACTCCTGGCCCTGCACAGGACCACCCCCAAGAACCACAACATGTGCCCGAGAGTCTCGTCTTCTTGAACACTGTCAGGCTTGGTGCTGTGACCACTGCCCTGGGGAGCCTGTTCAGTGCCCAGCCACCTTCTGGGGGACGAACCTTTTTCTGATATCCAACCTAAAACCTCCCCTGACACAACTCCAGGCCATTCCCTCAGGTCCTGTCACTGGTCACCCCAGAGCAGAGATCAGTGGCTGACCCTCCTCTTCCCCTCACAAGGAAGGTGAAAACCACCATGAGGTCTTCTCCAGGCTGAACACACCAAGTGACCTCAGCTGTTCCTCATACAGTTTCCCTTCCGCTCCCTTCATCATCCTCATGGCTCTCCTCTGGATACTCTATAATAGCTTTATATGCCTCTTATATTGCAGTGCCCAAAACTGCACACAATATTCCAGGTGAGGCTGCCCCAAGTCAGAGCAGAGCAGGACAATCCCCTCCCTTGACCGGCTGGTGATGCTTTGCCTGATGCCCCTTAGGACACGGTTGGCCCTGCTGGCTGCCAGGGCACTGCTGGCTCAGATTCAACTTGCCATCAACCATTGTAAAGATTAGTAATACAAAGCATATATTAGCTTACTTTATTTCAGGAGTAATGATTTCTGCTGCTAAACTGTCAGAAGGCTCTTGTCTTCCCAGAGGCATCAATCCTGAGTAAGGAAAAGTAAAAAATTTTGCAAGTACACCACTTACTTTCTTTACATGAAAAGAAGTAACATTGTTCTAAAAGTTTACAGTTTTAGACTACTGCTAGACAATGTGAAATGACACAAAGGCTACAGCAAGACAGACAGGCAAGCACCATTTCATTTGGGCGTTAATCATTACTTCCGACTTCATCCATTTTTGCGGTTTATTTTCTGCTCATTAGCTTATCTAAGAACTACAAAGCTATGCAACATTACACATAGAAATGAAGCATAACACAGGAACCGTCATGAAAAAATATCTCTCTAAAGAAAAATATGTAACTACACAGAAATCAGATGTACATTATAAAAATATCACATCGGGGAAGAGAATAAAATTTCTGATTGAAGTAACGTGAAATCTTTGCTTGCTCAGAAAGTTATGAATAGTTGAAGCAGTTTTTCACTTCCGATTTTAGAGGAGCTTAAACTTATTCTGTGCTAAACAAAAGCACAATCAATACCCTCCAGAGAGGTCCTGTAAACTTTAGAAAAAGAGGCATTTAATCTCCTTATTTGTCTTTTACCTGTAGTGGTGAGTTGACCCTCCTGAGCTTGCACACATCTAAGCTCTTCGATAGTTTCCTTCAAGGAATCCCTTTCTGTTCTTAATCTCTGAATAATTGGGATGAGAACAAATGGAAAGAGAACAAATAACAAATATCAGTCCTGGCACTACAAATCCATCTTTAACAGTATACAGGTCACCAAAAGGCATGGAGTTCAACACTTCAAAATGAATTAAATACAACTCTACAGACTATTTTGAAATTAAGGTATCTCAGTCTATTTCATAACAGAATAAATGTAAGTATTATATATTCCACATGGACAGTGGAGTTTTTTTTGAGAAGAGTTGCTGATCTTATGGGGCTAAAAATACCAGGGTATAAGCTTACAAAATCAAGATAATTAGAGACAAAAAGTTACGGTATGGGTAGTAAACTGCATCTACTGTGGCCACTCAGATATTTTCCTTTTCCTCTCATTGAGGCTGATTCCAAGGCAAAGGGAAGTGAATTAAGAGAGCATAGATTTTTCCCTCGCCACGAATCCAAGGCTTAGACAGGAGTGAAATAAAGAGCAGATGAGTACACAGGCAACATAAATTGCTCTAACTCCATTTTCTTTGTCTTTTACCTGTGAAAGTGTGAGCAGCATTTCCATATCCCATTCCACTTGTGTATCTGCTGGCCCTGCCTCTCATCAGAATCTTGGCCATAATAAAAAAAACTAGTTGCATAAGACTCAGTCCAAAGAGAACTGAAGAACAGGACTCGACCGCCTTGGGATCCAGAGCAATGTGTTATTTAGTAGCATCAGGCAAATACTCTCTCAGTTTGGCACAAGTCCCCTTCTTGCAAAAATATTAGAATCTACAGATAGCACCAAGGTTTTGTCCAGAAGGCTACCAGGAGTCAAAAATGAACGAAAAAAATGGCAACTATGTAATGATCCAAGCTGTAGTTTGCTCCAAAATTAAATAGGTTCAGTATTACTAAATGGTCCGGGACAGACCTTGGCTCTGTGTAGGTATGAAGTTGTGTTAGCTGAGAGGCCCTTGCATTTCATTTTATTAACAATTGATTATCAAATGCCAGAATATTTTAATGGCTAGAAAAAGCTCCAGGGTTTCATTTATACAAGCAACTCAAATTATCTTAGTACTTATACAACACACTACACAGGTAAAATTTCAAGCTGCATAGCTGAAGATATCAAACACACTACCATGCTTTGCCAGAACATAAAGAAAAGGATAAAATCAATTTCAGTAACTGCATCCAAAATATAACAAGATAGCACTACATAGCTTATGACCTGTGGTGGGCTACCTTATTGGTAAGTATATGACAACGGGGAACAGAAAGAGTAGGTAACATAGAGAGAAATCACTACACCCATATGATGAGAGACTTCTAACTGTAATCTGTTTCTCACAGGTGCATATGCATCCAAAAGAATATACTTAAAAACAACACCCAGCCCCAAAAAAATACCATTTGTCAGGCGGTAAAATGGAAAACTGTATGACAATGGCCTGCAATTCAGATCCTTTGTGCAAGATGAAATGGTCCACCAAGCAATAGATAAGCCACAGGGACAACTTTACCACTGTCAAACAAAAGCACTGGGAAAAAAACCACCCCAATTTAAAAATAAAGAGCAAGAAAGAAAGCCAAAGCGCAGAACAAATACAATTACTACAAGCATTCCAGCCTGAAATGAAAGGCAGATTGAAGTGATCTGAAGGTCAAGTGTCCAAAAATTTAATGAAAAATAGAAACCAATGACCTGTGAACACAAAGTAATTGAAAACTTTCAGTTGAAATGATATTCAGGTGCAGGGCCTGTAAATTTTGGAAAGGACTGGACATGAAATATGACTATTGAGGAAAAAGCCTACAGAGATTCTGAAATTTGTACTGATGGACTGATAATTAAAACATGCCTAAGAAACTGCTAACTCAAAGTGCTGACCTCAGTCTGAGGTAGTCTGAGGCACCTACATATACATTCTTAAGAAACAAGCCAAAGTAAACTGGTGAGAAACAACAGTGTGCAAGAGAAGTCTGAAGGATCGGTTTTGCCAAAAGAGAGCAATCAACTGCAGAATCACTAGCAGCAAATGACACAAATGGAAGGGGATAGGTTAGTATCTACCCTGTGTGTTCCATGTTGACAGTGAAAGACAGATCAAGAAGGAGCTGTCATAAAAGGTGAGATCGCCACAAAGGACATTTCCCTCTACACAACTACTAAGCCTCTTGCTACAGTAATCACAACTCCCCAAAGAGAAGTATACTGATGGTACCTTGAAGAATGCCTTAGAAAAAAAAATTGCAACAGGAGTTTAGTTCTAGGATGATACCACAGAAACCCTACTGTAAACAGTTTTTCAGAATACACGAAAATTACCCTGGGTATTTATTAACCTTCTCATGGTAAATAGTCAGTAAACAATTTCAGATGGCAAATAAGAATGCTCTTCCTCTTAAAAATGGGTTGCATATGTTTTTGTACAGTCACTTCATTCCATGCTGTACAATTCTTAGGTTTAAAAAGTACCTTGTACAGAAACATCAGAATATTTTAGCTGAAAAAAGACTTCCTAATTTAAGAAGATTACTAACTATAATTACCATATCCCTGTGTTATAAAGGACACAAAGTTGCTATCATTACTAACAAAATATAACACCTTGGCACTTACATCTTTTTCTTTTTGGAGGCTGTCTACTTTTTCTTTCAGACGTTTGCATTCATAATCTAATTTATCAGCTTTCTTGGACTCTTCAGATAACCTGTTTTGTAGTTCAACTGCCTGTGAGAACAAGAATCAATAATGTGTCTACAAGTATTAAAACAAAATACACAAAATAAAGTAGCCAGTTACCATGCACCACAAGTCAAGTTGCAAACAAGAGAAATAATTACCTACAGGACATACTAAAAACTGCTTTCATCAGTTGTTCTGTGTTTCAGCAAAATAAACAGCATTCAAATATTAGGTCTTAGTACAAGCAAAAGACAAAAAAAACTGTGAAGTATTTTCGTTAATCTAAAACAAGAATTTAGGCTCAAGCAAGGTTTACAGAGAAAAAGCTATGTCATTCTACGGATCAGAGAGCTTAGGGAAAACAGGAAAATCTCCCTGCATTCTGAGAAACCTAGTAAGAAGAAAAAGCTCTGAAGAAAGCTAATTATCTATGCCTTTTGTTAACTTTATTTCATAAGCCTCACTCAGAATTCAACTACCAGCTTATGCAGCCAGGTAACGTTCCTTAACCTGAGAATTCCTAATAATTTCGAATACACTAATATAAAGATTTGACCACAGGCTTATAAAGGCTTTTCCTTATTTCGGGGAGAAACATTGCTAACAAAGCCACATGTACGCTTTCAACTACGGATCAGTAAAGAGCTTTTAAAATTAAATGAGCAGAAATCTGAAAGCTAAGCACAACGGGAGGAAAATCAGTGAAATCCTGCCTCTTCAAAACTCTCAGCCTTTACTAGCAAAGATTCATTCCCAGAACATTAGTAAAGCTTATAATGCATCGAAGCAAGTAAGGTCAATAAAAACTGAGCTGCAAACACGGAAGGTCAATGAAGACTCAGACAAAGATATTGCAGCTTCTTCTGAAGGAATTCATAAGAAGGCTTTTTCATGGCTTTTAGACTAGACAGGAAGAGATTAACTTAAATTGTGAAGCACTACCTACATTAAGACTGGCCAGTTTTTCTAACTGCCTTTTAATTTCAATGAGTACAGCTACAGCAAAATATCTACAAAGCCTAAAATATCCGTGGTCATAAGTCTTAGAAAAGGACTTTGCTGCTGTTATTCTTAAATAAGGCCATAAAAATAGCACAGACCTGTACTTTCTGACATTAAAAAAATAAAATGTTAGATATAAAAATATTTCATTTCTCACATGTGACTTCCATCACTGGGGCTATCACAATAACTGCAGGTATAAATAAAAATACACAGGCCTTAACCTGTGATTGTGCCCCCACTTGCAAAAGATGTAAATTTTCACCTCAAATGGAAAAAAATGCATTAATGTTTGTAATCACTCAAGCTATGGTAATGGCATGCAGAAAAACACCACAGGAAATGAATTGTATAATTGTCTTGAATTAGGACTTGTGAGGGTATAGAAAGAGACACAGTTTCATGGTAATGCAGAAGATAAAAAAAATAAAAATGAACTGTCATCACATTTACTAAGCATTATCTCAGTGTGGAATGAGTAAAGCAGGGCTTTTGCAACAAAGAAAAGCAAGACATACTGTTAAAAAATATCAGAATGCACATGCACAAAGGGGCTGAATTAAATTACAAAAAAATTATCCTGGAATCTTCACACTTTAATTCTTAAAGCTGCAATAAAATTTCTTAGAAAAGGCTTCTGCTGCGTGCAGTGGAGATCCAATTTTCTTGCAAATTACTATAGGAGTTTGAATCAAGCACTTACATCTGCATAGCACAATGTTTCTAAGCCAAAGAAATAACTCCTCTGATGGCATCCTCATGAGTAGGGTAGGATCCTTCATACATAAGACATGTTCCACTACAGGAATTGTCTGTTATTTCATGTTTTTTCTTGTTCAAGTTCTTTTTTTCTGGTAAAAACAATTGGGCTGTATTTACAACCAGCCCACAGAGGCTGACACTAGTTGTTTTAATAAATGAGATGGCCAAGTGCAGGGAAAAAGATCTATTAAGTCTCAGGGAGTCATGTTGCTCCTGTTGTTAGTGCTTGTTTCTGTGTTTTATTCTGCTGTAAGCTGACAGGGACCCCTGTGCTGTGACCATTCAATCAGGCAGAAATACAGAGCAGGCACTACTACTTTAATGAGCCATGCTCTGCCTGGCCCTGTAACAAGAATGCCAGTATGATGTCATGTCCCTGTAGCATAGAAGCAGAGAGAAGATTTAGCACATCGTCCACCTTTACAGAAACAGCATCACATGGCACTCTGATAAGCAGGAGGATAAACAGATGCCTTTCACTCCAGAGAGTGTGCTGGTGACACATTTTGTACTCAGCTGAGTGCATATAGACAACAGGGATGACATGTGTCCTTCCCTCTTCTTATCTGGAAAAATTCAGAAGTATCAGAAACTAGAACCTTAAAAAAGAGAGGTTACTTCACCACAGGAATAACCTACCTCAGCTGTGGTGCATTCCTCACTGCTGGAAAATTGCAAACCAAAGGTAGACATTTTCTCTGAAAGAAGAGCCTCAAATTCAAGCCCTGCTATTGAATATGAATTAGGAATAACTTCAGAAAAGAACCCTTAACTTCTGTTGATTTTTAAAATGTAAGAAATACTGCTTATTGGCAAACTAATATAAACCTGTAATAATGACCTGTAAGAATCACAGGAAAGGAGGACAAAGGTAGTACCCACAAAACATGGAAATCTTCTAAACAGAAGGAGCTGTTTTCTCATAGTTTCTTTTTTACTTTGAGGTATTAGCCATATTAGGAAGAGAAAGTGTTGAACAGCAGAGAATACTATTGCATTGATGATGCTTGTCCTCACCTGTCTCTTGTATGTTTCCAGCTGACTCCGTGCTGCATTGGCCTTCCTTAATTCTTCCTCCAGGCTCACAGTATTTTGCATGTACATCGTATTCTTCTCTTCTAAAAGCTTCACTTGACGCCTCAAATCACCCAGATCTTCCAATTTCTTCTTATATGACTCTACCTGGCTTTCTAACTTGGCTACTTTATCAGAAGAATGCCTGAAGGGACAAATTTGTATTGAATTTGAACTCAGAAAACTAACAAAACTAACAAAGTTAAATGCTTCTTCACTATTTTGCCTCAATGCAGAAGACATTCTGAGACATCATGGGGAGAACAATAAAGCAATCGTATCCTCTTATTACTAATGTTTTCACTTTTAAATTACCTGCTTTCCTCCCATATGACTGTTTGTCAACTCAAATTACTGCTGATGGAGGTTCTTTTAGAAACTATCACTCTCCCTAATACAGCTTTCTTATCAGCTTCCAATCTTAAAACAGTAGTTAAAACAACTTCACTCCCACTCATTTCCTTTCAATTCCAAATTATCTTCTATTCTGCATTTTACAAGGGTAAAGAAGAAAACTTCCTGGCCTCCAATTAGTTTTAATGAGAGCCAGGAATAAAATCATAAAATCATAAAGATTCATCTCCTGGGCAATTTATAATTGGTGACACAGAAGTGAAGTACTGTAATAGTTCTGGAGCTTGATTCCTTCTAAAAAAACCCAAAAAACAAAAAAGGGAGAGAGAAAAGAAACACCAGGCTCTGTTCATTACTTCTCAGAGTTTTTTCAATCCACCTGCTGCACTGCCAACACAGCAACTGCCCTCACCCCCACAACCACCCACACCTCTACCACTAGCACTGTCCTCAGTTTCATTTTTGAACCAAACAACTTACAGACTCAATTTCCTATGAAATCCAGGGAGTCTCCCACTGAATTGATGGGCCAGTTTACAAGACACTGAGGCAAGCCAAATCTCTACAATCCCCAGTGAAGTGCAGAGCCCCTCTCTTGCAGCAAGGAATTACAGTTTGAACCCATGCCACCTGCACAGATAGTTTATGGAATTGTGCTGCCTGATGGGTTCACTTCCTTATATTAATGACAGAGCAGATAAAGACAGAAAGCTGCTGGTGAATTAGAAATGGCAATATTAAACTAAGCCTTGGGAGAGAGAATGGGTAACTGTCTGAATAACTCATGGCAGCAGGCACCAACACTGAAGGACTATGTTCCATAGAAAAAGTGGCTGTCCCACCCTACAAACCCCTAGCATCATAAAATCATGACAACTCGATGTGCTAAGATCCAGTGACACTGAGAGCTGCAACAGATGTTCATATCAGCATTATTTGATGAACCAAAAGCACACCCAAAGTCCAAACAATGCAAATCTAGGAAAGGGCATAGTTTTCTGACGAGAACAGATGCCCGAGTCATGATGAAAGTGAGTACCAAATACTCAAGAGATCAGTGAGTGCCTTCTAAAAAGATTATGTAGAATTGCTAAGTTTACTCTTAGTTATTGATTAAGATACACAATAAACAACTATTTTACTTAAGCAGAATTAAACTGGAGAATCCAGAAGAACCTTGGCATTGACAAAATGTTTATATTTAACATTTCAACAAATGATAAATGTTTATATTTAACATTTAAACAAAAGATAATGTAGATTAAGTACACAAATTAAAAGTTAATAGTTAAAAAAGGATTAAGTTTACCTGAGTACATCTATCTCATCCTTCAAAGATTGAGCCTCCTCTGCCAGTGTAGTAAGCTCTTCTGTCTGTTGTCTCAATTCTGCAATTTCCTTTTCCAGTTCTTCACAGCGTATTCGATAGTCATCTTTGGCAGCTTCTAATCTGTAAAAATAAAGAAAAACAGAAAATAACTTCCCATCTTGAGCCACAGTTACCTTTCCTCATCATCATCCCCTCTAAAAACCCATGAAATGGCTTTCTGCTGCAGTGAAGGAGAAGAGCCCAATGTGCTTATTCAAAACATAGAGGCAGACTGACTTTTTTGATGCTCCCAATCTGATATCAGTCTTTCTACTTGGAAAATCAAAAGGTAAAGTATGTTTTCATAAAGACAATCCTCAGGTTTTTTCTGCAATAGTAGTTTTTCACAAAAGAAGATCAAGCAGAAATTTTCACCTTTTTTCGTCTTGGAACATACAGACTTTGAATATGACATCTTTATCATGAGGTTTTGTTCAGCTGTCCAACTCCTATACACCTTCAACAATATTGACCTGATTGTCAGGTGTTATAAATGTCATAGAGCTCTCATCAAAGTGGCTTTATTTACTCATAAAGAGCCTGTGAACGTCTGAATGAAAATGTCTGAAGAACCAGGTTTTTAGTTAAAAAGTAAAGAACTCAGAGCAAAGTTGCTGGAGTAAACTGCTTGCACACAGCACACATAGGCAAAGCTCCATTAACCTGTCAGTGAAAAAAGGGAACAAGTAATAAAAACTTTGTCAAAGTATTTTGAATGAATGGAGAAGGACACAACCTGAAACACGAAAGTCCTACAGTGATTTTCATCTGAAATTAAGACAAAAACAATCCAGAACGTGAGATACGGGCATGAGGGGGGGAAAAAAAGTATTTTATCCAAAATGAGCCTACAAGAACGGAGACCAGAGAAAGTCTTTAAGTCATTTAAACCACAAACAACAAACACTTGGATCATGACAGACCAGAAGTGTCGGAAGACAAAGAGGAAAGACTGGGAGAAAAACTGTTGTACCACACTGGGCATCAATTCAGCTGTACATATTTCCTGCTGGATCAGGTAGAGCTGAAAGGAACACATACAAATTGCCATGAGAAACCACATGCTATGAAGGCAGGGAAAGGGGATAAAGGAGACTAGGAATGAGTCTCACATGTGGAAAAAGTTTAGACGGACCTTCAGAACCCGAAATTAGAGTAACAGGCAGGGCAGATATCGAATATAAGCAGAAAACCTGTTCAAACAGTAAGTGATAGACTCAGGGAGAAATCATTCCAGAGCATGGAGAGGAATCAGAAGAGATAAAAGGGGACATTATCACTACGTTATTCCTTTACATGGTAGATACACAGAATGAAGAAATCCAGGCACTAGCTGCTGTGAAAGAGAAATACTGAATGTTTTTGAAGAAACTGATGGGACAGGGTATGTCAGAGTAAGCAGGAAGAAGGCTTAGTATAAGAGGAAGTGGAAAAATGGTAAAATAGGCAAAAAAGGAAAGTTACATGGCACTTATCACAAGAATTAGAAAAGGGCAATGAAAAGAGGATAGCAAAAGAAAAACTGGCAGTATAAAGAAATACCATGGTTTCACTCAAGAAAGAGAGGGAAAGTATGGCAAAGAGAATAAAAAAAGTAATGGTGAAGTGAATCAACTTTCCTCAGCAGAATAGGCACACATAGCCTGGAAACAACTGTCAGAAGAACCAGGAAGGAGATTTACACAGGCATTGTATTTCTGCATGCTGAGGAAATGCAAATGAAGTGCAGAGCTCACATGTGGATAACCTCTGTCTTTCAGATATGAAACAAACTGTTTTCAAGTTCAGAGGACATACTTTGCTATGTAATAATGCCACCTGTAGTACTGCCTGTAGCAGACCTTAGTCTAGGAATTCCTACACCCTAAAAATGCAATCAGAATAATTTGGGTAAAGGAAAGCATGCTACTTTTAATTCTCACTGATTTTGAAAAAAATGGCTGAAATGACTGCAAGCAAACAATTCAAAATAACTCAAGAGAGTCCAGAGTGACATGTACACAGCATTTCAGCATTAAGCTGATGCATTTTTTTTATGCTGGAGCTTGTAAAAAGGTAAATCATAATGTGTGTGTCACTGTAAAAACTGTACTACTCTGGTTATGCCACCCGTTATACTCATTCACGATTGCCAGCAGAACCAGAAGTATCTCAGCCACATCTGTTGCCAGCTACAAACAGTCTAACCAAGCACAGCTTTTCTACCTGAATGTTTCCTCTTGGAGCTGTTCTAGCTGTGTCTGCAGCTGCAGGTGCCTACGACCTGCAGGGCTGTTGGGATCTTCAATAGAATCAGACTGATTTAAGCGTTCCATCAAGATCTGGTTCTCGGCAAGCAGGCTGCTCTTCTCCTCTTGGAGGGCTGCAACCTGTCGTAATAAAAGCATGGACTAGAATAACTCACCTATCCAGCTACTGAGAAATATTTTTTTTTGTGCTCGTGATAAAGTATCAACACAACCCACAAACAGAAACATGCAGACAACGATAATAATCACATTTCACGGGAATATACTGTATCATTTAATAGGTATTCAATTGCTAAGTGAAGTAACCAACATATTAGGGGCAGATTTACAGAAAACGTAACTATTCTTTAACGTGTTTTGCACTGGCATTAAAAGAAAAAGTCTTTGTTATGACAGAAGATAACTTTATCATAATTAAGTCTGTATACTGTCCCAACAAACAAACAAAACTAGCTCTCCACAGTAAGGGCCAACTGCAAGCAGGTCCAAAACAGGAACACAGTCCCAAAGATGACTCAGTTTCCACCAACGCTGTGGAAACAGTAGCGTGAAGAACTCAGAGTGCTCCAACTCAAACAACAGCTGAAACATGGGTTCACATATTAACCATGAGCACTCAGATCAGCTTAATTAATTCCTACTGAACTGCTTGGCAAAAAGCCTGAATTATACTCCAACACAGGGTTACAATGGCAATGCCTTTCAGGGCTCCCTCTTCATACTCCTCATATCTTCCAGATGAAGTATGATTGACTTAAAGTAAAACTTAGTCTAAACCCATACACAGCTGATAGCCTGCAGTAACTTCCTACTGGCATTTAACACTGAACTGTAACTGTTACAGCAGCAGAACTTGTATTAGTTCTCTACAGCAACAGCTCAAACCCTTCCTACAG
>JAWWLV010000100.1:28805644-28823303 GCA_035041135.1 Platyrinchus mystaceus | reverse complement strand
GCAATTTCTTCTTTTGTGGCTAGTGCTTCATTTAATTCTTCTGTAGTTTTCTTCAGCTAGCATAAACAATAAACATTAATGTTTTCATCACTCTTTGTGATCCATTTAAAAACATTCTGAACTATATGACTGTAAAATTTTTACATTTAGTTAATATATTAAATTTTTTAAAAGATCAGGCAATTCCATTCTTATAAAGAAAAAAAAACCTGTTTAGTTTGTGTATTAGTAAAAAGTAAAAGTACCTAAAAGTAATATTTGCTCTTATATTAGAATTATCACATCTATTCTATGAATTGAGTCAAAAACTCTTGAAGAACTCGGGTCTGAAGAACTCATCAAATCTCGACAATGAAGAAAATTGTCAATACCACTTTTCTTTACGGATTCAAAGAGTGTATAATTTCAATTTTCAATCTAGTTTTGAAAGGACTGGAAGGTGGAATACAGGGAATGGACAATTAGGGTAAAATCTCTCTAGTAAAGGAAGCTACTCTTAGTGCACAGCAGGGATACAACTAATGTGGTGACAGAGAAGCCTACCCTTCAGAAAAAAGGGCACTGAATCTTGTAAGCAGTGGAAAATATTCAGATATTTCCCTTCAAGGGCTCATTATTCAGAGATATGTACCTTGCCAGTTACAAATGAATGCAGTTAACAAACACAACTACAGGTGTGTGCATGTTATATATAGACATAGATATATATGTACTATTATATATGATGAAGTTTAAATGGGGTTTCTTAAATAGCATCAGCATATCTGGTATGTGCAAGTTTATTTCTCAGGGCCTGTTTACCTACAAAAATTAATTTAATGTGCCAGGATTCACATATTTCTGCAGAAAAAGCATGATGGAGGAACACAAGGAAAACCACTGTACTACACACTCGATTAGAAAAAAATGAGGAAGCAGGACAGTGTTAGCATGAAATTAAGTTAGTAAAACCAACTGGTTTTGCATATTTTTTAAATATATCAGACAGGGAAGGATTATATTTGAAAACTTCTCTTATGTACTGGACCGGTTCCAGGACCCCATATATGTGTGTGTTTGTTGGGGGTTTTTTTTTAACTGATTTTGGGAACAGGAACTCATATAAAAAGTTTTATTCAAACACTATACAATTTTTGTCTTTTTTCAATACCTAAAGATTAGTACCACTCTGTGGTTTTGCTTTATTATGTCACACAGCTAGACTGGTTCTCCAAACAAACTTTTTTTTTCCTTTAAACACACAATAGGAGTAAACTCAATCTATAAATCTAAAGGACTCTGAAATTTACTACTGAAATTTAGTTTTCCACTCCTCATTTGACTTTCCCACAAAACCCTTTAATGATTAAAGAAAAAAAAAAGAGTTCTTAAAACAGAAAAATGACTGGCCACTGATGTGCTATGATGGAAGGAAAAGAAACATCTGGTCTTAGATACCTGACGATCAAGGTCAACGTAAGCATCATTTCCAACAGAGACTGGAGACTCTTTACTCATCAACTGCAATTAGATTACACTGGATTAGAAAAAACAAGAATTTACTTTTATATTAAAACCTAAGCTTCAACGAAATACCAATCTTATTTTTACTTTTGGGAGTTTTAATCTGACTTATTTTGAAAGTTTTTAACTTCATTTTTCTATATGACATATTCAGAAACAAAACCAGAAAAAAATAATCTTCATAACTTATAATATTTAGAGTGATACAAAAAACCCCTTACATCATCGGTTTTTCTTCTGACAATGCACATTCTTCATCTATGATGAAGTCTACAGTACACCCTGCTAAATATTTTACTGAAGTGGCACTGGAATGATGGCAGATATCAACACACCATGCAAGATCTCCTTTTAATTGTTCTCTGCTAGTGGCTTTCATGCTTCAATTACCTGGAAGTTCACATGCATTTATTTATTTCACTAAAGTCCGAGACATATCCTCAGCTAATAGTGCAAAACAAAGATGATCAAAATTCTGCTCTGAAGTTGTCTGTGATTTTCAAATTTAAAGAGAAACTCCCTAGAGTGCATTCCTGAAATGAGTATTACAATTCATTGTGTACTAACCTATTTTATTGCTGGAATAGTTGATGGTGGGTTTGTAATATTTAGAATATTTAAAAAAAAACCAACAAAAAAACCCCCAACCCACACAAAACCAAAACCAAACCAAAAAAACAAAACCAAAAATAAACAAAAAACCTAAACCAAGCCAAAAGATAAAACCACATTTCCATCAAACCCTCGGCACAAAACCCCAAATCAAGTCCTACAAAATTGACTGATGAGCTTATTAAGAGAAAGAGGAAGAGCAGGTAAGTTTTAAGAGTTCTCCAATTACACAATTCATGGAAGTTACAATCAAAAAAGCCTGGTCCTAATCAAAATCAGGACAAAATCTTTTCCCTAAGATCTCTGGTCCAACCTGGTTACTCTCTCCAGAGACAGGGCTTCCTTTTTTCCTTCCATAAAACAGTGCTTTTGCATTACTTTTCCTTGACAAAGTTTTTGGGATACCTGGCACAGAGCCTTCATTTGTTCTCAGTCCTTTTTGTTTATACCACTGTGTACAAGCAAAAAAATCTGTTTGACATTGACATCATTCAAATATTTATACACTTACATTTCTCTCCCTTTCCCCATATCCTTAACTGGGATTTAGCTGCATAGCTAATGCTTAAATTAATCTGTCCTCAACAGTCCTCCTCAGACCATGACAGTGTTTGTCAAATTTCTTCTATTTTGTCTACATGCTTACAATGACAAAACTACTCCAAGATGAAGCACTGCACAAAGTCCAGACTCCCTGTAGCAATAATTAGAAAGTCCCGAGCTTCAGAGTTGTCCCCGGAAAAATGAAGTCATGTCTTTTTCATTACCATATATAGTAGCATTACAAACTTGACTTTAATTTAAGGCCCTAATCCAAGCTGATTATCATTTAAACATCAAAACTTCCAATCCCTCCCTGCTCTGTGATAAGTCTTACATGTTCCAATTACTGCATTTCACCAGCTACTGTCAAAACGCTTCTTCAGATGACTAAAGGGATATCCAAACACTGAACTCCTCTTTCCTATGTTATATCCCAAGACTGTTTGCAATCACCGGACAGGAGTGTTCACAAGCACACAAGTAAGTTCCACCTGCTAAGGCAGCACTTTCCAGCTGGTGGGTCCTGTGCAGCCTGCAAGAGTGTACAGCACCACCTCCTTAACAGCCACTGCCCCTTTCTGGCCCGAGCACAACTTCCTCTTCAGAAAACCAGCTCAACAGGCCTGCACAATACTTACAGTAAAAGGAATTCAAGTGACCGCACAACCCACTAGAGGCCACTGTGGTGTCACTGCTTCCTGTGAATTGCTGTAAAGGAAGCAGGCCAAGGCCACCAATATAATCCCTGTTTTCTTCAGTGGGTTTTGTCATCTCTCGCCAAACACACTGCTCTGGAGAGCCCTTAGCAGAAATGTCCAGAAAAGAGGACATTATCTGGAGCAGGATTAGGCAGTGGAGACACATGGTCTGGGTGTACCGTGAATGTTGCACAGAACTTGTGAATTTAACTCCATGGGGTGCATTAGGAATGTCATGGGAAGTGTGCATGAGGCACTGAGAGTGAGGGCCATAGACACACAGATGACTGACTCAATGCAACAGGAGCAATCTGATGGCCTGTGCTATGGTGGGAATGCCAAAGATGAAATCTAAGGGATTGTTTCGTGTCCAGTAAGTAGCACAACCAGACAAAGAACAGGAACAATATTGACAGAGAACTCACAAGTAACACAGGAATCCAACTGCTGATCAACAGTTAATAATAAAGTTAAGAAGTGGGATGAAAAGGTATCAGGGCAAAGGAGTGCATCCATCTTTCCCCTACACATCTCCCCACACACTGGGACAATGGTTTATGCAACAAAATGTCTTGACCGCACTCTGCTTCTGGATTGCCTCTACACAGTTTCTCTCCACTTAATAGCAGACACTTTACCATAAATAGCACGGCCAATAGAGCACAACTCCATCCACCTATCCAAACTTCTCTCTCTGCAGTCAGATTTTCTGAAAATTTCAAGAAAAGTTTTACTGAATGCAGTGTCTTAGGATTCCATACAGGTATGTTTGTCAATTCAAAGCACATACTACACCTTCCATCCACCTAAAAAAAACTAAGGTAAGAGGCTTGTCTAGTTTCCTCCATTCTTTGCTTTGTTTCTTGTCAATCAGCATTCTCTGATATTACTGAAATTTAGATCTCCAAAATGCTTATTTAATCAGTTACCTGATCAATGGTACATGCATTATTTATTACTAATCTGATGATACTAGTAGGTTGAAACTAATGTTTAAATCAAATTTCCTTACGGCGTTCTGCTATGTATCTCCTTTACTTAAAGCTCATATTCAGAAAAAATTCATTAAATACTGCTGTATTTCTTGTGCTTCACATGCAGCCTGCAAGTGTGATATTAGAACATGTGGTCTTGAGAGGTATAGATCAATGCCAAGACTTTTGAGTTTACAGGGCCAAACTTCATTTCATTTGTATTCCAAATAAGTTAAGAGAATAAAAAGCAGAAGGAAGTGGCCTTCTGTGCCTCCCCTTACAGCTTTAGTTTTCTTCTGGAGCAGACTACAAGGGGAATAAAGGTCTGTCATCACAACTTTGCTGCACTGGAACTGGCCTTCGGTTCCAAACTCACCATTTAGCTTAAGTATAGTATTATCACTTATTTTCACCTGTAACTTTAATGGAGGATGATGTGCAGAAATTATAAAAAGGAAAACAAAAAGAAATGCCTGCAAAATCAAGCAATTGCACTAGGTGTCTACATGCGAAGCGAAAGCCTGCTTTAGAGCTTCTGGCAGTGAAATGAACTAGCAAAAGACATTTACTGCCTTTTTCTTTTTCTGGTTTATTTTGCATAAAAAGGTCAGTCTGGATTTTAAATGGCACAATAACCTGGACAACATGGTAATTCTCATAATTATTTGTGTAGTTTTATGAGAAGCAGTTGTCATTCCATGTCAGTCCTTTACATTTATACCTCTTCCTGCTCATAGCTTTGGTATGATACCTCACATAACACTTGTAGGTCTGCTAATCCTATATTATTAAAACCTTCACTTTTTAATTGCTTTCCCTGGGAAATGTGAACAAGTTGTGTTGTCATGGATACAGAAAGATTAGGGAATGGGTAAAACTATCACAAAATCTGCATGCATGAATAACCTGAATTATGAAAGCTTTTTTTTCCCCCCTATATGTGATTTTGCAAACACAGCTGAACCATTCAGTTGATGATTTTAACAGTCCAAAACACTTGCTTTATCTGAAATGCTTCTTCTACAGTTGATAATATTTTACAAGCACATTTAAGTGTCCACAAAACAATGACAAAATCTAGCCTCTGTAATCAGGTTTTCCTTTTTGAAACATCTTTATATTTGTTTTAAAGAGTCAATGTATGACACTGTAAATCCTTTAAAGCAGCTGGATGTTCTTCCTCCAGTTGATATGCAGTCTATCCTCCAGTCTATCTGTTGACAGATGCAACAAAATACTTCTGTATTATTTTCTAACTATTAAAAAACCACTTTTACTTCACACAAGATAAAGTTTTAAACAGTCAGGACCAAATACAACAGGGAAAAAAAGCCAGAAAACCAAACAGTGGAAGTTACACAGTCAGTATTAATCCAGACAATAAGCACCTTTTCCTATTCACCCAGGCAAGTTTTGACACTACCTCTAGTACTGTTCTGACTCTCAACTTGACCTGCACAGACACCTGCTAAGTGATCAGGTTTGGAGATGTTCCAAACAGCAAAGGCAAACAGATTGTTTGCATCAGCTACCACCTTCATAAATAATGAACTTGGTTGCTCAAGGAAAAGATCTGGGAAAATGACAGCAGAATTTCCAAAGGATGCCAAGGAAAGGAAAAGAAAGAAAAACACATAATGGCCAAAATAATTTCTCTAAGGAAAGTTTTTGGGCCTTTAAAGGAATCTGAAAACCATGAAATAACTGTAATATTATGCATATTAATATATTAAATCCTTTATCTTGTGCACAGCTTGCATTCAGATACGTACATTTGAAGATTAGCATCTAAGAATCTAGGTGATGGAAACACACCAGATCAATTTGAATACACCGAACAAAACAACAGAAAAGCACTGTTCAATTTATAAAACCTTATGGAGCACAAGGCATATTTTAAACATTTAAATAAGTGAAGAAACGAAATGCTGAAGAGTCAAAAGTTATAATAAAGTAACCAACATAATATGCTGCTTCTTCCATTGAAAAATCACCTTCTACATGCAAAAAACTAGAAAAAACCTGTTCTACTGTGCTTCATGAAATACTTCCCTGAGTAAGATGATTAATGAAAACCAAAGAAGAATCAAAAAAACTTATGTGTGCTCGACTGAAACAGAAAAATAAACTTCCTAATACATCAGTAAAGCTTAGAGAGGTCTTCTGACATACCTAATTTCAAGGAAAGAGTACCTGCAAAGTCAAATACTTTGGAATGTTTGGAGTAGGTGACATACAGCAACTTTTCAAATATGTACATATAGATACTTTCCTAGGCATCTCATTTTGGTGTCTCCTACATATTGCTTATTCCAAGTCTTGAATTCTGAGAGCTGCTTTGAGTCAAAGAAATAGAAAATCCTCCTTAAATCCAGTGAAGTTTCTGAAGTTTCACCCCATGTGAATCTGTGCTGGCTATGACCTAACTCCCAGAATAACCTTCTCCACAACTTTGCCAGGACTGAGGTGGGACAGGCCTGCAATTGCCAGTGTCTGTCTTCTTTCTCTTCTTGAAAATTGAGATAATCTTTACCAGCTTCCAGTTGACTCTGGACTTCTCCAGACTCCAAGCCCCATAAAAAAGGGGAGGTGCCATTCTCAGAGTGTATCAAAGTCTGAGACGCTTTCTCACCTCTTCATTAAACAACTTGAGACCTTCCTCATTTGGTCCTGAAATGTCTTGGATTTCTAAGCAGCTTGGAAAGTAGCATTACCATCACTCAGAACTGTGTCAGTACCTGAATAGTAAGCTTTTTGATTCAGTGTGTTTCACAAATCTGTTCCAGAAAAACACACCCTTGCCCAGTGATTTCTCCCTCCTTCTACTCACCATCTCAGAGAAAGGGCACAAACACTTAAAAGTTTACTCATCAAAAATGCTGAAAACTGTGAGCTGCTTCAAATCTGGCTATTATATCGAATGAAGAAGACTTTTACAAAAATTAAATAGGAGATTTTTAACAGAAAAAGGGAGGATAAAATAAGGTTTTCTATTTCAAGGCAGTGCAGAATACAGTGACATTGAAATTTGGATTTAATAAAAAGCAATAGAAAACTTCACCAAAACACTGTATTACAGTTACAAAAAATACAAAAAAGTAAAATATTCCAAAACTCCAGCAAACTGGTGCTTGGCAGCACTGACTGGAAGATGATTTAGCATAACAATTCTTTCAAAACTCATTTCAAAAGTCTGCTCTGCATTGTTGTAGACAGAAGTCCACACACAGACTACTGAATGTATGACTGCATGGTTGAAGTGATGAAAAGGGACAGGGTCCCTTGTAGGCTTATTGACACCTCTTTCTATATTCAGACATTCCAGAGAAGTGAAATTGCTCTAGAGGCTAATGTGAAATTTGGTTTCATGTTCAAAAGAAATGGGATTACTAGTGGTTTCCAGCTTTCCTTAGTGGACTGCCCTGCAGTAAACCTCCATCTATGAAGACTGATAAGCATTTCATTCGTGGGCATTTTGGGCTCATAAGAACCCACGTGGGGGTTTCAGGGCTGTAGTGGCTAACACTGTGATTTTAACCTACCACAAAATGCACTGGAGTATACTCACTAACTTGTAAAAACATAGCAGCCTATTATATTATTCATATATAGTCATATTATTTATCATTACATATTATCATTATGTATTATAACACTACAGCTGACAGAATAATACTCTGCTCTCTGATTCTCTTCCTTTTCACTTGTCAACAAAATTAAAAAAAAATAAAGTAACGGCTCATGAAGTTTTGCAATTTCAAGGTACAAATTTTGATGAAATTCTACAGTATTTGGTTATCCATATAAAAATCAGTCTAGTGTATTTTAGGATTCACAGGGTGGGAAAGGTAAAGGAAAGGGAACCCAATATCAAAAATATCTAGAAGTTCCAGTCTTCTAGATTTAAAGAAAAGTGGGACATTCAACCAGAGTTCCTTGACATAAAGCAAGATTTTTCTAAGGAAACAATAAGATATTTTTCACTGTAAGAAAGCAAAATCTATGCCCCTTACTTTCTTTACTTCCAACTAAGTTTTTCCAAAGTAGGAAAAAGCATATTGTTGTAAAATGCTGAAAGGTAGAACTTTTACACACTGTGGGCATCCCAGCATACCTCCTGAATGGCTGTCATGACAACATGTTGAACTGATTCTTCCATCATCATTATGGTCTGGATGTACTCTGGAAAAAAAAAACCAAAAAAAAGCATTCTGAAATGTCATTGTTGAAATTCAAGTCAGAGAACAGAAGATCAGAAGCTGCATCCTTCCTACAAATGAGTAGGAGCCACGGATGACACTGGAATGCATAATCACCAGTCAAGTCCCACCGCAACAAACTCAACAGGATTTTACCAGAAGTTTGTTCAGACATAAATCCAGGCTTATTTGAACTCTACAACAATGAAAAAGGTACACGATTATCTTTTCCTTCTGGCACCTCACAGTTCTGATATAACTACTTTTACTCCTTTTCTCTCTTTGTTCCCAAACTATTCAGGCTCTTCTAGTACATGATCCAGGCATAGGTTGTTCTTTTCTGTAAGTTTAACAATAATGTCCTGCCTTCCTACAGCATCCTCATTTCAAAGCATTTTCACATCCATTCTTGTTTCCTGTTCTTATTCCTGTGTTACACCACAAATTAAGTCCCCTTCCACTTTTTCACTCCTCACCTATGTATAGATGTGAGTTACACATCAGGTACTTTATGAGACAGTACAGTGGTCAGAAGGGCAAATTCTGACATTAAGACTAAGTCAAGGAGTTAACAATTCGGACATTATCATGTGGTTTCCAGACAGATATGATCTCCTTTACAGGAGACCTGTATTCTTTTAATGATGTGTCCAAGGGAAAGATGTCACCTCAAAGGGAAAAAGTCACCTCAAAGGGGAAAAATCACCTCAAAGTGGTTAATTAGCTCATGCCAAATCTCACTACAAGTACATAAAACTAGACTGTTCTGATATTTCAAACATGTACATTTTTAATGTCCAAACTGAGAGAATAAAGGACAGACAAGAATAAGATATACTTCCCAACTGAGGGTGACAAATAGTCACCCAAAGGAAGGAAGATAATTTTACATAAAACAGAGAGGACAGGCGGGTTAATAAACCAGAGTTATTTATGTACTCATGAAAGAACACTCCCTCTATTTTAATTAATAGGATAGCCAGATCATCTCCTGTTTAGGAGAACAAAAGTAATTTCACAAGGAGAAACTAAAGTGATTTAGCCACCTGAGAAAACTGAAAGGGGAAACCAGCTGTAAAAGTTAGGACGAACCAAGCAAGAGGAAGACAAAAGGTCTGAAACCCTGTCTGCCACCAAAACCAAACTGAGTTAAATTAGAAGAGACATATATTTGGTGCAACTGTAATGAAAATACAGTAGAAATAGTCTTATTTTCCCACATGTATTGTCTATTCACATTTTGTGTTTTAAGTGTTTAGAATGTTTGCAGTTGCTCTCAGAAACTACAGTATCCCAGATCACACCAGACATATCCTCACACAAAGCTTTCACCCATGTAGTTAAGGTAATGACTGGAACGCATTCCTAAAATCAGGAGTCACACAGAACAATGCCACAATCACATTTTTCCATTCTTAACTATCCTGATCTACGTCATAAATGGTTAAAAGGTAGGCCCAAGAATTTTCCTGTGTAGAGTGATTTTCCAGCTCGGCAAACCCAAATTGAAAATATGTACGTTGGAAGCAAAATCAATTCCACAGTTTGAGTCTCCAAAACTAGGGAAGCTTGTAACAAAACAACAGTTACTATCTGCAGGACAAAATCATGTCACCACTGAAAAGAAACTACATTTGTCTCTGACAGAAACATGGGAAATACAATTTTCCCCTCAGTATGTACATAACAAGCGAGAAAAACACGTTTTGAAAATATATTACCTTGCTTCTGTTCACAATTCACAGCACATCCCAAAATAAGCTGAAGCATTCTCCCCAGCTCCGCAGCATCAGCATGCTCTCCAATCAGGTTAACATCAGGAAGGGTGAAGTCATTTATCTGTTGCCCCAGAATCTGTGTAAAGACCCAGTGCATACATGGCTGTGTCACTGCACACATACATACCCACACAGTTTGTGCAAAGGTGATTCATCATCAACAAGAGCAACTCACTCTTACTTTAAATCCACCCTTAAAACAAAGTAAATTGCCTAACATCCAAATATTAAATCATACTGTTTGACACAAATAATATATGGGAGAAGACAAACATGACACTTATGAGCATCGACTCATAAGCAAGTACAAGTTACACACTTGGCAAGATTTTTTTACTTCAGACAAGAAGGTAACAAAAGCAGGCCACCATATGGATAATTGATTTTTTTTTTAAAGCATTCCATTAAAAAAATCCAACACCTAAAACACTTCAGGTAGCATAAAATATTATACACAAATCTGTGTATACTAGTATAAAGCCAAGAAATTAAATATTTCACCTACACAATACATATGTCTAACACTGACAGGTGAAAAATACAAGAAAAAAACTCAGATCACTAAGGCTTGCACTTCTGGCAAATTTAAGGATATCTTGCAAGTCTCACAGCTAAGAAAGATATTCCATGGAAGATAATCTGAGTTAGTAGTACAATGATATGTAATTAAACAGCCCACATGCCGAAAAAAAGAAAAAACCCAACAAAACAAAAGCACATGTGACTCACAATTAGTGTGATCTGATTTATCATTAAGGATCTACATTAATGATTGTCAGTAGATGGAATTAAACAATTCTGCTAAATTGCTCTTTATTGAAGAGAGGCTTGAAAATATGAACATGAAATCTGGAATTAAAACACATCTATGACACATTAATTGCAGATAGAAATTAACTTCTTAAACAGGGTGCAATAAGGAAACAATGGCTTTAGAGGGAATCAGTCATTTGCTGCTTGCCCTTTATGTGCAATACTTGAGAAAACAAAGGTATTTAGAAAAAGTATGTAATGTATAAGAAGAACACAAAGAAAAAAAGGCATTCAGAAGTTTTCTAGAGTTGGACTTTGTGGAAGTGTTGTGGTTGAGCTTTTCTTGTTATGTATGGTGCTGTTTGTGTTGTGGAATTGTAGGGTTTTTTTAAACAGTTTTCTCAAAGAATTAGCTTCAACACTGCTAAAAATGTCTGTATACTTTAAAGGACTCAGATTCACTCCTGTTGGAAAAGACCTCTTTTAGGTCATAAAAATTTTGGGAATGCATCAATCACAATGGAAAATATTACCATTGTATATAGACTGCAATAATACAGTAAAATACAGCATTTTTTGAGTTATGCAAATCTGACGTGTATTTATACATTCATTTGTAGTTCCTGAATTTCTTTCAAATATAATGCTGGATTTAAGTTAAGAATACTACAGTGACTTCATAGTTACTGACAATAAAACTGCTGTTGAGGAAAGCTGAAGGGAAGAGGCATACTGGCAGGCACTATAAGGAACCCAAAGATGTGAAGGTGAGAATAGAGGATTTTGAAATAAAAAAGAAAAAGAAAAAAAAATTAAAAAACCAAACCAAAACAAAAAAACCCTGAAAGAAATATGAAAATGGAGGATAGATTCTGAAGTAGCTATTCTGAGGTGAGAAAGAGCAGTTAACTCTTTTTCAAAATGTTACAAAATACTTTTAAAAAATAAATAAATACCTTTAAAAAAAAAAATTAAAATTTTCAGTTCCAGAGGACTAGAATTCTGCAGCAAGATTAGTGGGGCATAACAAGCATGCGAGCTATAAGTAGTTAACTTTGGCTTCTTGTTCTTTCATACCATAATTGATAAGGACAGCAATGTTAACACAGCTATTGAAAGACTGTCCTCCTGAACACAATACATACTTCTGAATTCTTCAGGATGGAAAACGTTAGAATACACATTTTTCAAAGTCTTTTAGCTACATCAGTTAAAATCCACATGCAATCACATCTATATTTTAGTACAAGGTGGCTCTAGGAGAAGGAATCAGATGGAAGAAAACATAAGCAGAATTCATAGTAGAATCCTGTCACCTCCACTATCACCACTAGCATTGCCTCCCTCAAAAGAAAAAAAAAAAGGAAACTAAACCAAAATCCACTCAGACTTATAAATGTGCATTGCCTCTGCAGAAGTTAATCAGCCTGAAACAGCTCAGAACTTGCCTAGTAGCAAAATTTTCACACCAGAGACTTAATCGTCATAATACTAACCAGCCAAAAAGAAGGTTGCATCACTTTGTCTTAATATTAATTTTCCATAACAAAACCTCAAAGTTTCTTTTTAGTATTTCCAGTTATGACCAGCTTGCTTAACTGATTTGCAGCATTTATTTCAACATGGACACCTCACCATTTACTGAATATAAGCTCATAAGTCTAACTTTTTTTTTCCCTGAAAGACTTCAGTTTACTAACAAATAACTCAATCTCTGAAGTATTTATGAGAAGCTAATGTTTTGAGACAAGCATAGATTTTGTGCTGCAGCCTGTACAGATCAATTTGGCTCAAAACATCACTGAAACTGAAAGCATATTTCAGCTGAAGATTCACTACTGAAAAAAATTACTGTATTCTCACTCCTCTGTAGTGGTTAAGTTCTGAGATCAATCAGAATAAAAGAAAATGCCAAGGGGTGACTCCAATATTCCAGAATTAAAATATTTCATATAAAAGCTTAATGTGGGGAGAGGCTAGAAATGCTTTACTTTCTCTCCTTACAAGAAAAATAAGGGAAAAGTCAGATTTTAGCTGAAGAGGAGGAGGGGAAAAAGTCAAACACAGGTACTGTTGAAGTCCATGACCAGAACATACTTGGTAAAGCCATCTACTGTTTGTATCACAATTTGCACATCGGGCTCCCCTGGGACCTCTGAGAAGTTTTAGAGAAGGCTAAGACTGGGGAATAGGCCATGAATCATTATCTATGCCAAGAAAACATCAGTACTTAATCTGTAGAATACGATTTATATTCAACAGGTTAACTAAAATATGTAACTAAAAAGACATGTAGATATAGATTACTTAAAATCATTCTTACCTCATGATTGTAATCCAATATGCCTTTCAAAATTTTCTTCAGGTTGCTTACCTATTAAACAAGAAGGAGGAAATACAATAAATACAGGAGATAAATTAGAGATAAATTATCTTAAAGTAGGTAATCACAGGGGAATCACACAAAGGAAGCATATAATTACATAATCATGAAATTTATGCAATAGTCCCTTATGATCAGACTTCCAGACAGGATCACAAATCTCTATTAATTGACAGAACCCATTTCTATTTATGAAAAAGATCATCTTGTCTTGGACAGGCTTTAGATTAGACCTTAAAGCACAATTTTTTTTGAGTACTTGTTTGTTTTAGGATTATCTTTGTATCCAGAAGTTGAAGCATTCTTTTCCTCCTTTCTTCTCTTGAAGTATTCTAGTAATCTACTCTCTGCAGAGGTAAACCTCTCCTTCCAAACCAAAACCAGCTATTGCTCAATATTCTCCTTTATTCCCAACCAATGTAAGTTTAAATTGTTATCTTTCTCAATAATTATTCCTCTTAGTCTTTTCATTTTTATTCCTGTCATTCCCTCCCCACCCCCCTCTTAGTTCTTACAATTGAATGTCTGTCTTACAGTATCAAGGCAAAATTCACATTTCTCAGTGATGACTTCACTGCTATACAAAGGTAGCTTCTGTTCACTTGCATAACCAATGGCACTAGTTAAGTGTCTCCTGCTGTACAGAATCTATGCCACATTTCCCTAGTACTGAGTATTGCTCCATTTCCAAAAACCCATTTTCATCAAGTCTCTGAGAATAAAGGGTGCATTTAAAATTATAAAAATGCCCAGTGGGTCTCGTAGGTGAAATTTAGACCATAAAAAAAGGAATCTTTGCTGAAAGTAACTGCAACAGATTACCACCAATTTATGTCCAAGTATATAGGCAAAGAATGCAGATAATAGTAGCAGTGCAATGTTTCCTGGGATGGAGGAGCAGCTGAGGGAACTGGGGTTGTTTAGCTTGGAGAAAAGGAAGCTTAGGGGTGACTTTATCACTGTTTGCACCTACTTGGAAGGAGGTTATAGCTAGGGAGGTTGTCAAGTTGTGCCAGGGAAGGTACAGATCGGGTATTAAGCATATCTTCACCAGAAAGAGTTATCAAGCATTGGAATAGGCTGCCCAGGGAAGTGACTGAGTCACCACCCCTGGGGTGTGCAATGAGGTGTGAAAGAGGTGCCGTAGATATGGTGCATTGGGAATGTGGTTAATCGGTGGCCTTGGCAGGGCTGGGTTTATGGTTTGATTCTAATGATCTTAAGGATCTTCTCCAGCCTAAATGATCCTATGACTCCATGAAGTCTAAACAGGGCCTGCAGAGACTGAAAGTGATTGGAATAGGATTCACAAAGTTCTGCTGCTGACTGCAGTAGCCACAGCAGCAAACTGGAACTATAATGAAGGGAGAGCAAAACCTCTCAAGTTCCAATTGACTTTGAAGCCCACAATAGCTTTTGTACTCTTGATTGCATTCCAGAAATAGCCACATAGGAGATTCTGTCCACTGACAGAAGTCGTTTACCTTTCAAACGATATGATGAAGCGCTGTTAGGAAATATGATACTGAAATCCAGGGACAAACTGATCACTTCAACACAGTCAACAGACAAACTGGGGTGATGAAAGCAAAATCCAAACTCAAGGAAGGAACAGGCTACACATACACACTAAAAGATTTTTGCCATGAGATTCCACAGTGATAACGATCTGATTACCTTACTCCTATTAATCCACTCCCCTTTGGAAAGAAGTGCCAGAAATTGATCCCTTATTAAGGTGTAAGAACATTTTTGTCTCCAAATCACTGAATTTTAAGTCACACAAGAAACAAAAATTCATTTGGACTTGAAAAGTGACACATCAAATACCCTGACAATCTAGAACAAGAACTGGAGATGCTACTTTATAGCAAGTATATAACATTTACTGTCCCTCCCATAACAGCATAATAATTAGTTTACACCTTCTACTCTGGAATACACACTTTTTCTGCCCTACACAGCATGTTTCTGTAAGAGCTCCAACTATCTCTTAGCTTGTGCCCAAAAGCAACCACCACCACCACCACCACTCAAAGGCGACGCACAATCATAACCAAAGTCTGCAACAGATTTAAGGATTCAAAGAAATTAAGAAATTTTACTTTTATGTCAAATCACCACAAAGAACACTGCACTGATTGGAACATCATTTTCAAACTTGATTCATTAAAATCTTCCAGTTTGTAATTTACCTGAGTCTGCTGCAGAAAGAGCCACAGAAACACAAAGGCCGTGTTGTAGAATTTAAGTCCAGTTTACCGATGAGAGCATTGTGGGGAACCTTCAGCTTGAACATAATCCCAAAAAAATGAGAAACAAAATGGAAAGTATCCACTTATGAAATACTTCATTTCTCCTTTCCTTGCAAGGATTTTTGAATTAAAAGCCCTTAAACACAAAGAGTCATCTTCCTCCATATAACCTTCACAAAGCTTAGAGTTGAGATACTGGAACAAAACCAATATTGATCAAAATCTAGCATATAGGGCAGAATCCTTGGAAAAAGAAAACAACAAACAAACTGAAAAAGAAATATTGGCTTTGCAATCCTATTTTACTCCACTGTCAATCAACAGTACTAGGGTAACTTGATTTCAAGAATTAACTGTACCATCTTTGTATCTGGCACACAATCAGACAACTGTGAGGGTAAAGCAGCTTCTTTATAGACTGACTTAAAGTTAACAATGATTTTTCAGTATCACTCAGAGGGCTCTTGACTTTTTTTTTTTACTCATTTGCACTGAATATACTTAGATGGTTCTACTGCCACCAGCAGAGAGAGAATCATCACAGAGAGCAACTACCACAAATGTTTTGTACTTTGAGATTCAACTCAGTAGCTCCACTAACATTTATGAGCTCATAGCGCAAGGAAGGCAGACTTTAAGCAGCTGAATGAAAATGAACAGCCTGAGAAAGTGTTAAAGACAACCAATTAGATCAGAAATCTAAATCACAGCAGGTGATGGTTGCTCAGAATTATTTTTCTTTTTTTTAAGCACATGGGGAAAACCTAACTCTCGTCAATGAAGATCATTAAATTATGTAATGACAGAACATAACAGATAGAATTTCAAATATCAACCATGACAGTTAAGTGCCATATCATCCTTTGGACATCAGCCCATGACCACATGGCATGCCTATTTGCTTGCATCAGCAATGTAACTTGCTCCTTTTCCATACAAAGCATATACACTACCCTCCCAATCCCTTTTAACATCCAGTCCCTGCATCCATACCTCTGTTGGAAAACACATGAAACCTACTGGGGTAAAAAAAAAGTCATAACTATGCTCAAAAGCTATTGCAGCTCACAACAGATGGACCATTAGGTGTTTCTAGACAAATCTATATCCATTTTCAATCTCTTTTCCATCTGCCCTTTCTGTTTTATTTCTCCAAACTCCTTTTACAAAGAACAGGAGCTAATGCATCCAGAAAAGCAACCTGCATGTTCTCAGTTCTTCTTTGGACACTTAAATATCCTCAGCAGAGCTGTGTGGGTGTTCTCCATGTCAAATTATCATTACCCTCTCAGGTAATAGCCATGTGGCTATAGCATACTACTACATACTTAGAGTATGAGACTGAGCCTTAGTACACAGCATTAAGCTGATAAACTGACTGGAATGAATGCAGAGATGATCCAATCTGGCAACACCATACAACCCAGTGTTTGGTCTTTCTTCCTCCTATTTCTCTTTTCTTCTCATCTGTCATATGAAATCTCTATTTATTTAGTTACAATTTACTCACTCTTTCCAGCCTCAGGTCTCTTAGGGTAGTCTGCCTAGATTCCTCTCTTTACAAATTTAGTTGAGTAACAAAGGGAAAGCCTGATGAAGTGGACAGCAGAAAATGCTCTTAAGCTTGTGACTGTTGACAAAAAGGGACCATGGGTTATCTAACCTTCTGTTTTTTCTCCAACATTATAACAGCCAGTCCCCCATTTTGCATTATTCTTATATCATGTATGACTGAAATGCTGTTTGTGCTGAAGACCCTGTGTGAACTGACTTATCTCTGTTTATTTCAGATCCTGAATAACCTCTGGAAGTGTTGCCATGGCACACTCTCAAGCATTTCAAGAATTCAGATACCTCATTAAGGTGCATTCTTCTTCCCATCTGCACTTAAAGGGGGGTGGGGGAGGGGGCAGGAGGGGTAGGTGGGTCTGGGAGTGTGGGGGTGGGGGGTGTGCACACAC
>JAWWLV010000100.1:28780468-28792278 GCA_035041135.1 Platyrinchus mystaceus | reverse complement strand
CAGCTTCAGAGTACAAAAATGTTAGGTACATCAACCAAGTTTTTTCTGAACATAATGTACAACCATTCCTGCTTTAGTGGCACTTGAAACAGTAATACTGGTCAGAGTCATTTCCCAGTAAATATCCTTTATGTATGTGTCTTACAATAAAAGACAACTCATGTAACAGTGGAAAATTTTGCAGGTCCTTCTCTGAGGAGAAGACCCTCAAAAAAATCAGGAGCACAATAGGCAGATTCTCCTAATACCTTTGGAAGGTCATGTTAGCACCCTGGCAATGCCATTTCACACTTATTTGGAGAACAGGCACCAAGGTGAAAGTTCCTTTCTTTCCTTTCCTCTGGAAGAAAAAACTAGCATTCAATTAGAAAAAAATCCAGCAATGATATCCATGAAGAGCCAAAAAAACCGAGTCCCCAGGGTATGTTTGCTGATCAAGTTCAACTGTAACCAGTGAACAGTCATAAAGGATGTCCATGTTCCAAAAACATGAGGATTTTTATGCCATTGAGGATACTAATGTTTTTCATAGTTAGACAACAAAGAACAGAGAGAAAGGCTGAAACTAATGACTTGTTTCTTCACATACGTTTAAAATTTGTAATAAGTATATTTTATTTGCTTGTATATTTCAATTGTGTCAAATTTATGCTGCAAAACATTTATTCAGATCCTAAAAAAGAACTATATCCTTATCATATCCTTCAGAGATTATCCTTCAGAGATATGAAAGTAACAAATTTTCTTCAAAAACCCTTCCCTAAAAAAGCTTTACAAATTTTTGTCAAAGTTAAACTACTACACCATTCTCAGATAGTTCTACAGTATTCTAAACCTCTCTAAGAAACAACAGAGTTTTCTAGAAGGGACAAAATGATAATAATGTGGCAATGCAGAAGCAGAGTCCAGCTATGGAGACAAACAAGCAAATTTCTGTGTGCGTGGGTGTCCCTCTAAACAGCTATTCAGTAACAGCTGTTAAAACAGTGCTTTTCCTGTGCATTGTGATGTGTTTCCTTCTGGGAGACTTCTCTGTCTTCCTGCTGGAACTGCTCCTCTGCTCCTAATTCCTGAGTGCTTGCAATATGGTCCTCATCATTAGTTCCACAAAGCTGTCAATTAATTCCCACTCCCTGAAAGGATTTTTGGATATTTTTCCCGACTATCACTGTATGGAGCCACGAAATCATGTGTGTGGGCCCACATGAACCTCATGAGGTTCAACAAGGCCAAGTGCACAGTGCTGCACCTGGGTTGGAGCAACCCCCGTTATCAGCACAGGCTGGGGGATGAATGGATGGAGAGCAGCCCTGCCGAGAAGGACTTGGGGGTGCTGGTGGATGAGAGGCTGGACATGACCCAGCAACCATATCCTGGTTGGCTCATCAAAAGAACTCTGACCAGCAGGTCGAGGGAGGTGATTCTCCCCCTCTACTCTACTCTCTTGAGACCCCACCACCCATAGCACAGGAAAGACATGGACCTGTTGAAGCAGGTCCTGAGGAGAGCAACAAAAATGCTCGAGGACTTTCCTCCTATGAGGGAAGAGTAAAGGCTGAGAGAGTCAGCGCTGTTCAGCCTGGAGCAAAGAAGGCTCCAGGGCCCTCTCACTGCAGCCTTTCAATGCGTAAAGCAAAGGTGGGGACACACTTTTTAATAGGGTCAGTAGAGACAGGACAAGGGATAATGGTTTTAAACTGAAAGAGCGTAGATGCAGACTAGATATAAGGAAGAATTCTTTTATGATGAGGGTGGTGAAACACTAGAGCAGGTTGCCCAGGGAGGTGGTAGATGACCTTTCCCTGGTAAGGTTGGATGGGGCTCTGAGCAACCTGATCTAGTTCAGTATGTCCCTACTCAAGGCAAGGAGGATTGGACTATTTGACTTTTAAAGGTCCCCTACCACACAAACCATTCTATGATTCTATAAGAAAAGGGAGGAAATAAGCCCAGCCACTTGGCTCAATCACTAGCTCTAACAGGCCTTCACATCTTCCCATCAGCTATCAAGTAATGAGAGAAAAGGATTCTTTTATTCAATTTCATTAAGTATTAATCCAGATCTCCAATCCACACAGACATGAACATGAGCATTTTTATACAACCCTTAAAAGAAGGAGTAGCAAGTAACTCTTTGAATGCAAAGGTGGCTATCACTGGGGACTAAATACTTGCTTCAGGAAGAGACAGTACCTTAGAGAATCTGAGTTACAGTTCCTGATTACATATATGACTAGTGAAGATTTGTTATCTACTAGGGATAGGATGCAAAAATGTATTCCAGGAAAAATACTTCTGATATGAAGGTCAGAGAACTTGACAAACACTGTTGTCAAAGACAGTAGGAGAAAACTGGGATAAAACTTGTGATGGGGAATCCAGCATTCCCTGCAACTTGAGGGGAAGCAAAAATAAAAAAATAAAAAAAAAGAAAAGAAAAAACCCACCAAAACAAACAAACAAAAACACAAACAAAAAAAACAAACAAAAAAAACACCCTTCTACCTCAAAGAAAAAAAAAATTCTCCTTTCCCTTCTCAACACTAAGAGATAATGGAAGACCTGCTCTTTGCACAGCGACTATATACAGAGTTTGGTTTTTATTACTGATGCAGTTGCATAAAAAACCTTTTAAATATTCTTTTGAAATAATACCTGAAATCATTTTCAGTGGTTCTTAGCAGATAATACACTGTGTGACTGGTTACCTTATGCACAAACACAACAAACAGTAACACCCAGTTTCCAATTAGTTATTTATCAGAGTGGGGGTGGGTTTTTTCCAATTATTAAATTGTTCTTATCTAAACCTGCAAGGCTTACCTTTTCTTTCCAACTCTCCTCCCAACTGGCACGGGAGCAGGGGGGAATAAGAGAGCCCCTGTGTGATACTTAATTCCCAGCCAGGGTTAAACCATGTCAAGGACACTTCAGAATCATTTATCCACTATTTTCCTGTGGTTTTGGAACGGACTAGGCAAGCCTAGTGCTAGCTGCCACGTAGAGCCTAGAACAATACCGAAGATACAGATCACACAGATAAGACAGGGAGAAGTGGGTGTGAAAGGAGACACTAGAGGAACCAGCCTCAGTGAGTTGGATGCCTAACACTACTCAGACTATTGACAACAACACTTGAAAGAGCAAACTGGCAGAGAAGATAAAGGAGGGTTGGATACTTCTGTCCTTGTACATTCACCCCGTATTACCTACAACATCTGCAACAATCTCAGTAAAACTAATTTTACTCAGCTTCAGTACCTGGAGGAAACCAGAACATCAGTTCTTTCCACAATGGCAAGCTAATTATGTTCTTCACACACAGCTGTCCTTCAGATGCCAAATTCTTATATTAAGACACACCTTTCAAACGAGAATTGGACTCCTATCCTATAATTAGATTCCCTGCTTCTGGATAACTTTAAGCTTTCTTCACCCATTTTTCTCCTCGTAGTTGGTAGCACTGCTATCTTCTGCTTGGATAGTCATGGTATAAGCTATTTTTTCATGCTTTCCAAGACAACAGCAGACTGTATGAGACAAACAATAGGGAAACGGATTCTCTAATAAGCAACAGTTTTATTTCAGGATTTGAATTTCTGCACATTTCCACTGATTTTTAGGTTGTCAGATTTTTATTATTAAAATCTCAAGAATTACTTTCCAATCCAGCTGTAATGGTAGGCACTCAATTAGCCAAGCAATGAAATGGCAAGGCTTTTATATTACTGGCCAGGGAGAGGAAACTTCTGGGGGAAGGACTCAAACATTAATTTTTTATTAATTTCCTTCTCATTTTATGTATACTGTGTTCAAACCCAAATATCTAAACCAGTCAAAGCCTCGAAAAATCTCAGTCAAAACACTTCATTCAAGGTGCAACTTTCTCAAAGAATAAATATTTCCCTTGCAGAAACACAGTGAAGAAAGCAGAATACATACCTTGACTAAAGCTTACTTACTAAAGGACTTAGGAGATGAGAGAGCCATGACAGCGTAAAGCAGTTGTTACTGCACTATCTTGGCATTGCCACTCAATTGCTGCTAACTGGAGTGTTCAAGTATGACAAATTATTATGATACAATGAACAGAGTCTCAAGTCTGAATGGTGCTTGGTTTAACCATTTCAGAAACATTCATGAGAAGACAAGCTAACTTACCAGCTCCTGGGATGAAAATGAATGTATTCCTGTTGCCAGTTGAAAGCCAGAGGAGCCAGATGATGAAAAAGAATTCTACACAGAACATTTGCAATGAAGATAGAATGAAAATATAATACCTAATAGGAAGGCCTAATAGAGCAGCATAAACCACCAGTTCTTTTCAAGCTTCCATCTATTTCATCATGTTTTATTTGAAAGAAGTATTTACCAGTTGATGCTTTCTCTTCTTTCTTAAAATACAAGCTAATAAAGTGCAAAATTGCCAAACATTACCTCAGTGCACCTACATTTGTAGGATACATACATTCACCCTCCACCAAGCACCAACGAATTTTAGAAAGCCCCAGAAGAGCCTTTTAAGACTAGGAACATATAATGGAAAAAAAACCACAAAAACCCACAAATGGTAGGGTTTACAGGAACCACCAGTCTCCTCTGCTAATCAGAGTACAAAAATTTCCATCTCTACTACCCAGAGATGACAAAATAACACACTTAAAATGATGTAACATTAAACATGGGAGTAGCATATTTTCTGTCTTCAGTATTCTGACTCACAGAAACCTAGATGATAATCCAACAAATAGAACTGGGATGCATGAAGTTTTCACCAAAGGAGGATAATGAAACTGTCCTCTAAAAGTAGGTGTTCAATGCAAATAGCAGAACAGTGCTCAATGAACAGAAGAGTGAAATTCTTTTTATTCTCAGTGAAGACTGCTAGGTTACTACTGCATATTACCAGGCAAATGTGCCCAAACTGATCCATACTAAAATAAAGGACAGGCAGCAAGGCACAGCTTCTACGTGATGGCATAAGCCCAAGTAAAGTCCATTAACTTCTTGGCTAGTAGCACGCCAGAGAAACTTCCCAAATTTATACATGTTTCTAATATTACTTAAACAACACCACCACCAAAAAAAAAAATAAAGTGAACATAGATGACATCTTTCCCCTTGCAAAATACAGAAGAATAACAACTATTTAAAGCCCACGACGCCACCCTCTTGCAGCTATATTTCAGAAGAGAAATACTGTCTCTATTGACAGGTGAAGTAAAGAGCTCTACCCCAAAGGCAAAAAAGATGAATCCAAAAGCACTAAGTTCTACTTAAATATCATCTGCACAAACTTCCTGATCAGTGTGGAAACACAGGCTCTCATAGGATCACGAGACTTAGAAAGATTTAGCAGCTAAAAGATAGGATTCAGATCTCTCCCAGAGAGAGCTGGCACTGAGTTTTCATCAGGATAAGAAATTTCAGACTTGACAGATTCTAGAACTGGTAACACAGATGTACAGCACACCACCAAAAACAGCAAATCTTGCAGTTCAAGTCTTCTCCTTTTCCCTATTTATATTTCAACAAACATTTTCCTGAACTTCATGGAGACTGTGTAGGTAAGCAGAACAAGATTTTTCAGACCAAATTCCATGATTCCTTAAAAAAGTCATTAGCTTCCATCTAAAAATGCAGCCATCTTTTCACGTCGTCCATAAAATAAAATCATCTAAACCATGCCAGAGTGCTCAAGTCCTGCTGTTTGTGTTTTGTTTTTTGTTTTTCCCTAGGCACTAAAGGGGTGGTAGAATTAACAAAAACTTCAAAAAAACCCTAACAAACAAAAAACTCTCCACATAAAGTCTGTTGCAGTTAATCACACACTTTCTTCTACTTATTCCTATACTGAAGTAAAACGATGGATACCTTGCTGCCATGGCAAACAAGTTCACTCGAAGGTTTATCTTATGTAATGCTGGAATGTAGGAAAGGCTGTAACTCATTTACTGCTTTGCAACTCTGCAATGAATAAAACACAGATGCTCATTTCGCAGATCTGTTGTCCCCAAGACATAAATCATATGGGCCATAAATATGCACTTGTTTAGTTTAAGTATCTTAACTTAGCTGCTCTGAGAGATTTAGCTCCAAATAGTCAACAGGACTTCACAGAGGGCACAAGGCACTTCACGGTCAGTGTAGTATACAGTTGCAGTTTGCAGCTAAACAGCACGAAAGAGCCCTAAGAATTTAAGGGCCGAAGCACATTATCACCAGATTCACAATGCATCTTCCTGTGCAATAGTTGCTCCACTACCTGCACCACTCAAAAACGTTTCCTGTGTGCCCCCATTTGAAAAGTTCCCATCCCTCTGCGGCCCCAGCTAGTCCACTGAAACACAACTCCAGCTTTGTATTCATTCAGAAGCTTTTGCCTGCCACAGGCAGGAGTGGAGTGCTGGCCGAACTCCCCCACCTTTAACCATAGACAGTTTTTCCCTCCACCAAAACCCTTCTCTCTTCCACGCACTTTGTTCTCTGCCCTGAATGAGAAGTGCTAAGTAACTCATAGGAATGACTTTAGTCACGTATGGCAAAGTAAGGGAACAAGAAAAACAACACATGCATACTCTGCAGGGCAGGAAACCACTACCAGCAGTTTGGGGAAGGAGTTAATCCCTTTCCCTTTCCTGTGTGGCAGGTCCTGCCAGCCTGTTGGCAACAAAAGCCACAAGGACATTACAACCCTCTTCCCCTCACTTCCAGCCATGCATTCCTGCCTTAACCTTGTGCTAGTGTAGTTTGTCGTGTGGCAAATAACCTTGTTGTTTGGGGTTTTTTCTTTAATTAATCACTAGGACTTGCAAATTAAATTGATTAAACAACCCCAGACTTGGTCTCCGAAGCTGGAAGCACTTAGCCAATCGAATCTAGGCAAGTCTTTCTAAATAATCACAGTACTCAAGAGTCAGGCAAGAAAGCATAGAGCAGCAAGTGCAGAGGAGAGAGGAGAGGCCAAAGACTCAACTTGAAAGTCTGCTTTGCTTTACAGAAGTCAAACACATTGCAGCAAAAATTTCTGATGCTCGAGGAAGAATAGAATAACAGAACATTATCTTTCAGTTCAAGAGCCTCAAAAATGGCCTCACAATTAAGACAGACAATTGTGCAAAATTCAATTCGACTTCATCTCTTTGAAATAACTCTTGAAGTATTTCAGAAAAGACAGAAACAGATTTTTCTCTGCACCTCCCACCTCAAGATTAACAAGGTAACAGAAGAGTTGTTTCCTTTACACTGTTTAAGGTTCACAGTTCCCAGCAGCAAAGTCTGTTTCTTCTCTAAGCAACCCCTCATCAAAGAATGAGGGGGCAGAACTGGGAGCTGAAATACTAAATCATATCTAAATGTTTATTTCTCCAGAGAACTTTCAATTGCTATAAATGTACTACCATATAGAACAGCTCTTCAGAAAGCAGAAAATTGAAAAAAGGCAGAATTTGGGACAAGGCCCCAAAGAATGAAAACCTAACACTGTGTCAAAATGCACAACAAATAATACCTGCACCTCCAAATTCTGTCTTCAGTCTTCCTTTCTCTTATTGCCTTCTAAAATATGGGGGAATAGGGAGGAACACATGCAAACTTTATCTTAATTATCTTTAATTACTGTATTCATATGTCAGCAGCCTCCTATCACTTGCTTTACAATATAATCTTGAAGAGAAGTTCCTCTGCTTCTGCTTGACCTCTTTGCAATAGGTCAAAAAAATCCCTATAACCTAATAATGGTGCTAAGACACCCCAGCTCCTTCAAGCACAGTGAATGTTACACTCAGAATATCCCTGTCTCAGGCAACTATCCCTTTAAAGGGTGGAGCAATAAATTCTTTACCATATTACTGAGAGGTCATAAAAAATAAAAAAAGGTTGCTCAGTCTACTAGTCCTTCACAGGAGTTAGAGGAGCTGTGATCTGCCAGGTTCCTCAACCCATAATCCATGACTGCTGAGAAGCTCAGGGTTTTTTTTGCTTCTATCTAAACAGCAAGACAATTCAAAGAGAACTGTCTTCTTGACTCACTGTCATCATGAGCACAGTCGAACACTCCTGAAACTTGAATTTATTTTTTTTTTCCAAGAGGCAAGAGATGCTGATGCAATTATATTGGGAAAAGAAAATGAAAATGAAACCCTACAACTTTGTGGTCAGCGATCAAGGATTGGAAGAAGAAAGAATTTAAACAGGCTTAGCAAGTCACCTATGATATTGGCATCTACAAGAAACTGGAATAGTACTTAAAAACATGAATGCACAGGATCAAGAGCCACATAATCTAAAAAGAACATAACTGGACAGTAGGAGAAAACAGTTTTCCCACTAAATTCCAGCAATTTGAATCTCTCTGAAAAGGGTGCCTACCAAGCATTTAAAAGAAGCCTTCTTGAGGAATCAAAATCTGTTTCACCACTTGCTCACATGGTCTCTGTATTTCACACCAACACAGACAAGTCCTTCCAGCTGGGGACAGACGACCACACAGAAGACAGAGATACCCTGCTCTGAGGAGACTTTTCAGCCAAAAAGGGAGAAAGGTCAAAGGACTCATACCACATAAATGGCTGAAGTGCTTTTAAAATGGAAGGTGCCAAAACAGGGGCCTTGTAATGTTTACAAAGCTCTCACTTATCACAGAAGTTTTAACAGAAACTATATTCAGCCTTGAGGGTTTGAAAAGAAAGCAAGCATGCAAGACAAAGCTCAGTGGAGGCAGCACACAGCAAAATTAGAGATATTCACCATAATGAAAGAAGTTTCATGACATCTTCACAGCAATTTGCTACTCATAACCACTCAGCAGTGACCTCTTTGAGGAATGCTACTGTTTACATACCAGTGGTAAGCAATCTTTTCAGTATCACATCTTAGTTCTAAAGAATAAAATTTCTCAGGTTACACAGGAAAAGCCTGTAGCCATCACACTGATTTCAGAAACATATTTTAAAGTGTAACTGCCACAGGCACATTTGACAGCTTTCCATGTTTTAAGAAATGCCTTAGCTATGCATCTGAGTTGAGAGCAGGCCTGACACTACACAAAAAGAAAGAAAAAAAAAAACAAACCAGAAAACCCCATGTGTTTATATGTGGACCATTCTTAAGTTTTAAACAAAAAAAGACGTTGTGAATCTCTATTAGATACACTGAAACAATTTTAATTTTATTGGAGGTTTACCCTACAGCCACATTTTTCTAAACTGCCCTGGCTGAAGTGCATCTTGGATAATAATCCCATAGTGCACAGAAGAGTCTCTGAAGAGGTTTCTGGGAGATTTTTGGTAGAGTAATAGTTCTGCAATTACAGTAGGTTGGAAACACTGCTAAAGTGTAAATATCAACTTGGAGAAGTCAGTATTTGGCCTCCAATCTTCCATTCAGTTTTTCTCAAGTCACCACTACCCTGGCTGCCTCAAAATAACCTCACAGTCAAAGTGGTAGAAAGCCAAAGCTCACCCAGCTGTTTAAAATCCTGAACAAAAATTATTTATGAACCCATTTAATGATACTGTAAGAGAGGTGGAAAAAAAAGCTGGAGCATAATGACAAAAATGGGCATTGGCAAAATATTTAAAAATATTCATAGGTAAGCAACCTGCTCCAGCTTAAACATACCAGAATAGGAATTGCAGGCTTGCAAGGTAAAAGACCTGAGTGATATTCTCCTTCATTAAAATCATGAGTTGGCAGAGGGAGGAACACTTTCATCTCACCCTATATCCATCTGAGCAAACACTCAGTTTAGGTTGAACAGGTTCTCAGACATGTGGAAAGCCTTATCTATACAAAACACAGAACAAACCTGTTTAAGTATGTCTGTATGAATGTTAAACAACCAACCTGGGAGGCTAAACCAGTTCTCAGGTGCAGCCAACTTCTCTAGCATAATGGGAAAACGCTGGCCATCCCAGATATGCGTAAACTGCTATTAAAACAGCTCTACTCTCCCATCTAAATGAACGGTTTCCCAAGAATCATTATGGGATTTGAGAGAAGGCCAGGCAAAAAAAAAAAAAAAAAAAGGAAAAAAAAAAGCCATCTTGTTTATAAACACTCAGTTTCACTGAGGAACAAAAAATTTCATTGCCTTTTTTGCAAGTTTCATGTATCCTGGAATAAAGTGAAATCACCTCTCTGAAATCATCATTTTTTTTACCGAGTCTGTTTCAAAGCCACACTCACCAAAAAAAAAAAAAAGATGAAACTGTAAAAATAACCCATAACTTCTCACATTCATCTCAGAATCATGCTGACCAATTCTAAAGCTGTTTAAGAGGATTTACTATTTCTGCTGAACACAAAAGATGAGGCTAGTTTCTTCATTAGCTCAGTATCTGAGGGGCTGCAAAGTTGAGAAGTGTAAAAGGACCAGAGTGGACCATTACTACAGACAGACCAGACTCCACTGGATAGGCACAGCTTTAGGACTGCAGATTATAAAGACTGAGCCTCTCACTCAGCCTTTCTTTGCCAGTATTGACGCACATCGAATTCCTCATGTTGGGACTTTCATTCCCAACATCTGAAAGAGAAAGCATGGAAAACCAAAAGCACGACAAGGGGCCAACCATAACAAAGATGCAAAAACTGGCAGGAATGTGAAGGAAAGAGAAACTCATTTATTTATGCCAGATTTGTAGGAAGCACTGGGCACACTCTTCCCCAAAACCTCTGCCTTCTGTACTGTCCAGGCCACTTGTCACCTCTAACAATTAGTGAATTTCCCTTGCTCATCCTTTTTGAGCAAAAGAAAAGACTTCCACAGAGAAATCTAACCTGTCATTCCCCAGGAACTTACTCATCACCATCTGAGCTTCAGTCAGCTCTGGTCTCTCATCTCTGTTCCTCTTCAACAGTCAACTGCACTGCAGAGTTTCATAAACAGGTATTTCCTTGGCAATTTTTTTACAGAGGGGGGCAAAAAAGCCCCCAAACCTGCCACAAAACCAAACCAGTGGTTCGAAACAAGTAACCACCAAATCAGCTGCTACAAGAATACAAGTTTTGTGGCTGTGTTACAGTCCCTGCTCAGGTTACAGCGTAGCTGCAAACCCAGTTAAACATCCACTACATTTTGGCAGCTCTTCGAGTGACAGTGTAACCTGAAGACGTTTAGTGGACCAAGCTCCAAACATTAAAACGGGATAAAGTAATTCTTAGCATAAAATCACAGAATCATAGAATGGTTTGGATTGGAAGGGGGCATTGAAGATAATCTTGTTCCAACTCCCCTGCCGTGGGCAGGGACACCTTTCAACTAGACCAGGTTGCTCAGAGCCCCATCCAAGATGGCCTTGAACACCTCCAGGGATAGATACATCAATCGATTAGGTTTATCCTGTATCACCCTCGACTTCGCCGGCGGAATTTTGTCTCTCGAGTCTCAAGCACTGCTCAAAAACAGAGGAAAAACAAGCAGGCGGAAACACAAGTTTTCGGTCAGAAACGGGGCCGAGAGCGGCGGGGCGGGCCAGAACAGCGGGGCAGTGACACACGGACGGCACGGCGGGGACAGGACCGGGGACAGGACCAGAGCCAGGGCCCGCAGCTGGCCCGCCCAGCCCGGGCGCTCCGGGGCCGCTCCCTCGGCCGCGCCGGCCCCGCTCCGGCCCCGGCCCTTTGTTCGCCCGCCGCGGGGGCAGCGCTGGGGCGGAGCGGGGCCTCGCCGCGGACTCCCCCGGAGCGCCGAGACAGGGCACGGGCAAGGCGAGGCCGGTCCCTCGGGGGCCCCGCGGAGCTCCGGCTCGGGGCGGGCTCCGGGGCGCGGCGCCTCTCCCGCCGCAGCGGGGCGGCGGGCGGGGAGG
>JAWWLV010000100.1:28762339-28780074 GCA_035041135.1 Platyrinchus mystaceus | reverse complement strand
TGGGCCGCCGGCAGCGCCGGGGGAGGAGGGCTGCGCGCCCTTCCCGCCCCCCGGCTGTGTGTATGTGTGTGTGTGTGTGTCTGTCTGTCTGTCTGTCTGTCTGTCTGTCTGTGTGTGCCCTCGGCTGCGGGTCGGGGAAGGGTCCGGCAGGGCTGGGAGCCTGGGCTTGTGAGGGCGCTGCCCCCCGACAGCGCCTTGCCTGTGAGCGTGCTGTGGCTCGGCGTGCGGGCGGAGCGGCCCCTGCGAGGTTTTATTCTCTTTTTTTGGAGCAGGAAATGACACCCTGCACCCACGGACTTTCTCCTGTTGGGGAACGGGGCAGCCTCTGCAAGGCTTCTCTCTTCTTGTGGCCGAAAACGTCTTTGCATCCACAGATATCAGACGTTCTCCTGTCAGTATCTAGTGTGGCTTGGCTTATGGAAGGAGTGGCCTCTGCAAGGTTTTGCTTTCTTTTTTGGAGTAGATGGTGACTTACTTTCAACAGAACTTTGCTCTAGTAAAAATTAAAGAAGAGGCAACTTTCCAGTATCTAAAGGGAGCCTATGGGGAAGCCGGAAAGGGACTCTTTATCCCGAACTATAGTGATAGGACAAGGAGTAATGAGTACAAACTGAAAGAGGGGAAATTTAGTTTAGATATCAGGAAGAAATATTTTACTCTAGGTGTGGTGAGACAGAGGAACCGGTTGCCCAAGGAGGTTGTGGATGCCCCAACCCTGTCAATGTTCAAGGCCTGGTTGGATAAGGCCTTGAGCAAACAGGTCTAGCTGCCCATGGAAGAGGGGATTGAGACTGGATCGTCTTGAAGGTCCCTTCCAACCCTTAACATTCTAATATTTTACGGTTTATAAAAGTTACCTGCTTAGCACTAGCTCCAAATGGTGACTAGGAAGAATTTCTTCACGAACAGGGTGATTAGACATTGGGATGGGCTGGCCAGGGAGGTGGTGGAGTCACCATCCCTGGAGGTGTTTAAGGAAAGACTGGATGAGGTGCTCAGTACCCTGGTCTGGTTGACACGGTGGTGTTTGGTCATAGGTTGGACTTGATGATCTCAGAGGTCTTTTACAACCTAATTGATTGTGTGTGATTCTTCAGGTAATTCAATTAATTTTTAATCTCAACAACAAGGAGCCAAAGAGCTCCTGCTTCCTCACTGTGACCCAGCCAGAGGAGCTCTCCATCAGGCTGTGAAGGGGTCACCTTAAGAGTTTGAGTAACTCTTTCTCAGTAGTCACTTAAATTCTGGCCCATCTGAAGTTTGCAATGACAGTGTGAGGCATCATGATAAGTTCTGCAGTTCCCTGTCAGTTAACAACTGGCCTGACAGGCAACAACGTGGAGTATCAGGCACAGTGCACTCATACCAGCTGAGAATCGGATAAATTCGGAAAGGAATTTAACAGCCAAGAAAGGAAGGATTGCAAATGTAGAAGCTGCTCCTTTTTGTCTGTTTCTCAGAGTTCTTCCATTAAATAAATTAGCAGTGTGGATAAAACCTGAGTGCTCCCTTTAGGTCAGCCTGTTTTGAACAAAAGTGAATCGTAGAAGCCACAAAAACTGTCAAGCCTTCCCAGTAAAGTACCATTTCACTGATCTCATTGTATAACATGCTGTTTAAGTTATAAATTGAATCTCTCTGCATTTAAAGGTAGCTTTCATATTTGGGAATTGGTTTTAAAGTTTTAGTGTGTGCTTTGAGCAATATGCTCGGTACTTTTGAAAACAGTGCTTACACAGTATTTTTCATTAAGGTTTTCTGCCACATCTTCCTTTAGATCCCACTTCCCACTCTGCTTTGCTTGTTGCCATGAGCTGTAGCTTGTATTTTGTTGACACAAGCAAATACAGTAATTCCTTTTTTTCTCGCTGTCTGTTTTAGATGGGAGGTTGTATATGCCAGTGTTGCTTTCTACAATAAGGAATCCTTGGGCACTTTTCCTGGAAGAGATTTGAAGCCTCTTCATTCTTAGCTGAAGTATTACCATATTTCAGTAAACATTATTATAATTAAGTGACAATATTTTCTTTTTCTTCCTGCCTGATCAGGGAAGTCAGATATCCAAACTGAAGGCATTGTCAGGCTCTTCCTCATGCTCCTATCTGCATATGGATTCGGTTCCACCCTCTGGTTTGTTTAGAACTCTGAACCTTTTGGTATGTTTTAGCCTTATAAAGCAGTGCAAGACTTTGATGGGAATCATTTTAACAGGTCATGCATCACCCAGACAGATACTTGAAGTAGTAATGCTATACAGGCCACTGAATTTGTCTTTTTGCTTCAAGCCATCCATGTGGTTTCAGGCTCATGAGAAAAATGCTTGGAGATTTTTTGTTTTCTCAATAGAATGGTATCATAACTTAGGATTATTTTCCCTTACAGCATTGCATCTGGAGTTTGCATCTGCATTATTTTTAACTTGTGAAGCATGATTCCATCAGCAAAATAGAATACCTACTTTCTTTTTTTCTTCTTTTTTCTTTTCTCTTTAGGAAAAAATGTGCCTCAGAGACTGCTGACCTCAGACCTCGCAGAAACCTGCTTTATCAGGCAAGTGCCTCAGCTGGTCAGTTCCTAAGGTAGACTGAATAAAATCATTATTTGCCTTCTGAAATTGCCCTCCCCTTCTTTTGGCAAGACTCTTTAGGGCCTTTGCTTTTTTTTTGCAAAGGGCGTGCATGCACATGAATGTAGTCAGCACAGTCCTGAAAGAAAAGGTAGTTCACTGTGAAGATGTAACTGAATATTACATACAGCTGAGTTTGGCTATAATTTCATTGTACTAGCTGAGCTGCTTTGTAACTCCAAAGTTGCTGCAAACTCATAATAATCATGCATTAACATACTGCATGAAATCCTAATAGGATAATCCCAAGTCAGTTTTAGCAACATTCTCACAGAATGTATCTTTTGCTATATGTTGCTATATTTTTTTTTAATTTCCCTTAGTAAATGTGCCCTTTGGATTTTTCCTCCGATTTTTAAAATGTATGGAGATACTTAATATTAGAGATTGCTTTATTAAAATAAGACTGTGCTCACAAAAATGAACAGCTAATAAATTCTCTTTCCTTAGAACCATTTCTTGGGGGTACACAATCCATCATTGCCATTATTTCTGGTAGGATCTGGTTTGCTGGGTCAAATCCATTCACAAAGTCCTGTTCTCAACCACAGACAGTGGCTGTGACCTGTTACTAACCTGAAGCAGAAAGTAATTGGATAACTTCTCATGGGAGAGGTCTCAATTATTGCCCTACATATAAGAATCTGTCTTTATTTTGGGAACTTTTGTCTATTTTTCTCTGAAATTAAAGATGCTAAATTTATGCCTTAGATATATAAGGTAATGTGTGCCCTGTTTTAGTTATGTTTAAATTCTTAAAAGTTGATTCATGTCATCTAAAACAGGCCAATCTTATTGGCCAATCTAATCTTATTAGAAACATGTTGATAAGAATTAAACCAATTTTTTTTTGCTTGTTTCTCATAGCATTGAAGAAAATTTTGAAGATTTTTTGTTCTTGAGAAAGTGTGACTCACAGTATTTTACTAGTCGGAGATGAATTACCTTATCCTGGAAAACACATGATCTCTACAAATTAAGCAGCATTTTTAAGGGGCAGGGATGATGCTTTTGCTAATAAAAAGACAACTGGCAAAAGGAATTGCAAGTTCTGATTTGCACACAGCCCACCATCACTGTCTTAACTTCATAATTTTTTTCAAGTACTGACGGTGGCTGCCAGTACTGCATCAGGAGGAAAACACTCCAAATAAAACTGAAATAAGTGAAAAAAACCCAAATCCCATTGTTCTCATCCCATTCACTCCCAGTCCATCCCTAAAAGGACACACTTGCCTTTCTGATTTTGAGCAAATTGTGCCCTACCCTGAAAGTCAATACAGAAAGATAAACTTGGAAAAGTTCAAATCCTTCAGAAAACTATGGGAATACTTTCACTTTGGATAGCTGACAACAAGTGTTTAACATATCATGGTAAACACTGTATGTTTTTTAATGTATTTATGAGCTGTGGGATGGGATATTGTAGCTGTGCTGTCTGTTGAACATTAAAAAATTTCAATAATACTTTTCAAATATTTAAAATGAAGAAATAATGCATTCACACTAGTGTATGCCCTTGTGCTCTGCTGTTTCCATGGGATCTGTATGAGTTTCCAAGAATGTAAGACATTGTACTTGCAGTATTGCTCATAATAGTTCTTTTTTTTTTGCTTAAACCTGCATGCATTGTTCATACATAAGCACAGAGGGGAAAATGTAACTTTTGAAAGCTGTGTAGATTCTTATTTGAAATGTAACTAAATTAATGTTATGTTGTGTCACTGATCACTCTGAGAAAAACTGGTACAAGACAAGACGATTTTGTGTTCAGGCGGTTCGTTTCTGACAGTTTTTGCAAACGAAATTGCATGATTTTGCAAACAGCAAATTACATTCCTTTCCATTGCCAAGCATTTTGTGGACAGTTCAGTCTGAAGTTGTTTACATTCTGTAGCTATCAGGAGTCCTCATGCAGATAAACCTGATCCCAGTCTAAGTACTGTGCTGCAATGTCAAGCTGAAACTTAGCTAGCCCAAGTGTCTTTTTTTTCCCTATCTATATTGTTTTGCTTCAAGCAAGTGCTAATAATCTGAGGATAAGATGAAGTAAAACTGGAAATTAAGTTTAAGGCCTCTTTGTTGTTGTTTTTAATGTAGGGAAAAGGCCCAACGTTTTTGTCAGTTTTTTAAACTTTGCAACTGATACTTTTAACATTCCTAAGTTGATTGCATAAATTCCAGTTTTGATGTGAGTATTGTTGGATGTGGCTTGGTTTTCATCACCTAATTGGAACAGAGGGCAAAACTGTGCTTTCATTTAAGAAAGCCATGGCTAAAAAGAAAAAAAGGCTTAAGTATAACCAATATATGTTTTTTATTGAATTATACCTATAGTAGGTTTTTATATGTAAAGTATATACCTATATAGGTTTTTATGGAATTTAGTGTTAACCACATCAACTTGCTCTTAAATTGTATCAGATTATTAGCAGTTACTATTTTAGGAGTGATTAGATATCTGTGATAAAATCTGCTTCTGGAAGTCTTCTCTGACACGCAGTCTTTAAGAATGCTGGTTGTCTCTAAAGACTGAAGCATCTTCATTAAGAATTAAATCACCCATAGCTTGTTTATTAGTTGTACCACCTGAAAGAACACCTCAGCTAAACACAAGCACTATGAGGCAAGAGACCTCAGCAGCTATTTTAGTGCTGTTATCTAGCCTACCATGCATGCAAACCACTGCAGATATCTTCATGTGCAGTTGTGGTTGCACCTTAAAAAACATGAACTACAAGCTTGCAGTTCTAGATATTTTGTTTGAAAACATTCAAAACAGACTTGAAATCAGAAAATTCCTTCCTCCTTCAGGCAGGCGTTTTTTTCTAATAGTGTATTTTAGCATTGTTTTCCTTGCAGCTATTGCTTTTTTAACATGTTAACTCAGAAGTAACAGGAGGAGGAGATTGTCACTGCCTCTCCTGAGGCTTGAATTCAGAGAAAATGTGTATTGGTCTTTTGAACTGATACCCTTCTGTTTATAGTTTCCATTCTACACAAGTCACATCAGCTCTCCTGTGCAATGATCTGATTCAGAAAAAGCGCTAGAGTTAATGAGGAAAATATGCTCAGCACTTGTTGGCTGTCCAGAAGCAGCAAGTAAGTTAAAATATGAACAACATGAGCCTTAAGCATCGATAGCTTGTCTTCTCTAGAATTCAGTAATAGACGCAGCTGGGAGCAAGGCTGAGGCAGGGATCCCCCTCCTGCCTCTATACATCTTTTCAGTGTTAATATGTAAGTGAAGACACAGTGTCTGATAGAGTGGAGTTTATGTAATGAGAAAGACTTTGCAAGAGTATCTCTTGGACGCTATGTTTGTGTGAAAATGGCTCTTGTGAAATCATATATGTTACAAAGTGAAGGGACGAAGTAGATACAAATAACTGGCATTATGTGCAAGAAGGAAGAGAAGGTGAGAATCTGTGTGTTTGTTTTTCACATTCTGCTGCTAACCTTTGCGCTGTAGTTTGGTATTTCAAGAAAAGTGCATGAGCAGAAATGAAGGCAAGCAGATGTAGCAAGTGCTATTAATGGTAGGCAGACAAGGATTAAGAGTGTTGCAAGGAATATACAGAGAGGAAGAGAGAGTCAAGGGTGGATGACTTGAAGGTTGTTCAGGGAAACTGAGTTAAGTTGATGTGATATTGATAATACATGTGCTGGTTTCAAAATGCACCAAGTGGAGGAAGCCTTTGAGGTGTTAAGAGTGCCTTTGCCTTCCAAAGGTACAGCTAAGTCATCTTTGTCTCTGCCACAGTGTGTATTTCTGGGGAAAAAAAAAAAAAAAAGAAAAAAATATAATACTTCATGAGATGTAGTTGTTCTTGGTATGTTGGTCTGTTCTAACAGAACTAATGCAGGTCAATGGAGGGATTAACACATACCAGTTTCCTGGCATTTAGTTCTAGTTTTGTTCCGAGTGGTCAACTCAGAAGCGTGACACAGTAAAAATTAGTGGAGTGGTGATGATAGTACTTAAGGAAAGAAAACATAAGAACTGAAGATACCAGAATGCACAGTTGTGGAAAATAACTATCCCAGAGTGGTGTATTGTAAGAGAGGGAAGCCTCTTCAGGATTGGATGTGCAAAGAAGTTAAGTATGCAGGTTGGGAAAGCTGAGCTAGGGAGTTATCAAAGCACACCTACTAGTACAGATCCTCAGCACCAGGGAATCGCTGCTCAGAAAACTTACACAATCTCTCGTTGTAGTTAAAGCCTCATGGCTTTAACTATAGGGATATAATTGTGTAATTAGCTATGCAGAGAAATGCTGTAACTCCTCATGTAGACTCGTGTTCCCATGTAAAACCTTCCCAGAAAGATCTGGTCTTTTATTAGTACCTACGAAACTTGTGTTAATACTGACCTACTTTAAACACGCCTGTTGATGAGTCATTGGTGTTCCACCTTTGGCAGAAGTTACTCCTTCCAAATGCTAAATGACATTTCAGTAGTTAGACTATGACACAGTTGCTTATGGAAAACTGTAATTAGCAAATACTTATGACTGTAGTTACAGAAATAATAGTCTCAGTTCAGATTGGGACGCTTACGATAACTTAGTTTATTGTTTCACTTCGTATATGCTTCGTTATTACATTTTGGTTTTCACAGTGAAAACCCAAAAATACAACATTAGAGGAATCTCCTCTTCATTCTCCATGAGCTTGCTCTGCTCTTATGGTACTTTATTATGCTATACCACTTACCCTTTTTAACAATGCTGTTAGAATGTGTCCGCTTTTCTTGTGTTGCTGCTACATAGGGCAGCCCCCACAAGTGTAAGGAAGCTTGGGAGGAAAGCTCCACTGTTCGTACTGGAGAAAACCAGGAAGGTGAGACTAGCTGGAAAAGATGACACTTCCATATTAGCCATTGACTGGCATGTTGAAATACTGCTGGGGTAGTCATTCCAGGCATCCACTAAAATCCTGATGACTTGTATTTCATTTCAGTTTTGCAATTAATTCAGAGCCAGAGGGTGTCTGGTGATGTTTGCTACACAGCAAAGTTTAAATTAAAAAAATGGGCTGTGAAGTGCAGAGAAACACTGATGAGAGCTTTCAAGCTTAAGGCACACACTGGGCTGGGAAATAGAGCAAATGATACCAGTCTGACCTGCCTTCAGAAACGGATACTGGGATTTGATGTCAGCTCCATATGAAAAACATTTCAATTGTGTATGGACATAGCTTCAGTATGACTTTTTATGCCATTTGCCAGGGTTAGCTTCACCCTTCTGATTTCATATTATTCACAGCTGTTGTTCATTTCACTGTGATTACAACAGGAATGATGTAGCAGTGTGTTGGAAACTTATTTTATTTCGCAGGTCTCCAGCTGTAGGTTAGTGATATAGGTTAATAAATGTTAGCATTTGCCAGTCATTCTGATGGCTACATATGTGAAATTAGTATAAAACAAATGAGTCTAACTAGGAAAGCCTGATAATATTCTTTTTTTTTTCAAGATTTCCCCATGTTTCCAGCTGAAGGATGGTAAAGCACAGATAAGACAGATAAAGTATAATGCATTGGGTGATTCCTGTGTATGCAAATGGACACTAAACACTAAAAACAGATTAACCCCAAATGTCCTTGTTTCTTTATTCACATAAGTAGTGAAAATTAGATTTCTGTGTTGGCATAGCCTAGCAGGAATTATGTGATGTGTAATAGCTAAAATGCTTGATAATGCAGAGTCATTATAATTTTTTTTTAAATAAACTGTCCTAGAATATGTTTAATTCAGTAATGACCTATCACTATGTAATTTATTTTGTAAAGATTCCCAGGTGAACTGAGTGATTTTTTTTCTTTTAAATCTTTAAATCACAACACAGTCATTTAAGATTTGCTTGCTACTTCACAAGACCTCTGCAGCAAGCTCAGTGTTAATTAAAAATAGATCCATTCCTTCTCCTTTTACCCAGCAATATCTTTACCCCAATGTTTTTCCCCCAGAAATGACTATGCTGTTGCTTCAGGAATTTGTTGTGTATATTAATAGATGAGTGTCTCACCTAAAAAATCCATTGCACAGGCTTGAAAGGTAAAAAGACCTTTCCTAGATCTTCGTTCACGAAGACTGGCCACTTATACATATTGTTTATAACTATGTTTAAAATGTATGTGTGCACACTTATGTTTTAATATATATGTATGTTTTTCTTTTTACATTTTAGAGCTGTGATGGCCAGTCACCAACCAGAAGTTCAGAGTTTGAAGCTAGATAATGATTCAGTTATAGAAGGAATAAGTGACCAGGTACTGGTGGCAGTTGTGCTCAGTTTCACTTTCATTGCTGCTCTGGTATATACGCTTTTAAGGTGAGAATATGTTGACAGGAATTAATCAACATACCTGCATTTATAAAATTCTAACTTTCTCGACCCATTTTTGCATTGGTACATAAAAACTGTGACTTTTTGACATTTAAGGAAGTGATTGTTTAATCGCTTATTCTGTTTCGTGGTTTAACTCACAGCCAGAATGAAATGATGCGTTTCTCAGAAGTGGAGTTTAAATCTTCCTTATCAAACTGAATAATATTCATCATTCCTTAAAGCTGAAAATGGCTGAATTCACTGTCTATATGGCTGCTGTGTCATATTTGGTTACAAAGTGCAGATTTGTCAACAGTGACTCCAAAATTAAAATTGGATATAATCCTCCAATGTAGGTTCTAGTTGCAGTCTCCTTCCAAAAAGAAAAAATAGCCCAAACCAAAAAACTCCAAACTCATACAAATTGACTGATTTGTTTATTGATTAATATGCTGCTAAAACAGTGGACTTTAATACGCTTTTCATAAATCAAAACACTAAGTTCAGAATTCAATAACTCTTAATGGTCAAGTCATCAAAGCTTAATTTTATTTCAGAATTCTTCTTTGCAACTTAGCAAACATCTTAGCCTATGTGTTTTGGGAAAATGAGTGAGCTTCAGATTGGCTTCTTTTCTTTTTGCTTTTATGGATGTCTGTAGACTTTTGAAAAGAGAATACTTTTTACAACCAAGAGAACTCAATTTTAGTGACACACTGGCTTTATGAAATTTACTGAGGAGGATATCTCCATAGGAGAAATATTAGAGGGGTAGGAGTTACCTGAGAGTAGCTGCAGAAGAAACTAGAAGTGGGAAAGCTTGATTGGACTGCAAGGCAGTGCTGCTGTTCAGGACCAGGAGACCACAAAGGAATCTTAAGAGAAGCATGTTCACCTCACCTTGCCTTTTTTCACCAAAACTGTTCCAGTTATTCAGATTGCTTCAAGATGGCCTCTTTTTCCTCTGCTCTCTAATGACTTCTCTATCCATTATGTTGGCATTTTTGGTATTTGTGACTTGAATGGTGTTTAGTTTAAAAATTAGTTTTAAAATATTTAAAAAGTAACATTTTTTGAATTTTATTAAGTAAGTTAGGAACATGAAAAAAAATAGAGAGTGGAACAAAGGTCAGCAGTGGGCAAGAGTAGCAGGAGTTCAGTCAGAATTGGAGTTCAGGGAGGAGATACATCAGTGATGAAAGTTACTTGGGGGGGGGAGATAAGGGCTAGTTACTAACTACCTGTGCAGTGTAATGATCTAGGTAAAAGGTTTCTCTGTGGATCTTGCTACATACTTCAGTGGTTTATTTTCTAGAGGGCAAGTCTGGAAGCTTGTTTACTTCCTTGTTTTATGAGTCTTGTCCAGTAACAGGACTGGAGGAAATGGCCTGAAGCTGAGTCAGGAGAGGTTTAGATTAGGTACTAGGAAAAAGTTTTTCACCCAGTGGGTGGTTGGGCACTGGAACAGGCTCCCCAGGGCAGTAGTCCCCACACCAACCCTGACAGAGTTCAAGAAGTGTTTGGACAATGCTCTCAGGCACGTGGTGTGATTCTTGGGATGTCCTGCATAGGGCCAGAGGTTGGACTTGATGATCCTTGTGGGTCCCTTCCAACTCATCATATGCTATGATTCTGTGATTCTGTGATGACTGACAGTCTTATCAGCATCCTCTTACCTCTCCTCTCTGCCTTCTGGTACTTTCTGAAATTACCTGTATTCACCAGCACTTTTTCTCTTCCTCCTTTGTATTGTCACCATCAAGATCTGCACGGTATGGTAGAAAATGTGTCCAGTAAAAAAACTACGGTACTTTTAATTTATTTAGCACAAAGTGGGGGAGAAGAAGGGTATTTTCTTTTTCTTATCTTGTTACCTTAGGCATTACAGCAGTTTGTGTGATCCTTATACTGTGTCCATTAGCCCAGTCTCTTTGCCACCCCTATTTCTGTACATGGCATCTGAAATACTTAAGTAGGAACAGGTCCTGGATAAGAATACATGAAAGAATGCTTAGGGTAATGAACAGTTGCAGCAACAGAATAAAAAGGGAAAGTAGGTGAGTACCTGTTGCAGTATATTTTAGGAGGCAGAAGCGGAATATGGAAAGAACTGTTAAGGGATGGGGTTGCTGTACTTGTTTCCAGCACTGAGAACTCAATGAAACATCACATCAAGGCACAGGCCAAAGGTGTTCATGCTTCTGGCAGAGAAACTTACTAGCCATAATTAACATGTGTACCAAGTTGCAGATGTTTAGTTCAGGTATTATATGATAGGTTTTTTGTAAAGCCTGTATGTTTTTGAATTATGAATTTTGATAAAATGAAGCCAGATTTTTTTCCATCATCTTTAAAACCGGTGAGCAGGTTGTCACATTACAAGTGAGATTGTAAAAATTCAGACTAGTCAACAAATTAAAGGGAGACTGACCTTTTAATTCCTTTCTGGAGATTCCCTATTTGTCCCAGATGACTTATCTAGTCCATGTTTATGGATCTGCAGGTTTAGATCTTTTTATCTCATTTTTCTATCCCATCACATGGTTTGATTATAAGATCAAGTCAGTATTTTCAGCAGAAATGAGATCTTAATCCTTGAAAATTAGAAATGGCCATCACTGCACAGTGATGCACCAATCCCCATAAGTACTGTCCCTCGCTTTTCTTGTGAGGCACTGCACACAGTATGAGTAGGCAGCCTTCCTCCTTCCAATAATAGTAGTTTGGTGGGGCCCTCTGTGGCACATAATACAATCTTTCCACATCATGGGACTTTTTTCCTTAAGTTTTGGAGAGCTAGCACTCCGAAGTGGAGAAATGAAAAGCCTTTGCATCTAACTTTATTTCTTTCTGGCTTGTGATTGATAATACCTTTAATTGCATAGCACCATACTGGTTTTCATTTATTTAGTTTATCTTCTCACTCTAATTGCATGACAGGAGTTCTGAATTTGATATGTCTTGAGCTGTGCCTGCACCTTCCACAGTGTTTTGCTACCTCATCATCTTTTGCATAAGTGACAGTATATGCTGTACCTCTACAGCTCTACAAATGCTCTCATCTACTCAGCATAGCATGTGGTACCAGGGTAAAGTCATATAAATCAACATTTTAGCAGCAAATTTGCAATTAGTTGTTTGTGGAGAAATCAAATTAAACTCGCTTATAATTCACACCTTCTACTTGTGTGTGAATTGAATTGAATTTCAATATGTATCAAAAGTTCTGGCAAACCGAAGGTGTGAAATATGCTCTTTTTTGTAGCATCTAAACAAGAAAATACTTTTATACATATAACATGTATGACAGACAACATCCACAAAGCTTGACTCATGGAGACCCAGGGTGGGTAAGAAAAGTTTTAATAGAGCCTTCCCATTATATAACTTCCATACATGTCACCCACATTAGTGTTAAATAAATTTACTCTTTACAGATAGACATGTAAGTATTAGCATGAAAAATACGGGGCTTGTCTGTTCCTTCTTGAAGAAAGAATGAAGTAGATAAAATGTCAAACATAGCAGTAATGCAGTATTGTGATTGCCTGCATTAAATGAAGGAAAATATTGCAGAAGCTCCTAGAGCCATTGAGGAAATGATGTAACAGAACTGCAACCAAAAAATGTCCTAAAAATTCAGCCAGTTCAGCCCTCATCTCTGATAGAGGATCAGCTTGCCTAGATGTCACTGGAAGCATTGCAACATGGGGGTTTTTTATGTAACTTCTGGTCAAGGATAGATCACAATACCCTGAAGTAATCTTCTCTTGTTTTGTACACTTAGAGGTTAAGAAATGGTTTTCCATGACCCTTAAATAACTGTGGGAAATAAATCTTCATATCTATAGAATGTAAGCCTTATCCTGTCCCCTTTTCTCTCTGTGAACAGTCTTCTATATGAACTGACATTTCTTCTTTCTTTCTTTAGTGTTTAAAAAATGTAGGCAGTAGTTCTTATTCTCTTCTGAACTTCCTCCAACTTTTCTATATGTTTTTATGCATTTAGCCCAAAATGGAGAACAGAATCCAGCTGAGATCTCAACAGTGCTAAGCAGAATGTATCACCATTGAAATCCATATGAATAAATAAGGCATAAAAATTGTTGCCATCATATTTTTTTAATTCCAATTCAGTTCCCATTGTGCTTTTGAATTTCAAATTTGTAATATATCCATCCTCCTTTCTTCAGTGAGTCCCTTTCCTATGATTCCTCTTGGCATCTCCAACCTGTCGTTTTCTTGCCTGTAGAGTCCTTCTGTTTAAAAAAAGAGTGATTTTAAAAGAATGATTTCTTTTTATATCCAGTCTGCTGATAGTTACATAAATTCAACATTCTAAATCTAAGAGTTTGTCTACCCTTTCTTATGTAAATGTTATGTAGCAGATAAAATTGAAATAGTTAGGAGGTTTCAACTCTATAACTTAGGCAGTAAGTGAAAAGCTAATAAATCTATGAGTAAGCCAATAAGTAAAAAACTGACAGTGGAGACATAATTGAAAATTATTTCTGCATGTTTAATGTAAAAGGTTTCAAGCAACTTCATTTTTTGTAGGTTTATGGCTTAATTGTTTTTCAGACTCAGATCTAGTTTTAACATGAGTTAATGATTGATCATGGAGTCTATCTGAAAAATCTTGCTGCTATACAGCTTTAAATGTCTAAAGTAACTTTAGGATCCAGAATGAATGTGCTGTTTCCTTAATTATTTGTGTACTTCCTTTAAAATCCTTTAAAGCAGGAAAGAATGATTCTTTTGCCCTTTGTTCAAGTTTCATATTTTTTTCCAATGACTTATTTTTCAGCGTCGGGTCACAGTGTTCTTTATTGCTCGCATTTCCTTTCACAGAAATGAACATCAGAACATACATCCAGAAAATCAAGAGCTGGTGAGAGCTCTTCGTCAGCAGCTTCAGACGGAGCAGGTGCTGTGCTGAGCGTTGCCATCATTCTGCTCTCTGATGTGGGGTAGTGTAGACTTCTCTGTGGTTCTGGAAGAAGCTGGTTGTAGAAGCTTACTTACTGTAGAGAGGCATCTTTGAAATTCATCAAGTAATGAGATAACATAGGCGCTTTTTTTTAATGGATGCATTAATTAATTAAAACTAATTATTTGGCTGGTTCTTTTTCTCAAACAAGTTTTTGCCACAAGGTGGAGTATGTTGGGTGACGCTGTGTGCTTCCTGCAGTGCTCCTGGGAACTTAGTGGCAAAGGAAAGGAAATCTGGAGTACAGGGGTTAGATGTTTAGGCTGATAAACAGTGTGTAGCAGAACAATGGCACAGCAGCAAGAGCCAAGCAACAAAGAGTGCCAGAAGCTTTTTACCAAAGCCTTCAGTAACAGGACAGGGGGCAATGGTTTTAAACTGAAAGAGGATAGGTTTAGATGGGACATAAGGAAGAAATTCTTTACTGAGAGGGTGGTGAGACACTGGCACAGGTTGCCCAGAGAAGTTATGGATGCCCCATCCCTGGAAGTGTTCAAGGCTGGTTTAGACAGGGCATGGAGCAACCAAGTCTAATGGAAGGTGTCCCTGCCCATGGCAGAAGGGTTGGAACTGGGTGATCTTTAAAAGTCCAGCTCAGACCATTCCATGATTCTATGACTACATATAGTTCTGGCAGGCAGAGTCTAGGCCAGGTTACTGGCAATTGCTGAGTAGCAGTCCCAGAGTGAAAAGCCATTCTTCTGGAGAATACTGAGAAGAGTCTTTCATTGTGGTACTTCTTGAAATAATGACAGTGCATATTTATGGGGAAGACAAATAGGGCAAAATGGGGAGAAAAACTACTTCATGACAGTGATGTACACAAGCTGGTGTCTGTGCTTGGGCTTGAAAACACTAAATGCTGCAGCTGGTAAGCAACATAGTTCAGTTACCTGGTTCTGGACAGATCTACTGTCTAGGATAATGAGATAACAATATAGATCTGAGGTTGTTATTCATGCTTCAGCATATCTAGCCTAACTCAATGTGAAGAACCAAGGAGGTTCTTTCTTTGTGGTCTTCAACCGTGAAGTACACACTTATATAACAGGTGAAGGGAAAATAATGGGCTGGTCACAAGAAGAACTTGCTTAGTGAATCAATGCATTTAAGTACGTTTGATTTCTGCATTTAAATATATTTCTCCTTCATTTCACATAAGTCTGTGTTTGACTTGTAGTAAATGAATGCTAATTTATTATTATTATTATTATTATTATTATTATTATTATTATTATTATTATTATTTTAAACCCAGTGGACTTATAGAAATATAGTATCTCTTAACACTTTGCATTTCTCTGCTGTTCCAGCAGGATGCCACTGCTGGTGATCGACATCGCTTCTATACAGACATGTCCTGTCCAGTCTGTTTGCAGCAGGCTACATTTCCTATTGAAACAAACTGTGGGCATCTCTTCTGTGGTAAGCAAGAAAACCTCCAAGTTGATAAAACCAGAACAGGAATACAAACTTCTGGCACAAGTACAGGCACCCTAATTCAAAGCTTTGTTTGCTTTTAACTGACTTCTAGTCTGCATTAGAAATAATTTTTTAATAAATAGTTGAGAAAATACATTTGTGAATAAACAGTCACTTTGAGAGTGTGCTTCACTTTTTTCTATGCAATCAGGACTTTAACTGTAGTTAATTCTAAAGTGTCAAAGAGTATAATTTTTTTCCATTGTATTGAAAAACTGAAGAGGCTGAAAAACATTTGGAAATGTACCATTTAGAAAAGCTGGTTTAATAAGAGTAAAACATCCTGCTTGGTGTTATCTTTATCTCAGAGAATATTTTTTTACTTGGAAGTCCTGAAGAATTAAGACCAAGTGCACAAGGATCAAAGTGTTTGCCTTTTTTTTTTTTGTGGCCCTGCTATTCAAATTTTTGTATAAACATCCTGCATAGCATTCAGCTTCCTCTCCTTCAGGTGCCCAGTATGATTCTTTCACTGCATTCATCTAATTTTAAGGAGCACATAGTGCATACCATGCCTAGTTGTTTAAATGAAAAAATATACAAGTTTGGAGAACAGTTAAAGTACTCACATTTTGATATATTTCTTCATCTGTTGAAACTCTGGTGATAAAGCCAGGGTTTTAGGATAAATTTTACATCTCCTGACATTTTTGTGACTTCTACATTTTAAACTGGCAAAGATTTTAATTATTTGTATCTTAATGAGTAAAAAATTTGATTTGTTTTTCAGAATGTAATACCTTAAAATTAATGATTCAGTTGAATCCTGGTCAAGATTTTTCTCATTAATAGCATTGAATTTGAACATGTTGGTTCTTGACATCTTCAGTGAATGCTGTATACAAAAATTACGTAAGAAAATGTAGATTTAACCTAACTGCTTCTACACTTCTGTTGTTTTCCTTGGTGTGTAACATATTGTTTCAGGCAATGGATTTTTCAGCTCAGAAGTTTAAATGTCTGTAACTTGCTTTCACCAGGTTCCTGCATTATTGCCTACTGGAGGTATGGCTCATGGCTCGGTGCCATCCGATGTCCAATCTGCAGGCAGACGGTAATATTTTAAGTAATTGTGAACCTGGCAATTTGGCTATCTAGTACAGCTTGCCTCAAGGCACTTGCATGTGAACTGCAGTAGTGAGGCTGACAGATGAAGAAGTCTGAGAAGTTAACCCAATAGAGAGATATGTAAGACATGAATAGTGGACATTCAGTTTTTCTGAACTTTTCTCTTTTGCAATTGTCTCAAAAAATGCAGATTGTTCCTGCAACTCAAATATAAGCAAACAGCGCTGATAAGTCAGCCATTTTTCTGTAAAGGAGTATATGAAAACAGAAAATTGTGAGATTTTAACTATGGTCCTTACATGCATTCTGTTTGGGATGGAATAAAAATTCTTTATGAGAACTTGCATCTAAGAGGCCTGGCCTTGTGGAAGACTGCCAGTAGGCAGTACACTACTGGTTTCTGAGAAGTACCCTCTCCTTTCCTACCAGAAAAACCCATCCATGTCAATTTCTTATTTTGTCCCTATTTTTAGCTTGTATGTATTATTAATTTGAGCCTTGTAGAGCAAGCATTAACTTACTTCCTACGCAACTTACTTACATTGTCAGTTTGAAATATGTTCCTGCAACTCATTAACTCTTTCTTGGGATCTCTTGAGTCTGATAGTGTATGTTTTAACAAAAGTACATCTTTATTATAGCAGTGCACAAACTACAAAGCTACTAACTTCTGATGAATTGTATAACTTGCTTCTTGCCCTTGCCCCCTCCATTATTCCTGCTTTGATTGTGTTTTTCAGCAGGACAAATGACTCTTAAGAACACAGAGGAAGGAAAGAATAATAGGTATGACTGGAGGAAGAAGGTGTAGGTTTAGAGTGTAGCCACTGAGGAAAAAGACACAAAAGCTAAAAGTGAGAAAGGGGGAAAGTAAATGATTTTTTTAGTGTCTTTCCTTACGTCTATATTCATTTACCTTCCTCTGAGTACCAGTTACATGGTTACGTATTGATTCTCACCCTGATTTATAAATGGGGAGGGGAAGTATGTACACATGAATAACATGAGTCGTACAAAGGGTTTGTGGCAGGGCTAGGAGTTGAATGTAGAACTGCTCATGCTGTCATTTGCTAAATGTGACTGCCACACATATTCAAGATGTATGTGAATATTGTGTGCAGTTTGGGGCATCAAAATACGAGAACGATATGAAGCCATTAGAGAGTGTCCAAAGGAGGGCCATGAAGATGGTGAAGGGCCTTGAGGGGAAGCTGTGTGAGGAGCAGCTGAGGGCACT
>JAWWLV010000100.1:28741784-28762239 GCA_035041135.1 Platyrinchus mystaceus | reverse complement strand
TCCTTGTGAGGGGAAGAGGAGGGGCAGGCACTGATCTCTGCTCTGGGGTGACCAGTGAGAGAACCCAAGGGAATGGCTTGAAGTTGTGTCAGGGCAGGTTGAGGTTGGATATTAGAAAAAGGTTTTTCCCCCAGAGTGTGGTTGGACACTGAACAGGCTCCCAGAGCAGTGGTCACAGCACCAAGCCTGACAGAGTTCAAGAGGCATTTGGATGATACTCTCAGGCACATGGTGTGACTCTTGAGGATGGTCCTGTGCAGGGCTGAGTTGGACTTGTAATACTGGGATTCTGTGAATATGACCTTCCATATTGCTCTATGTTTTCATGAAAGTTAACCCAACAGAGCAGAATTCTCTGTGCTTACAAAAGAGCTGAAGGGTAATATCTTTATTTGTTCATTTACTATTCTGTATTATTCTCCTTCATCTTGGTATGAATACCCGTATGCAAAAATATAAGTGTTGCTGCTTGTTTGTTGCCATACAAGGCCATTCTAAAGATAGAAAAATAAAGGCCTCATTGATTGCTTTATTTGATTTTCAATTTAAGAAACAAAATTAGATTAATTTGGTAAATTGACTTTGTTCTCATAATCATGTGTCCCACTTATAAAACATTTAGGTGTTCAGAAAAAATATCTGTAAGCCTCTTTTAAAAGGAAGGTTCTTGGGCTTTTTTTTTTTTTAACAATCTCTTTAAAAATTAATATTCTGTAAAGAATTGCAAGCAATTAATTAGTTAAAACTTAATAGCAGTATCCATGTTAGTTTATTTAATTTCAGTTTGCTCTCCTATTAAATATTCAACTAAACCAAAGCTCGTTCTGTGTAGTTAACTGAAGATGACTGTTCTCATTTATAGTTTACAATGTCTGCATTTAAAGGACAGTTGCATGTGTAACATAATCTCCCTCTTGTGCCTAGGTAACATTGTTTTTACCACTCTTTGGTGAAGATCAGCAGGGTGCAAACCAAGTATTTCAAGATGTTAGTGATTACAATCGGAGATTCTCCGGACAGCCCAGATCTGTAAGTTTTGGGTAAATTTGGGCAGAAGTTAGTGATTTTAGGAGAGATTAAAAGCATTTTTTTAATTATTTTCCCCCCTCTTCCTTTTTTTTTTTTTTTCCCTCTGGGATATGGATTTTCTCTTCATGTTGCCTAGGTCCTAGGCAAATTTTTTTTTTTTTTTAGGAAATTCCCATTTATATAGTTAGGTCAAACCCAAGACCTCAAAGTTATTTATTTGTGATTTGTGGAAATGTACGGAAACTTGTGTTTTTGTCGTGAGTGAAAACTGCTAATAAGCCTTGAGTTCCCTGCTCATGTGTTAAGCTGATTTTTAGGTATGAGTCATTATTTTGAAAGGATCAATAATTAGTAAAAATACTTACTGAAATACATGACCAGCAAGTAAAAATATTCATTTGATTGTTCTCTTTACATTGATTAGAAAAGGTTCTACTCTGCGCCTTTCTTCCTCAGATTTCAAGCTATATGCTTGTCTTGACTTTTTAATTTTCCTCATAGATTATACTGCAGTCTTTATTCTCCTCTCTGAGTGATGAAAAAGGGATTTTTTTTTTCTATAAACAGCTAAGAGATACGGTCAGAGTTCTGCAAACTTTAGAGTGTCAGCCCTGTGAGCCTGTCTGCTGTGTGTGTGTGTGCTGATTCACAGGGTGAAACACACACAGTCACATACTGGTAACACCCTGCTTGTCTTCATTTGTCCATTGGATTTGGATATAGTAAGAAAACATCAGCAAGAAAAATTTACAGCCCAAAGACACAGAAGAGGGAGGGGTTTCTTATATGTTCTAAACCCGAAAGCAGTTACGCTTTTGATCCAGAATAGTTTGAGACAACCTTTCAGGCTCCATTAGACCTCTCTGTGTGCTCTGTGTCTAGTTCCCAGTAACCTGTCTGAGATCACACCAGAAGTCTGCACTAAAGCCCTAATTAGACTAGATAAGTTGTCTTTGATTTATACACAGTGTTTTGCCTTAACCACTTACAAAATTCCTTTCTTGAAAACCTTTTCAGTCTTGGCAATAACTCATTTTAATGGAGTTTAATGGCCCTGTGTAGGAACTGTGTAGAGTAGAAAGGAGCATGCTTAAAAAAACTTAGAAATTCACTCCTTTTTTCTCTTCACAACAGAAGCCTGAATATTTTCTACTGAGCAGTCCCTGACTAAGCTGTCAGAATCATAGTAGAAAAATAGAAAGGAGACAGGAATGGATTAATTTAAAGGTTATTTAGTACATTTGTTTTCCTCCAGTAGGCATTGCTTTTCCTTTATAGTAGACACCAATGTATTTTCTAGTGATTTCTAGTGATTACACAGTAACATAGTTTGACTATTTCTTGAAAACATATCTATTCCAAATCTGATGTACTACCCCACAAAAAAATAAATCATCAAGTCTTGTCTTACTGGTTTTTGTTTTAATTCCTGTAAACTAAAAGTCTCTAATCTGTAATGTAGTAATAGAAATTTCAGTTTAGCGTGGATGTGTTGCTAAAGCCCAGTATTAACTTTTGGTTTCTTTGTAGATTATGGAAAGAATTATGGATCTGCCCACTTTACTGCGACATGCTTTCAGGGAGATGTTTTCTGTTGGGGGCCTCTTCTGGATGTTTCGCATCAGAATATTCCTCTGCCTAATTGGAGCCTTGCTCTACCTGGCTTCACCTCTGGATTTTCTTCCTGAAGCACTCTTTGGAATTCTGGGTTTCTTGGATGATTTCTTTGTCATTTTTCTTCTGCTGATATACATCTCCATCATGTACCGAGAAGTGGTGACACAGCGTCTGAACAGATGAAATGGACGAAAATGGCCCAAAAGCAGAGGCAGTTGGGGAATGTTTTAAAAAGAGAACTATAGTGTAAGTATGATATGCAAAGGTGCCTGTGTACAATTTTAGTAGTAACAATTTCTTAGCTGGTTGGCTCATACAAGTATGAAGGCTTGATATGTGGTGATGCTTAACTGGAATCTTTAATTTGTGCATTACATATGCTTCATAAGGAGGAGATTAGTTTTATCATGTTGTAATAAACTACCTTCATCTATTTCCACCTGATGAACAGCTGTATCTAATCAAAGCAGGAAACACCTCTTTTGGTGCGCTGTGGTTTGTGAAAATAAAATCCTAGTAAAGGACTTCAAACAGTAAGTCCGTTTGAGTAATCTAGGCAAGTGTAAGAAAATTCAGAAATTCTTCACAGTCCAGTTATCATGGCTAAATTGTTTGATATCTTCCTGTTGTGGGCTAGAGTTTTTTGAAATAAAAGTAGCTTTGTGTGTCTCTGTGAAGAAGAAACCCAAAGACGGCGCTACAGTCATCACCCCGCAGTTTGCTGCTGTCCACATGCTTCACAAAAGCAAGGGTAACACCTCCAGTATTGCTTGAACTGCACTGTGTATGGTTTCATGCAGTTCATGCCATTTTATTTTTGTACTTGAGAATGTACACACAGAATCTTGGCCTGCATTGAGAAGCCAACATCGCGCATGCCAGGCTGGTCAGTGCTGTGCTCCTGAAGCGGGAGCATGGTTTTCCTCCTTCAGACTTGTTTGTTTGGTAGGTATGTATCATGGAAGCGAGGGTTCTGCGCTGCTTTGGGTCAGTGCTATGTGTCTGAAATGACACTTTGCATTCCTTTAGTTGTGTTAACACATTTAGCCAACTGGAGAGGACCCTCAACTTTCAGATAGTGATTGGAAAAAAGAAGTCAGAACTGGATATTTTCACTACCATGTACATGTACAGTGTAGATGTTAACCTGAATGTACATTCTGCAGTATAAGTACTAAACAACTTAGATATTGGGGTGTCTGATTTTCAGTTGGAGTTTCCTTTTTTGATTGGTTGGTTGACTTGGATGTGGATAGAAGGGATTCTGATTTACCTTGAAAAATACCTGTGATAAGGGACCACAAAGAAATCCTGGAAATGTTTTCAACAATACCAGGGTATTAACCATCCCTAAAGCTGATCTTTTTTTTTTTTTTCATGTTGAATTTGAGCACAGACTATCATAGCAATTTGAAAATACTTTCATTTTAAGCAAGGAACGCCACCAGAAAGGTCCAGGATGTGACAGATCAACGTAATTTTTAGCTAGAAGAATGATGATTGCAATTTTATTTTAAATTCCTGAGTACTTGAAAGACAGTGAATTGACAGATGATTCTTAGCATGTTTACATATATGGGATGAGACTTACAATGAAAGGGACCTTTTCACAATTTCTGTGTTTTCCCCATGCAGGTGTCTTTCCACAGTTTCTAGCACTTAGGTATGTGCAGGAAGATGATAGAGCTGGAACCTGAGGTGTCAGTGGTTTGGGGTGGAGATTGTCCTTCAGTGTCAGTGTTTTTGAAAATCCAGAAACATTTTACAAATTAATAGAAAGCTAATTTTTTCCTTATTGCTGTTTGTTAAAGGTGGACAAGAAGAGAAAAGGAAAGTGCAACAAGCATAGGAGGAGGACAGCTAGACAGAAAATTACGTTTTTGGAAGCAAGTGCTACTGGCTTTTGCAGACTCACTGTTCTTGAGCTTCCTGGTTGAGCTTTTCCCATTTTGTTGGCACTGGTGATGGTTTAGTGGCTACCTCAGTTAAAAGTCATTAAAGTATTATCAAGTAAGCATGGGATATTTATAAGCTGTTAGGTACATTTAGAAAGCAAGATAGTGCTTTAGGATGTTAAGTAAGACAAGATTTCACAGTTTTGCTGGAAGTATTGGTTTGGGGGTTTTTTTGTTTTCCTGAGAAATCCAGCTGAGGGCAAACTCCAAAAATTTGTTTCTAATTGAGTAAATTTAACACCCCCTTTTCTCCCGGAGTTTAACTTGTAGGTCTGTTTAGAGAAGAGTGTGAACTGCTGTTGTACAATAACTGGAGTCCATTCATAGAATTTGTTGATCTAGTATCTTCTCCATATTTTTATCCTATGATTGTGTTTATAATTTTCCTATGCACATGAACCTGCTTAATGATTTGTGTTCTTTGAGCTTCCCAATCCCACCTGCTACTGTGAAGTTCATGTGTAATTATCCATCCAATCTAAAGGGTCTGTTCCTGAAGAGTAGACCTTCTTGTGTACCTGAATACACAAACCACATCTGAAAGCCCATAGGAAGTTTCCCCATGTTCCGTTTCTTCAGTATATTTCTGATGGCCAGAAGGGTTTCACTCAGAGCCTTCTGCTTACTTTTGAATATTGGGTAACATTGTGAGCTTAAATTCAACACATTAAAAGCTTGACAGAATTAGGACCACCCTTCCTTTTCACCAGCACGTGTGCTTGCTTATGGATACTCTTTTTTTGGTCCTGCAAGCTGGTGACAAGCAGTATTATGACTTGCTCAGGCCTTTTTGTGTGCATCTGTCCTGCAGCGTCTGGCTGCTGCTCCTTTACACAAATCTGAAATAGCTGTAATTAATTAGCTATCTTGGGTACTTAGCTTGAACTTAACCTAAGCTCTAGAGCCCCAAGAAGCTGAAGATTAAAACATGAGCGTGTATTATTCCTGAACTGTGTGCTGCCAAGTTGTTCTGGCAGCAATGTTAAAGGTAAGGGCTAGAGCTGAACCCTGGCTTCAGGATGTGAAGGAAATACGTGATGCTGTGTGCAGAGTGACTGCAAATGCGCTTGGTTTTGTCTCCTGGGATGGGGCAGGCATGTCACTAAGGGGGGGAAAGCAGAAAATGGAAAACTATAGCAGGAAGAGGTACGGAGATAAAATACAGTCCTTAGAAGGTCACAGTGTCACCAAAAACTTTGTGAAATATATGATTGCTCCAGCAATATTAACAAGGAGGAAAACAGAAGTTGTATTTAATAGCTCTTACACAGTTAACTTGTAGCATCTTGAGGCCTAATGGTCATCGCTGTACAGAGCAATCCGTTTCTGTGCTGTTCGTGTGCCACACCAGTGATGTCTGTGAGGACCAGGCAGAACGGTGTGGTTTGGGGATACAATTTTGCTGTAAGTTTCATAGAACTGTAGCACTATGTTACACTAGATTTTTAAGATAAAAGGATATAAAACTACTTGTTGTTACTTTTAACGATAATAAATTGCTGTTAAAGTAAGAGATTCTCTTGTATTATTTTGTGGACTTTCTGGATGCAATATTTTTTTATGTCCCCGTTTTCCACTCCCCTGGGCTAAAGTTGTCAGTGTGGCATCCCAACCTTAAGGGGAAGGGAGCACTCAAGATTCATAGGTGCTCATAGTTGAAAGGAATGACAAAAATCAGAGGGTCTGGAAAAGCTTACAAGTTTTTATTAGTAAATTACACACTTCACATGGAAATTGCTATGTTGGTCCTGGATCTACTATAAAAGTACACAGTTGTGGGTTTTGAACAGAGGGGTAAGGTGAAAGGGAACAGAAAGATGAATTAAAGATGAAAAAAAGGGAGAGGGAAAGACAGATCACTAGTCCTGGCTCCAGCATCAATCCAGCTGGGGTGTCCTGGGGCCTCAGTGTGGGTACCTTTTATAGATAAATTTATCTGCCCTGGAGATAAGCTTCTCACTTTCTGTGCAAATTAGTGTTTATACACAGTCCATTCTTCTAGACCTTCCTGAAAATGGGTTGGAGGGATCTTCAGGGATCTTTGGTGGTCTTGATCCCCTCCTCCAGTCCACGCCCAACTTCTCAACCTCATTCCTGCACTCGCACTGTGCTGTGTTGTGTTTATCTCCAGGAGCCAGAACAAGGACGTTTGTCCCAGAAATGTGCTGCCCTACGTCCCTATGGCCCCTTCTCCAGCCACATCCTGTTCTTTCTCACAGGGTGTTGTCACCAACAATCCTTGGCTGTTATTACCAGCAATCCACAGTTGGCCCCACAGCCTGACGGTGTTTGAGGCATACACATTAGCCTCCTCCTCTTCTAGGCTGCTGCAGGCAGTAACATCCCTTCAGTCTTGATCAACTGTTGTCTTGATGTCTGTGGACAGGGTGTTCAGAGATAACTGAGTGGTTTTCATCTTCGTGATTGGCATTATAAAGATTACAAAATTTCCAAGACCTTAGTCCCGATATTGTATGTGGGATGTCCTTCCCTGAACAGTCCAACCACCACCTGCAGATCCACGGGCACTAAGCTTTCAGGATGATAAACAGTACAAATGAGCAGTTAGCACCTTCACATAACAATCCTCAAGCAAAAAAAAAAAAAGGGTATAAAGCCAGGTGGATGAAAACAGCAAATAGTCTCTGTCGGTTTACAGGAAGGATGAAGGCTGGGGTGGGAAGAACCAAATGTGGCTGCCTGTGCTAGTGTTCTGGGCCTTTCTGGATTCATGTCATGAAAGGGCCCTGGGCATCAGGAAGACATGTTCCATTATGCTAAGAAATGTCTAAAAAGTATTAGCTGGGAAGTCCTGTGCCAAGTTGGGCAAAGTCTTCTGTGAACTTTGTAGCCTGCCTTGGCACGCAGTTCCAGTGTTTATGGTGAAACATGTAATTGCATATTTGGTAAGATGCTGTTAAATCAGGTACACACTTGTGCCTGACGCCCCTGTGCTTGCCATGGGGAGCTCAGCTAAACACTCAAGAGTCCCTCAGCCAAGGCTGCCAAAGTAGGTGGTTTTTTTAGGAAGTCTGTTGTACAGTTGCCGTTGTAGATAGATTTTCTGCTCCCAACTGCCAGCCAAACAGGAAACTGCCCGTTAGTCACCTACACTGGAAGCCACATTTGTTCCAAGGAGACAGAGCAGTAAGTCTTAATATCCCTGTTTCTCTGAGATGGTGCGTCCTTGTAGGTTGCCTTCTTCCCTTTTGTGGGCACTGTGTTTTTGATCTAGGGAAGAAGCTGCTGAGTTTCATTCAGTGTGTGATTACCTCAACTCAGGGACCTGCAGATGTTCAGGGCAGAGACAGGTCTGCAGATCCTGCTCCCATGTGGACAGCACATCATCAGGGGCTGTGGTAAGTAGGGGTGCTTTCTGTAAATCAGTCATTTTGTTCATTCAGGTTGTGAGGAGCCAATCCAAATAACAAAAAAATAATTAATACTGCAAAATGAGCAAAAAAATGCAGGAGGATAAAGTTGAGTTTGCCATTCTACAGCTTGGATTCAGCCTCTTGGTATGCCCCTGCTCTGTATCACATTGCCCATAAGGTGTTTGTCACTTCAGCATCCACATAGAAGTCTGTCATAGGTACATTTTTTTGTGCGTAAGTAATCCCATATTTTAACATGGACATTTCTATTGCCGCCTTCAGGGCAAGTGTTAGGGCTGCTGGGTTGAGTAAATGAAATCAAAGGGTGTGGCAGTGTGTGGGGGGAGCAAACAGTGTCCTCTTGAAGTAAATTTTTAATTGTGTGATCAACTCTAATTGGTGCTGCATGGCCCTGTGTGAGGACATCTGAATATCTTGTCTCTCTTTGTTTATGCTAATGCTAGGTTGAAGGCACAAGAATTATGACAACACTAGAAAACACATCCAGAAGTAAAGGTTGGAGAAACTGGTATTTTGACCCCAGGGTAGGCTGAGGAAGACACGAGTCTTTAAATACGTTAAAGGAGGATGCTATTTCCTGCATTAGGTGTGATTGGAGGAATAAATATGGCTGAGCTTGAATGGTAGCAAATGAGACAGATTAGAAGAAAGTTGCCAAAGTGAATGAGAAGATTTTCTCTGGTGGAACATCTCCTGGGAGGCTTCTGAAGGCAGGCAATGACAGTTTTCTGCACAGCTAGTCCTCCCTGGGGAAGGAGCAGAACAATGAAAAGGTGTCTGCTTTCATGGCAGGTGTTCTGGGCCTTAATAGGTACGAGATCAAAGAAGTCTGATCTGACCAAGTCTGTGTTGGTTCTGGTATTTCTGTCACACATTACCTGTAAGCAACATCTAATAGACCTGACCAGCTTACCTTTCCCCAGGAGTTTTGCTAAATAGCAGTGTTTAAAATTCATGGTATGGCAATACGGCTCCACCTTATTTCAGGACACCTTAATGATTATTTACAATAATATTCCATGTTATTAGTAAAATTCATTGTTTGTCTGATATTTTCCAAGAGGAGGACTGTTTTCTCATGATTAACAGATGCTTAATTGGTGGGAGGGAAGGAGAGGGGACAGGAACATAATTGATAATATTGAGTCCATTGCTCATTGCTGGCAGGTAACCGATGGGGAGCCATGGGTGTACCAGGTGTTAGTAATAGCTTGGCTAGAATATGTTTCATGGAAAGCTGTTCAGCTTCACTCTAACATATGTTGTGCTTCACAGTCAAGAATTATTTTCTCCCTCCTCCCTCTTTTTGCCCTCATTCTGGAAACTTATTTCTTCATTTACCAAGATGGGGTTGCAGCAAAACCTGAAAATAACCCATGCCACACTTTATATAAGGCAGTCAAGTACTCCCAAGTAAGTCACCTTTTCCAGGGAGAGGCTTCCCATCATCCTGTGGGATGCATCCTTACTCTCCAGAGCTGAAGGTCATGCTTTTGTCCTTCTTGCCTTCTTCATCATCGAGGTGCCAGGGGTTGGTGTTTTCTGATGTGACTGCCATAGTGCCTGGGCTCTAAAGAGGGTCATGATATTCAATTTATTGCAGGTCAACCCAAAATATGCCTCATCAGCTTGCTGGTTTATGTCAGTTTATGTTTTCATCCCATCTAGAGCCTTCAGCATCCAACCAACCTGACCTGAAGCTGCTCTAGTTTCATTTCTCTTTCCCTTGCAGGTTTTTATTACAGTTTTGTTCATTCCTGTCCTCCGTTCTTACTGTTCTGTGTAAGGAAAGCTGTGAAGATCGCAAAGCGAATTTTGATTAATCGCTTGCTCATATGCCACAACAGTTCACACCTTACCCCTGAATATCCCTTCCAGCCAAGCCCTTAACTCTCTCGCATCTCACAGACCATGCATCAGGAAGGAAAGTAGAAATGTCTGTGATTAAAGCGCTAAACTCCTCATGTAGCAACCTGAAGAAGACCGTTCAGCATTGCTCTGTGGTCCTGCCTCCCCTCCAGACAAGGAGCTGGAAGGTCTGCTGCCCTTTCCCAAGAAGAACTTTAAGTCCAGCAGCCTTCTGCCTTATGCCTGTAATTTCCCTTCATAGTGCCTCCTGGTTTGGTAGCTGCAAGTGGAGAATGAAGACCAGAAGTAGCACATCATCCTGCAGACCTCCTAGTCAAGCACAGCCTGGGAGGCTGGAGAAGAGCCCATGAACTAAGGAGCTGTTGCATGCAGTTTCACATCTGGAGAGACTGGTTTTCTCTGTCACTGAGGTTGTCAGGTGCAAGTCTTTTCTTGATGTAAAACAAGGCACTGCTTTGAAAATAATCTCTGTGGTGCTAACCTTTATTTACATACGGGTATTTTGAGCCCCTGGGGTTCTTGTTCTCTTGGTTTCGTACGCAGCTCCCGCAAGCAAGGATTGCCTCATTGTGAAAAGAAGAAGAGAAAACTCAGTCAGGAATCATATTGCAACTGCAAGAAAACTAGGAAAGAAACCAACCATGTGAGACACATGATTAAAACCACAAGGACTGGCAACATGGTGCCAGCAAAGACGTTTCTCTGGAAATCCTGTGAACTTCCCATTCTGGGCTGCTAGGAAAACCCTTTCCTGGATTCAGATTTTCACTCTCGATTCATCTTGCTCAGAAGAAACAGGCAATTGATGGTAATTTTAGATGTTAGATTAGCAGCAGAATTACCCACACTACCTCAGGCCCAGCAGAACTTGTCTTGTCTTACCTCCTGCTCTGCAGCAGAGTGCTGTCCTTACTGAGTGCCTCAGTGACTCACAGGGGCACTGCAGATGCTGTGGTAGATCTGGGGCAAAGGGGCATAGGGGAGAGCTGAAACATCTCCTCATAATCCAGGAGATTGCTGGTGTTTCATTGCCAGGAATGGGAGAAGGAAGTAGGGAGATGTTTGCCCTTTGGAGAAAAGGGAGTGTTGGTGACCACCAGCCTGCCAGGAAATGCCTAAAAAAGTGGCCCCCATTATAGTATGAGGCCTTGTGATGGGCAGTGAGATCAGATCCTCACAGGGCCTCATGCTAATCCCATGAGGAGTACAAGGTAGACAAAAAGCAAGGCCAGGGTGTAGTTGCAGCCCAGGCACTGGCCCTCCGTGTCAGTGAGCTGATGGAGGGGAGCTGCAGCAAAGCAAGACCTGCCCACTGCTCCCTCAGTACCACAGAACAGCTTCACTCTACTCCAGAGAGGAAAGCTTATCCCTGGGGCCAGAGGTGGCAGCTGGCCCAGCACCCCTGTGAGTCAGTGGCGTTATAGGAGGATGGGTCTTCTCACAGGGTGCTCCTTATTGTGGCTGCAGGGGTCTCCAAAGTTTTTGAGGACCACCTGGCTTCTCAGAGTGTCTGTTGCTTCTTTTAGCTGCTGCAGACAGAGTGACCAGAGCCCAGCAGGAATTAACTGGTTGCACAACCCTTTTCGAAGGAGCACAGCATTGCTTCTGTTCTCCTTGCTTCAGGCAGGAGAGAGACTCCTGGGTAGTGTTGTTCTTGATAAAGACAATGGCAGGTAAGCAGAGACTGCATGGCCTAAACTATCTCTGCTATTATGGGAAGATTCAGGAATAGACACAGGACAGGTGGGCTTCTCAGGGTATTACAACTAGTCTCAGTGTCTTATCTGACTCCTTGTAGGTCTTTGCTCTAGTTTCTTTTGCAATCTTCTCTTTCTGTGCATTTTCCTTAAGCATTTATGCTTTCTTGGAGGGGCTGTGTCCTTTAATCTTCATTGGGGTATTGCCTTGGAGCCAGCCACGTCTTTTAGCATGTGAACAATCACACAACAGGTAGACCCTAAAGGGTTAAACTTTATTAAGTACCAAAATCTAGCAAAAATAAAATAATCCGAATGGGAAAGGGGAATCAACTTGGGGATTAGTCATTACTGAGTAGGATTTACAGAGGAGTAAAACTAGCGTAAAAATGTAAACTAGCTTTGCATCCACCCACCATACCATGTTTGCTTGCTAAGAAACACCAAGCAATAACCGGTAGGCATATCATCTGATTTACTGCAGCAAATGGCCATGGGTCAGAATAATCTAGCAAAAGAATGACATGTCAGACATTAGAGGTACATGCCTGAGCTAGAAAAGAGCAGCTTACAAACACAGAGCCCACTGGCCCGTTGGCCACTGAGGGGTCCCACGGCCCTTGCCCAGAGCTCTGTCTCGCGGTACTGTGGGTGGGCCGTTCTCCAGGGGATGTTTCACAGGGACTGTTGCAATCAAAAATAATTTCCACCTGAAGCTGTACTCTAATTTTTCCTGTTGATACAGGGAAGATCAAACACTTGCCTACGGACAGCACTGTGGCACTGATGAGGTTATGGACAGATGCACTACCCCACAGAGCGCTCCTTTCCCTCTGATACCACCCTTTGCAGTAAGGAATGCAGATTAAACCCTAAGTCCCATATGCTTTCTCATGCCCTTCTCTGGAAGCCCTCTCCCACCAAGCCCCAGCCACTTCCCAACAGATGGCAGCAGCCTTGCACATTGCCAGTGCACAAGGCTTGACACTGTGCACAAGGATGATGTGTGCGCTCGGCAATTTTGGGGATGTCTGTCATCCCTCGTCATTCAAACACCCTTTGCTGTCCAAGCAAATGTAGTCTGATAAAGAGATTTCAGTACCTTGGCTGCACTTGGTCTCTCCTGTATCTCCTCTCATGGCCTTAATACGGGCCTCCGCTTTTCTTCTGACAGCATCAGCACTGCTAAGTCAAACCAACCTGGCAGCTTGCTTACAGCCCCAGCTTTGGGAGTCACATGAGCATGGAAGAGTCCTGGTTTACACTAACCCTTCTCCACAACAAGTTGTGTGTTTCCTGAGAAAAATTCGATAGCAGGAACCCCGTGCTTACAGCCTTATGTGCCAAAAGAGGAACAAGAAGAAACCAACTGCTGAGCTCATGTTTTGATAAGTTTTATATTTCTGAAGCAAGGTCATGCTTTTGTAGGACTTGAGTTCGATCAGCTTTTGAAGGTAGGGTTTGTCAGCACTAATCCTTTTCTTCTTCCCTTCCCTCCTAATACCATCCGTAAGTTTGTTTCTTCTCCCTTTTGTCCAGCTTCCTTCAGAGCTGACTTTTTCTCTGCCCTTTGCATAATCGGGAGAGTTTCTGCTTCTTTACTGCTACTGTATCTACCTGCCTGTTTAGAGTGACACCCCTTCACAGAAGGCAATGGAAGGGTCCTTCCCTTAAAGACCTCAGCATTGGTGCTGCAAAAGTAAAAACCATAGGCTCCAGAAAATGTGTGAAGTTTTAGATACATATTTTCCCCTAATTTAAAAAAAATGTAATTATGCCAAGCCATCTGTTGCTAATGTAAAAAAAGATGTAAATAGATGATACATAGTGTACAGAGTGTCACATGAGTGCTCCATCTGCTGTGGGGAAAGTCAACGCTCCCCAGCAACAACACTGGGTGCTGAAGTGCGATCCAACATTTGGAACAGCCTTAGCCTTTCCAAAGGCATAACCTGATCCAAAGGCTGACCCAAAAGAAAAACAACTCAAAGAAGAAAGGGTGGGGTAAATCTCTGTATATCAGTCCTTCATGTCTGTATTTGTGACAAGTAGCAATAGTGCCTGCATTGAGGACAGGGTAAGTTACACCTTTATTTATTTGTTTTAGACCCTTTGCAAACCCAGGGGTCCTGATCCCTTACTCACCTTTTTTAAGGTTTACCTGGCAGCCAGGAGTCTAACAAGCAGTGTCTCTCCATGTAACAACAGCAGAAGGTGCCCACAATGTCAAAGTAATTTGGCAATGAATTAGCAGATGGAACTCAGCCCTGACGAGCATGAAGTAGCAGCCATGGGGCAACAGCAACCCCTGCCATGGGTGCAGACTGATGGACTCCAGCTGTTGTCACCAAGGAAGAGACCCCAGGGCTGCTGTGGATAGTTTGGTGTGCTTGGTAGTGGTTAGAAAAGGAAAAAAAAAGTTGAGAATTATAAGAAGGGTAATAAGGGTAATTAATTAATTCGCTGGTGCATCTCACCAGAAAATTCTCACTTTTCTGTGTGGTGAGCCCTCTGCCTGGTTCTGGCCTCCCCATCTTAAGATGGAGACAGTGACAGGACAGGATAGCGCCCAAGAAGCTGAAAGTACAGGATAGTTCTCTGCCAGGACACAGCAAAGATACCAGGACTCTTAACCTGCAAAACACAGAAGGTATGGTAGAGGTCTAAAAAACCAGGACTTAGATGGGATATGTGACAGGGAAACCACTATTCACTGCTTCTCATGCCACCAGGTGTGGGTAACACCCCATGCAGTTAGCAGAGAACAGTTCCTAAACTCAGCAAAAGGACAAGGTGCTTCACAAGTTGCACAGTTACTCTGTGCTGATGGAGCTGATGATAAGAGTTTGTGCAGTTTCCAAAAGCCTCTGAACAGATCTGTGGCACTAGTTCCATGAGAACTGATAAATGTGGAAGCCCCAGAACAACCTTTCCCTCCAAAAGTTCCCAAATGCTCATCAGCAATAGATGAAGTTCTTTTCTCCTGCCTTACTCTTTTCTGAAGTGCCTGCTGCCATCAGCCAGGGAGCTGTGTCAAATGGCCCCCCCAACTTCGGGTGAGCAGTTGCACAGAACCTCGTATCCTTTTTCCAGCTTGTAACAGATTTGGGACAAAAAGGGAGTTCAAAGCAACCCTGTAGAAAGCACTGATGAGTTGAAAAAGCAAGCTCCCTCCCCACAGTACCATTAGCCCCTCCTTTCCAGGTTTGTCCTGGGTGGGTGTGGGGTCTGCCTTTGAAGGGCAGACTTTTCCCCTGGGCATACAGTCTGTGCTGCCTTGGCCCACGTGCAGTCCAGAGGTGGAGAGAAAGGCAACAGTGCAGGGAGCAGGGCAGGGCGTGGTGGCTGGATCTTGTGTGGGGCTCCCCACATCATGGCCTCCCCCTGCCCCAGTAGTTACTGCAGGGAGGAAACATTATCCAGAGCAGGGATGGAGCCAGCAAACCATCCCTCAGGGATGGTAATTGGGCATTCCTCTTTCTTTTCAGGTGTTGGAGTGTATCATCCAGCACTTCTGTATCTCCAAAGGGGTCAGGAGGCTTCCCTCCAAGGCTACAGCAGCAGTTTTTCACCTTTGAACATGAAGGTGGTATCTAACTTCATATGGATTTTCACAGAGAAACATGGCTGTGAGAAAACTGAAGAGGAACTGTCTGAAGTCTTCTGGGAGAGGGGCAGTGGGGCACAAGGGGATGCCCGGGTGCCTGGCCTGGAGCCAGGGCTTCTTGCTCCAGTGGTTCCTTGTGCTGGAGGAGACACAGTCACATCAAAACACTCACTTCTGGGGCCAAGACAGCTGTTACCACCAGGATGAAGCCTTCCCCACACTACCAAATCAGTCTGAGGAAGCAAGATACAAACCCAAACATCTGTCTCATCCATACAGAGCCTGAGTTTTGCTATTTTCTGCCTTTTTATATCTGATTCTTTGAACATAAGGGGCTCTAATTCTGCCTAGCCCAGTGGATTTTGATGGGAAAAGGAGGGCATGTGGTTTAGTGATGCATGATCTGCTCTCTCACATTACCAAATAACAGAGAGGTTCCCAGCTGAGTGGATCATGAAACACCTAATGGCACAGAGCAGCAGGAGGTAAATGCAGTTTGTTTGACTGTGCAAACAGTAAGGTTTGGAGACTCAAGAAGGGGTCAGGAACTGCTGCCACCTGTGTTCCTCCTCACTCTCAACCTCCCCAGACAGAGCTCAGTGACGGGCAGCTCCTTCTGCAGGCATGGAGTAAGAGAAACAGCACAGGAAGGTCTTTAACCTCCCTCTCCCTGCCTGCAAAGCTGCTTCTCAGAGGTACAAGCCAGCAGACCACAGGCGGGTGAGCCACCTCTGATATGATGCTCATACTTGTGCTCAGAGGGCATTTAGGCACGTGTAGACTGGCTGTGACTGGCATGCTCCTGTTTTTCACTTTTTACAGCTGCTTCAGAGGCCTGAATGGCCCTGGCTTTGCATTCATGTCCTCTGTGTGGCTGAGCAAACAAGCAGCGCCTTGTCTCCACCAGCCTTCTCCACCCTTTGCTGGCTGCCTTTCAGTTATCTGCCAGAGTGCATTGCAGGCAAATATTTGCTCTGTGGCCTCAGACGCTACCTCACTCCTCCTTGCCCAGGTTCTCACTGCAGTGCCTTGAACATTGTGCTTACTCCACCCACAACCTGGCGTGGCCAAGTCACAAGGGCATGGGATTTGCATGCACTGCTCTCTGAGTGCCCTCCTTCCCTGACACTGGCAAACACAGAGGTCAGAGATGTTCCAGGCTGTCAAACCCACTCAGAGTCTTTGCAAGTGTGTCCTTGCTGGGGAATGTGCCAGCCATGCCCAGCCCTCCAGTAAGCACCAGGATGTGAAGAGATGGGGCAGACACCAGGCCTGCTTCCCACAGACATTTGTGTAAAAGCCAAGCCCTTGTGTCTCAGTCTGCTGCAACTCTGCTCTGCAGCAAGCCCAGATGAGTGGAGGCTTGGATTTGCACTTTGGCCCCCCACCTGGAGGTGCCTTGTCAGCTGGGACAGCTACATTTAATTATGAGTGTAGTCTTATTCCACTGGACTGAGTTCCCATGAGGTGGTGCAAGACAGTCTCAGTGGGGTGCCCAGTTTGGCTGGGTACCACATACTCCCCTTGGTAGAGTCCTTGACTTAGTACTCAAGGAGCAAGAATAAAATTAACTTCCCTTTTCTTAGATTCTCTTTTCTTTTTTCTTTTTTTTTTTTTTTTGTCTCTTCCTATCCTAAGCTCGTGGCCCAAAAATCTCAAAGGTGCTACCAAATGCATCCTGTTCTACAGCAGTGGGGCAAAGACCCCCAAAGTGCTCCCTATGTGCCCTGATAGCAAAAATGGCTCTTACTCATTTGAAGAAGTTTAGGCAGGACTAACACCAGTCCTAATGCAGATCATGAGGACTGCTGGAGTGGTGTAGCAACTTTGGTTTTAATTTGGCAGGTACCAGGGAAGAGCAGCACACTGGGAGGTCAGGCTCCAGCTGTTGTGCCAGTCCCAAGACAGATGGACACACTGTGCTGCAGGATGCCTGCTCTAGGGAGGCAGTGCAACTACTGCAGTGGCATGGAGCAGTAAGAAACAGGATACATAAATATGATGCACTAGCCCAGCTCCCAGCACTGCAGTAGCCAGCTATAACAGCCAGCAATCTGTCCAAGAAAGAAGGTTTTTCCCTCCTGGAGCTTCTTGCAAAGCTGGTGTGTGCACTGAGGAGTTGAAGTGTATGGTTTTAGTAAAGCAGCTACAGCATGGAGTTTCACATGTAGCAAATTCTTCACTTCAAGCAATTTCTATTTCTTTCTAGCCCAGAACATTCACTTCACATAAAGGTGACAGAGGACACTAGAAAGTTTCTCTTGGTTTTGGCCCTCAAAAGGAAAGCAGCAATGCTAATTTTGAAAGTAGAAGGGAAAGGGAGTGAGGTCAGGAGCTGACTGCCCATCCATCCCAGCTGCATGGCACAAGGCAGACACGCCCCTGGGCCTCACTTTGCAAATCTATCATTTCCAGAAATGACAATGAGTCACATTTGCCCCATGTCTCATTTGAAGAAACTGAAAGGATTAACTGGTAAGGCATTGGGAAAAACTTGTTGTGAGTCATGCTGTCAGAGCCATAGGCACAGGAAACCCCACATGGCTGTTCCCAAACAGTGGCCCATGGGCAAAAGTGTCCCTTAGAATCTGCAGAACCTGTAATCAGCTGGACTCCAGCACTTTTAGAGAGGCAAGAGGTGATCCAAGGGAGATATTGAAGGTTCAAGATGTTCAATGATTTAATGAGATGGCCAGTTGTTTGCATAGCTGGGTTTTGGCTTGGGTTTGTCTTTATCCATAGTGCATGCTCCCAGGCAGCCTGGAACAGACTTCAGAATAGTCCGTAAGAAAGCATTTTGTCCAACACCAACCAAAAATAGCTGCACTATGAAAAAGAGACATTATAGGTGAGGAGGAAGAGTTGTTAATCTCCTGAGAACAACCCACCTGGCCAGCACCTGGATTTTAATCTCCATCACTTCTCAAAAGGCTACAGTGATAAGAGAAAGATATTGGAATACATTTCCACCCAGTCAGCTCTTACTTAATCTCAACTGCAAATGCTGGAGAGCCTTGGCCTCTGGCAAAACAGCAGAGGTAATCTGGCACCTCTGATGTGCTTTCCTAATTACCTTCAAGTTGCAGATTTTCTAAAGCGTGTTTTGAAGAACAGTAACAAGTCTCCCCATGCTGGTGTTTTACCCCAAAGTATTTACATTAGTCTCAATTTTGTGTAATTTTCTGTCTGGGATTTCCCTCTGTTTTCTCCTGTATTTAAGCCTGCTAAACATGAAACCCAAAGAGAAGTGAGATCCAAGAGCTCCCTGGAGCCGAGGGGCAAATCCACAAAGCCCACATTCTTTCTGTGGCTTTACTCTGGCCCTGCCCAGCATAGGAGAACAAGGCTGTGCTGAACCTGCAGGCTCACAACACTCACCTGTTAGGCAGAGGCTCCCTCCCCTCTACAGGAGTTGTCCATCAGTTTACTCATTCAGTGAACTGAGATTGTCCACTTTTATACATTGGCAGATGAAACTGTGGAGGATAACACTTCTGCCAGTATGCCCCTCTCTCTCCAGGAGCGTGTATTTGGTTTGCTGCACAGTAAAGTGCCTGCACACACCTGGGCAAGGAAGGCAAGGAGAGAGGGAGGGGAGCTGGGGAGGCTGCCAGCTGCAGCCGGAGGGAGCAGATGGATTTGCAGTGTTAGGGGGAGAGAAATGCGGTGAGTGGGAGGCACCAAAGGAGAGCTCAGGCACAGAGAAAGGATGGCAACAGGGTGGAGAGGATGACAAAGAGTTTCTCTTTGCAACTGTCTATAAGTATCAGGAACCCCAGAACATCAGGAGGTTGTATTTGGTTTGTGTGGCAACATTATGGTAGCCAGGGCGCAACAGGAGTTGCTTCTGTGGGAAGCTGCCAGAAGATTCCCCCATGTCTGACAGAGCCAATCCCAGATGGCTCCAGGATGGACCCACCACCAGCCAAGGCCAAGCCACCAGAGGTGGTAGTAATGCCTCTGTGATAACATATTTAAGGAGGAAAAAAGGTTATTTCATAAAAGTAATTGTGGCCAGAGAAGAGAGGAGTGAGAATTGTGAGAGGAACAACTCTGCAGACACCACTGACAGTGGAGAAGGAGGGGGAGGAGGTGTTTTAGGCACTAAAGCAGATTCCCCTGCAGCCTGTGGTGCAGACCATGGTGGAGCAGGCTGTCCCCTTCAGCCCATGGAGGTCCATGGGGGTTGCAGAGATTCACCTGCAGCTCATGGAGGAGCCCACAGCAGAGAGGTGGATGCCCAAAGGAGGCTGTGACACCATGGGAAACCCATGCTGGAGCAGGGCCCTGGAAGGGGAGCCCATGCTGGAGCAGGTTTGCTGATAAGACTTTTGACCCTGTGAAGGATCTACACTGGAGCAGGAGAAGGACTCCTCTCCCTGAGGAAGAAGCACTACCAGAAATAACGTGTGATGAACCCCCTCATCTCCCTGTGCTCCTCATCATAATTCCTCATCTCCCTGTGCTCCTGGGGGGAGGAGGTAGAGCACTGGGAATAAAGTTTAGCCCAGCAAGGAAGGAGGGGTGGGAAGAAGGTGTTTTCAGGATTTATTTTACGTATTTTCCTGCTCAGATTTTGACTGGTTATAAGTACAACTAGTTTTCCCAAGTCAAGCCCGTTTTGCCCATGATAGTAATTGCTGTGTGATCTCTCTCTGTCATTATTCCAATCCTGAGCATTTTGTTATATTTTCTCTCCCCTGTCCAGTTGTGGGGGGAAGTGATAGAGCAGCTTTGGTGGGCACCTGGCATCCAGTCAGGGTGAACCCTCCACAGAGGTCCAGCTGTTTGATGAGGAATAGGGTAATGCAGGAGCATTGCTATTCCACTACAGGGCACGGGCCACGGTAGCTGGAAACATCCTTCAGGGGTAAGATTTGCTTCAGGCCCCTCATTGAGGCTGGCAAGCAGATGCAATAGTTGCAGCTAACAACCTGTTTCATGTTCCTTTCAGTTGGGCCCCATAGCTCAGGGCCATGGATGACTGAGCTGTTTGATATCCTGCTCCCTATGGAAACTGGACCTTTTCTACCAGGAAAAAACTTGGCTTGATTAAAGAAAACAAAGAAACAAAAAACAACCAATAAATGATGGACATTCAATCCCAGACACATCTAGCATAGAGCTTCTGCTGTGTGTGGGTTATGTGACTCTGCAGCTACAGGTGCACAGGGCAGAGCAGAGCAGGAGTCCTTTTAACTCAACAGTAGGGCTCAGTTCAGCGCAGGCTGTGTCTCACCTAAAAAATCCATTGCGCAGGCTTGAAAGGTCAAAAGACCTTTCCCA
>JAWWLV010000100.1:28726985-28740708 GCA_035041135.1 Platyrinchus mystaceus | reverse complement strand
AAAGCCAGGTGAACTCAAAGCTTAAAGAGAACAAGTAGACTGGTTCCTATACCACAGCTTCAAAACACTTTTCTATAGAACTATGCTCTGAAGTTCGAATTGACATAAAAAATTAACAATAGCCCCAAACATCCATCAAATCATTAAAGGCTCTCTCCATTTGTTATCTGCAATTACTTTGGAAAGCCTCAAGATTACCGCAATAGTGCTACAAACCCTCCCAGGAAGAAATCTGTCTTCAGTAGAGTGGAAATCTGCAAGGAATGGTCTGACTAGCACATGTGAAACGTGGCCTGCAGCCATGCAAAACACAGAGATTAAAGACCATTAAGTAACTCCGCGAGCACTGGAGGAGGCACAGCTCACACTTAGAAGTCACAGCAATTGCACACCAAGCTGATTATACGTTCATAAACTGTAAGTGCCAACATACAACAGACCCTGAACTGCAGTGTGCTCACAGCTTCCTTCCCTGCCCTTCCCCCGCCCCCTCCCAAATTTGTCGTGTTTCTGAAATCCCAGCATTCCTATCCTAAACCAGAACAAAACATTCTCTCTGCTGTGTCTTCAGTGCCAGATCTGGAACCCATACACTCCAGGGAACAGTCAGGGTCCAGCTGAGTGCCGGCACATGAGCCGGCGTAGCCAACGCCACCAGCACTGCCGAGTTTCCCAGCTCTCACCCGAAATTGGCATCCTTGGAGCATTCTTGGTGGGGCTTGGCACTCAGTCCGTCCCGTCGTCACCACTTTGGAAAGCGGTATCCGATGGAAGGCAGGGCTGCCTTCCCGGAGCAGGGGAGCTTTCAGAAGTGTTTTTAGCACGTGGTGATGTTTACTGAGCAGCTCTCCTTTGGGAACACGTCAAGATGCATCAACGTGCATAAGAGTGATCATGGGGAAGAAAAAGAATTGCCTTATTTCAACAGATTTACTCCAGATGTGGGTCAGAATGGTTTAACTGGCAAAGAGGTTTTTCTGATGAAACAGAAAAGTCAAGACATGGGTAACTGGAGTCCTGTCCCAGAGGGCTGAGAACTCCAGTCAGCTTTTCTTAGTAAGAGCCTGAAATCTGATATCACCAGAGTAGGTGGTGATATCGGTCTTTTCTCCACTTTCACTCTTTTTAAAAGTTTGCTTTTTGAGTTGCAACTGTTCTAGCATATAGGGAATTTACTCCAAAGAGCAGCATTTTTACAAGAAGAAATTCTTCCCTCCTTGCACTTCAAAATGTTGATACAATCAAAAGAAGCAGCATATTAAACATGATTTTGAAATATTTTTAAAAGCCCAGATCAACAAATTATTCTTGAATTTTCCAACAAAATGTCAACTATGTCTTAAGCTAACTTTAAATTTCTTGCTGAAATAATAAAAAACACAGCCAAAAATATGAATATAAAGCAATTTTAATTTTCCTCTAGATATTTATATCAAAGAAATAATACTCATGTCCAAGTACTGTACATACAATATCTTCCTTATAAACTCTTTAGTTTAAAACACATGTACAAAATTGCACATTGCAGTTTGCAAAAAATCATAAATACCTTTTGCATGTAAACAATTCCAGCACAAGGATCAATGTTATACATTCCAAAATGTCTAAGTGTCTGTTCACAAACAAAACAAACAGAAACCCTACTGTGATCTCCATAAAGGTTCTAATGTTACAAATCAATCATTAACAGATTTCTAACTGATGTACTACACACAGGGATACATAAATGAGCACAAGGCAAGTCGCCTTTTAGTCATAAGTACTTAAGACAGAGGCTTGGAATACAATCCTTCTGCCATTTAAACCCACGGTATCCATCCCACAGTATTTAGTGGTAGCAGCACTGAGTTAATTTTTCCAAGACTTCCAATTGCCATATGCCTTGCTTTTAATTCTTAAACAAGTTGGCTACCACTGAACAGTAGGAATTTGAAAATTATTGTAAACACAGTTATCACTGTTGTATATTCAGTAAGTTACAGTATTCTCCTAAGCACATCACTAAATTAAGAAAAAGTTTTACATTTAATCAAGTGCAAGATGCCAACTAATATTGTCCACTTTGTCTCAGAAATAAGTATTTTTAATATAATTCTACACAGTTTGCAAAAGTAATGTAAAAAAATTACTATGGACATAATCCTCAGTTCTATACTATTAAGCCCTGTAGCTTGTTTACATAAAAAAAAAAAAATCACCACATCAGAAAAAAAGGTCTCAGAAGTGCTCTTGAAAATCTCTCCTGACCAAATCCAGCAAATGAGTAGCTACTAAATTTTGTTTCACTGTCACCTCCATCTGTGTGCAACGTCCTTGCTAGCACACCTGTCTGAAGACTTCCCAAAATTAATCAGGTATAGAAAGATCCATTGTATCCGAATAAAGTTATTTGTTGTCTGTTTTGGGTGGCTTTTGTGTTTTTTGTTTGTTTGCTTGTTTTTTTAAATCTATTAACACGCTGTAATCTTACAATATTCTTCCGAAAGCAGAGATTTTTTAAAGGGTTTCTCAGAGGCTTCCTCTGTGCCAGCTAATTTAATAAGGCAGAATAAGAAGGTGCACATAAACCCAACTTACAAATACCCAGGGAAAGATGCAGGCAGACACCCACCCCCCAACTAGTTGCAAGTAAGCTGCTGGAAGAGCAAAGCCAAATCTGAACTGCCCTGCCTCCACCTTTCGTTTTGAACAGCCACCCTGAAGAAGAAATTTTCAGCGCCACACCTTCATGCCACTGTGAAGAACCAGTTTGGATAGAAGAGCTGTAGGAAGTGGCAGTTTGTTCACACTTCTGCTTTTGGACAAAAAGAGAGCTCGGAGATGCTCGTCGTGATGCAGCAGGGAGGGGTCTCTTTGCATTTTCAGGAAATCACTTGGTCTGTTGGTTAGCATGTGGCACAAATCCCAGTGAGGACCACAGAACCTGCATGATACTAGCAGCAGCCCCAGCTCATGATATTGCAAGGTATTGTGACTACAGTACTGCAGATCTTTAAGCGATTTCTGCATCACAGAAGCTCAGCGAGAACCACAAAACACCAAGCTGGGTCCTATTGCCCAAGAGCTCCCTCCTCCTTTATCTGATGGGAGTTAGTTGGCTCTGTTCAATTGATGAAAAGACACACTGCTCAGAGAAGGATGGATTTCAGTTTGCACCTAACCAGAGCTCCTCCTTTTTCAGGGGTTCTATTTTGTCTCGTACAAACATGCCATCTTGAACACCACACAGCAAGGGCACATGTGCAGTTTCCTAAACCTCAGAGAGATTTTTTCAGTCTAGGCAGAAACTCCGGGAACAACAAGCCAGCTTTAGATGAGCCACTCCAGAAAAGAGAAAACTGCCCTGGGAGGATGTTGTACTCCACAGATGGAAAAACACAGAAAGCTGAAAAGCTACTTCACCAAAGACTTATTCAGCAATACAAACCCAGCCACCTTTCCTGGTAAGTCCCTGCATGGGGAGCCTAAGAATTACCTTCAAACTTAATGATTTGAGTTTTAAGGCCCAGGAGGCTCAGGGCCTTTTGCAGCAGAATAGCCATCTCTTAATATCTCTACCCCTTCTCTCCTTGTGATCTTAAGAAGCCAGTAAACCCATTCCTGACTAAAAAGAGTGGGAGTGGCGAAAATCAGTGCCCAAATTTCGGTGGGTGAGAGGCCTATGCAGACTCGCAGATCATTTTCTATTTAAAAGGCAGGAATTGCACAATACTATATTGCAACACTTATTCACTTCCCTTTGTACTGTACAGAGTAGAAAAGTGCAACCAAAGCAAAATCAGTGTTTGGACTGACAGCTCAGATGTCAGAACTGCGCTGAGCGTCTCTGTAATTAACAGCACTTTGCAACAAAGCAAAACAGTTCTCCAAGATTTACCTGCGTTGGGGCTTTCATTCCAGGTTTAGGTTTGTTTTGGTGGGTTTTTCTTTTTTGGTTTCTGTTTGGTCCTGTTGGTTTTTTTTCTCGGGGAGGGGGGGAGGGGGGGAGGAGGAAGGATGTAGGGGGAGCCAGGAGAGTTAATGAAGCCTGAATATCTAATCTGTTACATACAGAGGAATGCTCAAGGGGCTTGCAAGAACTTGTTTCGCTACACGTTGAGCAACACCACATGGCAAAGCCTTGAAACTAGAGCAAATGCTTGAAGACAGGGCGTAGCTGCCTTTTGGAGCTCATCCTTCACGGGCCACATTTTATTAGAGAGCAGAGCTTTGCATCATCAGTCAGCATTCAGACCTGGGTTTTACTTGATGACATTTCAGCATGGTGGTTGCTATGGCTTTAAACAAATAAGGGCAAATGTGAAATCACCAGTCACCAGGCCAAACAGGGAGGGGCACAGTTTCCAAAGAAGATAAGTAACTTAAGCACTAATAACAAAACAAAGTAACTTAAAAAGCATTCTGACAAGCAATCTTAACTATCTGCCACTTAAACATACAATAAGTATTACTATTATATACTGTTTCAGAGATAAATACTATTTCTTCCTTGGATTCCTTTTTATTTTTTCCTTACTATTGCTGATTTCCTCCAACTATCATCTCTAACTATTATCAATGGGGAAAGGAATAAAGAAGTAAACTTTATTAGACACTTTTGGCTCGCTGGGAAGGTGGTATCATACCACAAAAATACCACAGACATATCAGCTTGTGCTGTGATTTCACTAGGGTGTACACAAAGACTTTCAAAAATCACAAGGAATTACAATACCATTGTAGTAACTGGCAGAAAAATGGTTTGGACTGGTAATGACACTTAGGCTGCATTTTAGGAAGTCTCTATTCTGAAGGTGTCATCTTGCAGACTGTAAATAGGTGTCCTAGCTACTTATGGCCATAGCTTATGTGACATATTATATATAACAGGAATATTTAACTTCCCAATTATTGGTTAGCATTTTCTCACTATTTCTGTCACCTTCCCATGAAGAATATTAAAAGAATGGTGAAAGTTGGAAAAGACAAGAGTTCAACCTCTGGCTCCACTTGTGAAGAAGGGTAAATTTTATTTCAGTATCTTCTACTGATATCTTTCCATAGCATTTACTAGGGAAAAAGAAGGAGGGTATCCTAAACACATTCTCTGGAACAGTGCACTAACTTTATCCTATGCCACCCCATTGCTTGTGTCTTGCATTACATGAAAATCAGGAAATTTATGAAAGAGAGGTGTGAGAAAGATTGTCAAGCTCAGTATGTTATCTTTCAAACAGCTCAGCATGTACCAGAAGATTTATTTATTTATTTATTTATTTATTTATTCATTCATTCATTTATTAAGACTGTTATTGTTTAAAGGTCAATTTTCCATATGAGGCAGGAGGGACATACATCCCTCAGGGCAGCAGGAAGCTTTCTGAAGGGGACAAGAAAATGATACCAAACAGGTCCTCAGAGTTCAAGTTACCGGTCATGATTTTTTGTATGTTTGGTCCATTGCCTAAGAACAAGGACACAGCGAGATGCCTGACTGTTCACAGCCTCAGCTTTCTCCATCTATCACAGAAGTAATAACACAATTGCACAGTTGCCACTGATTGTAATGGACCAGTTGCAAGAGATGCTTCAAGGTACTTAGCAGCAAGGCTTTAAAATGTATTTAAATAGATTCTGAGGGAAAAGTAAAATAGGACTTAATCTAGAAAAGTAACTGAACTTGCAAAACCAAAAAAAACAGACCCTGCAACCAAAGACATTATTTTTTTCCCCCTTGGGATGGGATGGAGGGTCTGTTACTGATCTCCAGTGACACAGCTCTCCGGACTGAATGGACCTTATTTAGGTGACTTATAATTCCACCCATAACTAGGTCTTAACTAGTAAGTAACAGTAGTAGTGAATCTTATCAGCAGTGTGCTAAATATCAGAATCTAGCAGTGTATTAGTGCACAGTGAACTGGTCATATCTATTATCTCCATGTTAGCAAGGCTTCATACCCAACCATCGCTTCAAAGCATTCCTACAGAAATTATAATTCTTTCAGAAAAGCCATTTAGCCAGAACTCCTTAAACTATTGCAGACTATGTTTGTTACTAGTACTAGAAATTCAGAGCAAAGCTCAATTTACAGCTAGCTACACTATGGATACAGACTTCTGGCACACAGAAAAGCAAATGGTGAGTAGGTAATTACTTATGGTGACTCCCTTACAAACATTATAATAACCATCCCTTCACTTTATAGTAAACTACTACACACAATCTGCAGCACTTCAGATAACATTAAGGCTAAATGTGACTTTAAAATTATCTTTTTGCATTAACTTAGCATTGCAAGATGTGTCAGTCCTCCAATATGACTGGAAATCTAAAAAAATCACCTTGTGATCACAGACAGAAATGCAGCTTAGTTTTCTTCTGGAAGAACTCGACCACAACAAAAGAGTATGAAAAACCCCATTGTGTACTGCTGCAGCTAAGGAAAATCACAGTTCCTTTATTTGGCCGTGCCCTTCTCTATGTATGCTGGTGTCCATGCACAACGTCTTGACATGTGTTTGCAGGTACCTGTGTGCTTCAGATGAATTAGTTCATAAAGGTTGGATTTGCTGTTTCTTCAGTTAGTCCTCACTGACTTGAGAGGATACCACCCAAAGCAGAACTCCAGCACAAGAACTCATGTCCCCTGCAGACACAAGACCAAGATTCAGTGTTTTTACATCAGCATAACACTCTTGTCAAGACAACTCAACCAAAAGTTGCATTGGTGTGAAGACACAGATTCTAGACTGGTTTCCTTCCTCTCCCCACCACTGTTTCCTCAGCAGGGCCCTGCAAATGCAACCAGAGCAAGGCATTCTGAGTGACCCATATGCACCCAACTGTTTCAACATCCAAGCAGAGATCCGGTTTGTGACTATATTGAAAGTAAACCTTCAGGTATGCAGTAGCTTAGGAAGAAGTGCATCCAGACTTAAGCAAGCAGCAAGGATCAATGCCTGCAGCAAGTCAACAGGATGGGGTCTTGGAAAGCTGCCATGAATTATGTGTATACATTTCTAGACCCTTCTAGCAACACACAGACAAGAGCAGTAGGGTCTCCACTGTGCACTGACTGTTGCAGTGCTTCTCAGAAACCTACATTTAGCTTGTCACACATGACCACTTCGAGGAGAAGTTGCTTCTGTCCCGCCTCCAAGTCAGTGAGTCGTTATGAGGAGAGAAGTTTCACAGCACAAACAGCTGCAAGCCACTTCATAGGATAAAAAGAGACAGATCTTTGAAACACTGGACAGGAGTAATTATGGATTACTACAACCTCTTGTCTCCCATATGGTACCATAATGGCCTGAATCTCCATATATTCAGATTTAACTCATCAACACCTTCACAGTAAAATTGCACCATGTGTAGCAAGATTAACGAGTTTCCTACAAACTTTAGATTCTGCACTTTGTCACAGGAACATTTATCAAACTGCATCAGGTACAGTAAACCCTGATGCAACCCCACAGTAGGTGACTGTGGCATGAGAAGAATCAGTTAACATTTTGCATGATTATTATGCACTGTGAAAGCTTTCTGTTCCAGACTTTTTCTGCTGATACAGGTCTTGCCAAATGTTAAAAAAGATGAATTCCTGACAGATTTTACTGTCTACCTCTGCTGGACTACGTGCAGTCACTGCACAGAGTACTGATCAAAAGAAGCAACCAATGAGTGTCAAAACAGATTGAGAACTCCTCAAAACTCGTTCTTACAGTAAAACTTCAACCAAAATACTGGAAAAATGGAAGTGGTTTTCTACAAATCAAATATGTACACGGACATGTCATACTCCAATTTGCCTACTTGCTAAACATAGACTCTTGGAGAATCAAGTAAGGACAGAGCAAAATTATCCAGCAGCAACTACAGCTGCACATATGAATAAACGAAAATGTAACGCATTGCTTTTTCAACTCGCACTCCAGAAGCAGGACACATAAAATGTGTTGAAGAATGACTTATGAAGAATGAAGAATTAGACGGGTTGTTTTTTTTTCTTGCATATTAATTTCAGATATAGAAAACTTTTCTCTAAGAAGCTGCTAGATTCAAATAGCCAAGACTCCAGTAACGGCAGCCAAGACACTATTTTCTGGACAACTAGTAATTCAGATGTAGCATACATCTGTGCTTCAGACCTCATCAAACAATGCCATACAGTACTTTGGAAAGCATCAATGAGCTATATAACTGATTAAAAATTAGTTGCCAAATAAAATTCCATTTTAAGAGCTGCAAACAGCAGAATGCCTCAGGGCTTAACCAGGGGAGATCACTCTTTGTCAAAGGTGAGACAGACACAGTCAATCAGATATTTAAATGAACAAAGGATGACTCATGACTATTCTTTAGTAAAGACACAAATACAAACCAAGACAATGGAGTACTGTGGTAAGGTCAGCAGTGACTACTGACGTGAAGAGTCCAAATCTGTAGAGATATTTAGATCTTGGAAGACCATCAAAGGCTCATGACAGAAATCATCACTATCACCACCAGAATCACTCCTCTCCATGCTCAGGACTTACCACCCCCAAACACCTATGCTCCTCAAAGTGTGCAAAGTACATGTGTTTAGGGAATTGCTGTCTCAGCAGGCCAAACAGCCTTGACCTGGAGTCACAGTGAAAGCTGTAAGAACCACTCACTGACCACCCGGACCTACCTGGAGACCTTGTGATACCAACAGACTTCACTACCCGTTCTATGCTGTAGCTCACACCAACCATGTTCCTTAGCAATGCCATCATTTGAGGCAATCCTAGCAGAGTATTTTCCTTGCACTCACAGCAAGTGGGGGCATATCTGATGGGTGCTCCACCCTCTGCCCAAGGAAGGGGTGAAGACTTCCCTTACCAAAAACATTCCTCCTCCTACTCCCCAAGACAGAAGAGATCTGATAACAATTCAAATAAATTTAAGTCAGAGATAAATCAAACTAATTTGCTGTAGCACCTAAATAAGAAGGCACTTCACATCTAAACCAAGACATTGGTTCAAGCACATCGGAAAGCAGCAAGTGGGATGTGCACAGAAGCAAGCATTCACCACCCGAAACAGACAGAGGAAGAGACTGCGAAATCTCTTGAGCAGAGATTACACCTAGGGCAAAGAAACAAAGAGAGGTGTTTATTTGTCACGGGTTCACACCTGGAATGCGAAACAAGATCAGAAGGGCATCAGGGTAGCCTGCAAATCAAGTCATGCAGCGAGAATCTTTGCAAGGACTAGCGAGTAGTGTGCACAAGTATAACAAGGCATGGCACTTTTGAAGGATGCAGAAAAAAGTTAAAAAGTGCTAAGATTACAGTGAACATAAACTGTTTTGTTTGGGGTTCTAAGTTTTTTTGTTAGTTTGCTTTTTTGTGTTTTGTTTGTGAGGATTGTTTGGGTCTTTTTTTGTTGTTTGTTTGTTTGTTTTTACAATGACACACAGACAACTTGCTTGCACTTACTGAAAAGGAGCTACATGGATGAAAATCATATAAACAGTCTGGAAAATTTTTACCCATTATCTATCTTTTAGCATCTCACAGTGACCAAAGTTTTAGGTAGAAAACCAAAACCTAAAAAAAATAGACATTTAGCCACAAACTGAAGAAAAGAGGCAGACAAAATAGAGAAGTCATATTTAAAGATTTAGGAACACTGCAGAGCCAGAAGTCTGAGCACCGGTACATTTTAGAAGACAAGAACAATCAAGCATGACAACTGCAGCAAGTAAGCACTCCTGAGACTTTTTATATTGGTTTAAACTGCTTAAACTGTTTAAACTGTTAGGCTTTCCACTGAAATACCTGCTATAGATAAAGCAACCTTTAGCAGAATCAGTAGGAAAAAACAACCAACCACTCCAACACTACTCTCAAATTTTTGTCATGTCACTGTTAGATCCTCTGTCTTAGCCTAAGTATCAGATAAAAGAAGGCATTTATGAAGGCAACCTGTCACTCTAAAGAACACATTTTTTACTTTTGGCAACCCTACTACCAGAACAGTAGCCTCTGTCGGGGAGCTGGAGGTGCAGGCCTCACTAGTAGCCTCTCATCAGCCACCAGGGTAACAGGGCAGGCCTGTCAGCACTTCTATCACCTAACAGATGTCAGCTAGAACACAGAGCAGGCTATCAAAGAAGTTACCACACAAGATATTTGGGAGACTGGCCACGAGACTGCTCTTGCAGAAAGTTCAAATGGGAGCGAGGTAATGTGGGGCAGTTTCCAGCTTCAACACTACCATGCTGAGAAGGGGGACCTCTTTATAACCCTCCTAAAATATAGCCCATCATAGCCCTGCCCGTGACTGGGAACTGCAGTGATTTCTTGTGTCTTATGCATCCCCCACTTCTGCTTGCATATTGCTAATTTATTATGACCAGAAATGATAAAATAAGTAGAGAACAATTACTGCACAGCTGCATTTATCACTGTCCTGTGTTCTACCACAAGAGCTTTACCTAGCCCTCCACTCATTTACAAGGACCAAAAGAGCTGTGTTGACCCATGTAATTTTTTTATGATTTTTTTCCAGGATTCCTTAAAAAAAATCCACACCTTGCTACATCTACAGTAAAGCATCTCACATCTCCCAGGCAGCATTACCTCTCTCACTAGGGAAAGCATGTTACGGGTGGGGGGAAAGAAAAATCTTTATCAGTTTCTCCAGTCTTGCAGCATCTTTGTAGATGGAGGGGTTTACTTTACCACAAAGTAAAAACTGTATTTTTCACCCAGTTATTATGTAACAGGAAGTGCTACAAACTGTATGCTGTATGGTTCGGAATGCCCTTATGAAGTCTTTAAACCTGCGCTAAGATCAAAATATTGTTTTATCTGCTCCTCAGTAACTCTAACAGCAGAAGGTACTGTTACAGGCATCACTTCAACCACCGAAAAAGGCTCTGGTGACATGATTAAACAGTTATACAATGATTAATATGGCTTCTACCTAATTTGCATATGCATTAAGAAAAGAAATATCTTCAGAGCATCTCAGCTACAATAACACAATTACTATGCATCGTCATGGCATTTCACACGTGTGCCAGGAACGAGTATGCACTACAAGGAAAAGCTCATACACTTGATTGCTGCAGCTCAAATTTCTGAACAGATAGCACTCACGTATCCCCAGTAAAAGCATGAAAAAATGTGAGTCTATCCCATTCTTCTTGAACTTCAAATCATCAAGTGTAGCCTTCAGAAGAAGTTAAGAGATGTTTACTAGCTCCTGAGTGGCTTTAAAGGATCTGAGCAATTGCTGTACATGTAAAGATGTCTATGCCCCCTTGGCTCCTCACACAATTCCCCGTTTTCACCAGCTGGCACAGACACATATCCCCACGTAAGATTTGCCTCTGAGTTAAAGCAGAGTTTTTTAGCACAGTTTCAAGGAGGGGAGAGGGCCCCGCGCTGCAGCTGGATCTGCTCAGGAGAAGCCCTGCCCTCCCCCAGCGGCGGGGCCAGCCCGCGGCCTCTGCACCGAGGGGCTTCTGGTGGGGTGACCGTCACACTCCGACAGACCCTTCCCACTGCACCACGCCTGTACAGGGCTCGGCAGCGCTGCGGTAGCGGCTATGCTCAAAATACAAAGGTGCAGCAGAAGCAAGGCAGGCAGTGGCACCGAGCAAGGGACCTAAAGCTTTCAAAAACTTATTGAGGATTATGTCTAATCAGAGGAAACAGTTCCTTTGCTATACTCTCCTACTAGTAAATTCTTGACAAAGAAATAAATCACACCAATTTTTCCCAACCAGAAAAACATTTCACATTCTAGTGCTCTTTCTGTCTCTAGAGTATTGCAGAAAGTTTCTTTAGAGCAAAGTAGACCAAGAAGCAAGATACACAGATTTCTACTGAAAAATAAATCTACTTCTCCATAATATTTCTGTGATTTATTCAAACAGAATACAATGGAATTATCACCTTTACAGCTAACCCACCCCAAACCTGAGCCCTTTTCTGTATAGCACTGAATGGTTACTATACTGATTAAAGAGCAAACACTACTGGAATGTACACAGTGAAGGGAAAAAAAAGTAAAGCTCTTTTTGCCAAAGTAACCATTTTCTCTACTAACGTGTTATCTAGAAAAATAAGGTCTAGGCAACGTCCAAAAGTGTTCAAGTTTCAATAAATAACTATCAATGCCCCAAGTTTGCACTGGCACAAGAAATATGGAGCGTACAGTTTAGAAAAGTATTTTCATATGACTGAGTCAGCAATGCATTTCATCCTGCTTAAGATTTACAACAAAAATCATTTCCCTCCAGGGTTCGATTTTAAAATCAAAGCCATGTAAGTGCAAGAGCACCCACACAGCTGTCTTAACTCTCAATGGCAAATTAAAGCTCTAGAGAAAGACAGTATTTTAAAAAAAGTTCTTTATCAATACCAAGAAAATATACATAGCCATATTATGTTTTAAATATATATATATACACACGCACATCTTTTCAAAAGGTATGATTCTGGCTATTTTTTTTTTAAGTTTGAAAAGCTTATCCATTGCTATACAGTTCAGTAAGGTGTATTAGGAAACACACGTTTTATATCCCCCATGAAAATAAAGTTGAATCTTTCTGTAAACAGTAATTTTCTTATTTTCCGAAATCTCTACAGACCTCAAGTACTTCACTGAAAAATAACCACCTGCCCCAGAACCACCCACGGAGACCCTCGCTGCTGAACGCGACATCGACAGATCTCGGGAAACGCTTAGCAACACCCGGCTCCCGCAAAAACGCCTTCTCCGGGCGCAAATAAATAATAATAATTAATAATAATAATAAAAATAATAATAATAACAGAAGGGCGGCCGCGGGCGCGCACCTTGGCCCCGCGGTGCCCCCGGGCGGGATGGGGCCGGGGCCGGCGGGGTGTCCCTCCTCAGCAGGCGCTGGTCTCCGGCGCGGCGGCGGCAGCCTCGGGGGGAGCCTCCCTGGGCTGGGCGGCGGCGTGGGGAGGAGGATGGCCGGCGGCGTTGATGTGGCAGCCCGAGGAGAGGTGGCTGCGGACGCGGCCCTGCAGCTGGGTGACCTGGGCGCGGAGGAGGTTGGCGGTGGCGGCCAGCTCGGCGTTCTGCCCCTTGAGCGCCTTCACCTTCTCCTCCAGCCGGGCGATGCGCTCCAGCTTCCGCCGGCGGCACTTGGAGGCGGCGATGCGGTTCCGCAGCCGCTTGCGCTCTGCCTTCAACCGCTCCTGGCTCTCCGCGTCCAGCGGCGACAGCGACGGCGGCGTCGGGGCGCTGCTACCGCCCTCCCCGCCCGCCGACGGCGGGACCTCGGGCACCGTCTGCGGCTCCTCCAGGGACCGCGCCGGCGGCAGCCGCCCGCTCCCCAGACCCGCCGCGCCGAAGGCCAGGCCCGGCGGCGGCGGCGGAGGGGCGGAGGCGGCGGGGTAGGCGCTGCCCGAGGGGCTCAGTGGCCCCGCGGGATTGAAGGCGCTCAAGTTGGTGTAGACGGCCGGAGGGTCGGCGGCGGCAGCGGCGGGGGCTCCCGGCGGCCCCGGGCGGACAGTGCAGCAGGGTCCCGGCGCGGAGAGCGGCGGCGCCGCCATGAGCTGGTTCTGCTTGTGCAGGTCGGCCAGGGCCTTGACGAAGCCGTCGGCGAAACCCTCCTGCTCCTGCGTCACCGGCTGCCGGTAGAGGAACGGCCCCGCCGCCCCCGCCCCGCCGCTCCCCGCCCCGGGCGCCGCTGGCCCCGGGCTGCCCGGGCCCCGCCCCGCGCCCCCC
>JAWWLV010000100.1:28694739-28722837 GCA_035041135.1 Platyrinchus mystaceus | reverse complement strand
CGGGGCGCGCCGGGGGAGGGGGCGGGGCCGGCGCGGGGGCGCGCGCGGGGAGGGGGCGGGAGCGCGCGGGAGCGCGCGCGCGTCGGACGAGCGGACAGACGGACGGACGGACGGACAGGCGGGTCCGTCCGGCCGTCCGGCCGCCCGCGACCGCTGAGGTGAGGGGAGCCTCGCTTTCCCCCCTTCCGGGGGGGTCTCCCTGGGGAAAACCGAGAGACAGGACCCTCTGAGCCGCCTTTTTCAGGGAGGGCTGGTAGTCCCCGCTGGGTTTGGCTCTGGCCGTGACCCCCCTCGCCTGACAGAGCTTCCCAGAAAGGCTGAAAGTGCCTCTTACTTTCAGGTTTCCTCTTACAAGACCCGATCTTTGCAAGAAGTGGGAAGCCGCTGTTAAGAGGAAAAACTTCAAGCCGACCAAGTACAGCAGCATTTGCTCAGAACACTTCACCCCCGATTGCTTTAAGAGGGAATGCAATAACAAGCTCCTAAAGGAGAATGCGGTGCCCACAATATTTTGTTACACCGAGCCCGGTGAAAAGGTAAACCCGAAGCACCCGTGGTCGCAGATGCGGGTGTGTGGCAGCGCGGCAGGGCAGCGGGAGGGGAGAGGATGCAGTCTGGGAAGGATGCTGAGCCTGTGCACCTAAGGACACCAGGAGGGCTGTGGTGGCCGAAGCTTAACCAGCAGCAGTTCTCATTGGCGCTGACGAGAGCAGAGGTGTGGGCTGTCCCAGGCTGTGGAGCGCAGAGAGGCTGTACAGGCAGGCGGTAGCTCTGAGCAGCTCGCCTGTCCGTTCAGCACGTGGATGCTGTATTGCGTGGAACGGCAGCAAAGGAAGAACATATTGCCCTGCAGTTAGGTTGTTCAGCAGTATTTCTGGCATATTTGGAGTCAGAGAGAGCCTTCAGTAGTGCTTGTAAATGTCACACCTTGGCTGATGGCTACTGCTAGCATTGAAGAGATGATGATGTTAATTAACAAAGTTAACTGTCCCCTTAAATGGGCTCTGTCCTCTGGATTTGTAGAGTTAAAGTGAGGTACAAACAGAAGGGCAGAACCTTACCTGCATCTGCCATCTGTCTGTCCTGAAACCACCTCTGTCTTGCCTTAAGCTTGTGGTCAAAAGCCAGGCTGGTCCCTGACTTCTGATGGCAGAGTCTCCTGTGAGAAGTGTTCTTCCCTTCACTGTGCCACAAAAGCAGTTTACCATGAGATGCAAGTCAGTTATGAGTTCTTCCGTCTTGATAGCTGCAAGAACCTGCAAGACAAAAATGGGAAAGATTGATTCTTAACCCCTATAAAGGATATAAAATATCTGATATCTTCTCACTCCACCATTGAGGAAGTGGCAAAGAAGAGGATGGTAAATACAACAGGTCTAGGGAGCAACAGAATGTGATGGGATAAAGTGCACAGAGAACTCAGACTTCTCTCTTATATGCAATGTTGATGCAGAAATAAAAAGGCAATGTACTTGAAAAATGAAAAGTGGCTAATAACAGCTAAGAGAATATAAACAGAATGTATATAAGGAAACAGGCAATTTACAGGTAAATCTGGCTGTGGTTTTTTTGTTTGATTACACTTCCCTGCTTATCTGTAATAAACACATTTTGTTCATTGTGTGTAAAATAGTTGCAAATTTTTTCACAGTCTGAAAGCTGTGTACAGGGTAATCTGCAAAAGTGCAGTTGGTGCAGGAGGATTAGTAGTGAGCCATGTTCCCAATTTCATTGTCATGCCTGGGTCTACAAAAACACAATGATGTGTCTTTTAACTGAAGAATTTAGTCCTATTTGTCTCGTGGGACTTTAAATAAACTGCCACATATCTTCAAGTGACAATGTAGGAACAAAAAACAGTAGTGGTTGTTTTGGAATTGAATCCACACTGATTTTGAAGTACAGGTTTTTATCTTTTGCACTATGTAGTTTGGTATACTTTCTTTCTCTTTATGTCTTAGTAAAACCACTTATTGAATGTGAGAAGTAATTAGAATTCCCTGATGTCTCAGGGATACCAGCTGTTCTCTGTGATACATTTTGACAATATTAACATGTTTATAGAAGTAGCATGTGCTCGGTAGCTGTGAATAAAAGTCTCTGTGTGAATTCAGCAGTCCAGCAATGATCTGATTTTTACTTTTGTCTCCATCAAGAATGAATTTCTCCTTGCTAGTTACATCTTCACTTTGTATTTTTTTTAGTAGAAAAACATGATAGAGACAGCTGATAGGTTCAAGCTCTTTGGAATATTCATGAGTGTATTAGGTAGACTAACAGCAGCAGTTTCTTACAGCTGAGAAATAAGACTGGTAGTGGGCTGGTTTTGTGCTTTTGTGTGATCAGTTGTGTTTGAGTGCATGTGAAACTTTGCTTCAAAACCAATCACCAAACTGCCTTTTCAGTTGCTGTCTGCCAGGTGTTGTAGTTTTTACGAGGGATAGGTAGACACCTGAATATCAAATATTGCCCTGTTTGTATATAAAGTCAAGGAAGTTAATGACATGACCTTCAGATCTGGTGAGCTTGATATTTAGATGGTGAGGATTGTCGACTCTTCTTAAAATCAACATTTTCCCCATCCTCAAGTTTTTCTGTGTAATAATAATATTGGCAACAGGTGGGTAGGTAGAAAATTGTTTCAGTGCCTCTTTCACTGAGAATGTCTTAAGCTTTCTTTTTAACAGGCAATATGCAAGCTGTTTTGTTTCAACAGTGCTTTTTTAATCATTATGAGTACAGAAGCATTTCTGATGTATAGTACATTCCTCTGTGGAAGGAAAAATCTGATTCTCTGCTCTGACCTAAACTCAAGTGGTGAGGGATCTGTGTTGTCCTAAACTGTACAATTGAACCTATCAAGAGAAATGTAATAAAAGCTGCAGTTTTATCTGCAAAAAAAGCTGCAGTGGAGTTGAGCCAATTGATATTTTGCTGCTGCCAAAAGGGAGAACTGTGCTCTCTTCTCCATCCCATCTGCTGGCCGTGCAGTCCTGTTTCTCAGCATGACTGGGCAGTGTGTGCTCGCAGTCCACCAGAGCAGCCATATCCTGGGCTGCATCCAAAGCAGCATGGCCAGCAGGGCAAGGGAGGGGATTCTGCCCCTCTGCTCTGGTGAGACCCCACCTGGAACACTGCATCCAGCTCTGGGTCCCCACGACATAAGAAGAACATGGACCTGTTAGAGTGAGTCCAGAGGAGGCCACAGAGATGGTCAGAGGGATGGAGCACCTCTCCTACAAGGACAGGCTGAGAAAGTTGGGACTGTTCATTCTGAAGAGTAGACCTCATAGCAATCTTCCAGTACCTAAAGGGGGCCTACAAAAACTCTGAAAATGGACTTTCTACAAGGGCATGTAGTGACAGGCCGAGGAGAAATGGCCTTAAACTGAAAGAGGGCGGGTTTTGATTAGATATAAGGTAAAAATTTTCTGTTGTGAAGATCACGAGGAGCACATTGCCCAGAGGAGCTGTGGGTGCCCCATCTCTGGAAGTATCCAAGGCCAGGTAGGATGTGGCTTTGAGCAACCTAGTCTAGTGGAAGATGTCCCTGCCCATGGCAGAGGGGACTTGAATCTGGATGATCTTTAGGGTCCCTTCCAAACCAAACCATTCTATAAATCTGTGATTCTCAGCTTTTCCATGTATTAGGGCAGGTGTAGGTCATACCTGGTATTGCATTGCTTTGACTTTTAGAAATGGGCAGAGTATTTCTGCAGTGATGGTGGCAGAGTGAATAGCTTTCTGTCATTTCAGCAGCTGTGTTTGTACAAAGAGTAATTACTGAGGATGAAGGCCTGCTTTGCTGTTGAACAGCGAGCTGTTTATTTTGGCTCATCGTGTCTCTTGAAAGCAAACCCACAGCCCAAAACCAGTGACAGAGTCCCTTCCAGTTGTTGAGAAGACAGGCTTTGCTGTGTCCACCTCTCAGCTCTGCCAGCTTTTCAGCCCCCTTAGTAGTTGACCCTTATTCTGCCTCAGCTTCTGCTGTGTTACCTGATAGGTTCAATTATGGAGTAGTAAGATGCAGCAGAACGGAGGAAGGACAAAGGAGAATGGGACGATAGCAATGAGTTACTAGGTTTTCTGGAATCCCTTTTATGGAATTGCAGCCTGTGTTCTTGCTTCTTAGCGAACTGTGGATACTATTTGACCTAAGTCTTCAAGTAAGAGTAATTGCTACATTATTCAGTTTTTGATTTATTTGAGACATCAAGGGCTTGAGTTTCAAAGAGCCCTTAAAATGAACCTGCTTAAAAATATCTCCAGTTGAGAAGCCAGGCAAAGCAGGCCCAGAGCTTTCTGTCAATTTCAAAAAGGTAGGCTCTGGAATTTATTTTATTAATTTAAATCCTAGTTGTTTATGTTATTCCGGGGCTGTATAGTCAGGGAGTTGTGTTCTAAACAGCCTTAAGCATGAAAATGGACTTTTTTTTTTTTCCCCCCTTGTTCTTTTCAGTCTGAAGAATTTGCAGAACAGCCCGAAGATCCGCTACCGCCTCCTCCGCTGCCGCCGCCCCCGCCGCCTCCGCCGCCCCCGCCGCCTCCAGCAGCACCTCCGGTGCTACCACCGCCTCCACCGACCCCTTTCCATTTGTCTCAGATAGATGCCAGGTTTGTAGATCCCAGCATTGGATTGCTGATGCCTCCCCTCCAGACCCCCAGCAACCTCGCCGTTTTTTGTGACCATAACTATACCGTAGAGGATACGGTCCATCAGAGAAAAAGAATTCAACAGCTGGAGGAGCAAGTTGAGAAACTGCGGAAGAAGCTCAAGACAGCGCAGCAGCGATGCCGACGTCAGGAAAGACAGATTGAAAAACTGAGAGAGATTGTTCAGTTTCAGAAGGAAAAAGACATACTGGCAGGAAAAGGCTATGTGATTCTGCCTAATGACTATTTTGAAGTTGTAGAAGTACCTGCCTAGAAGTCATGAACATCAGTTTTCACTTTGGTAGGCCAAGAAATTTAGTTTAAAAACTAAATTCTTTCTAATTCCGTGTGTAAGACTCTCCAGAATTCTAAAACAGTAAATAAGCAGTCATATAAATGAAATAATATTTTTTTCTTCACTGTTGTTTCAGTTTGATATGCTTTTAATGCATTGAAGATGCACACATCTCAAAACTAGAATATGCAGTGAATTTACAAAATCTGAATTGCTTTACCATAGGAAAGGATGCAAGGTTGAATGCACCTAGAGTTTTATTTTTTTTTTTTTTTACAATGTCTGTCTTATGCTTAAAGGGAATGGAGATTGAATCTGGCTGAGAGTGAAGTTGCGGTGGTTGTACACCTGGTGCTTTGTCAAGGCATTTAACGTAGGCTTTGGTGATCCCCCAGCGAGTAGTTTTCACTGATTTTTAGAAAGAGCAGAATTAAGTCAGCTAACAACATCTGCAAGTTTTTTAACAAGCGCTGCAGAGAGATGGATGCGATACACATTTCAGTCTGGGAAGACTTCCAACCTCAGTTTGCTATGCATTTGAAGCACTGCAAAAAGTCTAATTCCTGGATCCCTTTGGGTGAGGTATGTAAATGAACCTTGTCTTTTGGAGTAGCTATTCAACACGTGTGTGTTTTGAGGGTGGAGAGCTGTAGAAGCAGCTTTTGTGAAGTGTAGGGCGGAACTGAACATGTATGTCACTGAACTGTTGGCAGGATCAAGAGGGCAAAGTACTGCTCATGGTGACTGCTCTGCCCAAGTACCCTGGTAACACGCAGTCCCCAGTATGTTGTAGTGTCAAGTTCCCATAAGCACTGTAACGAGTAGTGTTGCCCTCATTTTAAGTTGTTACACTTGTGAACCGTGTGTAGCTTCAGGAGGTGAAGGTTTTTTCCTTATCCAGGGAGTCAGATATTTGTGACTTTGCAGTATACTGTGATTTTCTTTCTTTTGTTTGGTCTTTTTTTTTTTTTTTCCACTCCCCAAAAGGCATCCACCAAAGGGCAATTAGGGAATTAGACTTTGGAGTTGCTTGGTGCTAGACTGGTTTACAACATCTCAAATGCTGCTGCCTCTCCTTCGCCTTATTAAGACTCTTTCTAGAAAGAGTTTAGCATGACAAAGTGGTGCAGCAGTTTGCACTTACTTTCTAATAATGTATTTAGTCGATGAATTAATTCAAAACCAGAGAAAAAGTCATCTTGCTAACCCTGTTATAGTCCTCACAGCTGAAATTCCTGGATGTACTAGACGTGAGGAAGATTGCTTTTCTCAGTCCACGTCAAACTTGCGTGCAGTGTGGATTCTAGCTCTGATGTTGAACAAGCCTTGTTCGTGATGGCTTTAAGAGCCTCCCTTAATATCCTGTTAGCGTGACATTTTGAAATGTTTCAAACCAGTCTTGATACTTCTGACCTCACTCATGCCATGTGTCTATTTTCCCTTCCATTTCATACAATTAAAGTGAACAAAAATGCTGATGCTTCCATTTGTGTACATTTATTATACCTGATTAAAAATTAAAAAAAAAAAAAACAGATGGCGTCTGGTATTTTTAATTACTCTCTTTTCTCCTTTTCCCAGGATTTTGCCAGAACTGTCGTGGCATTTTGCTTTGCTTTTTTTTTTTTCCCCCTAGTAATTCCCGGTTTAAGATGCTGGGTTTTTCTCACAGTGTTCCAAAATCTTGTTGCTGTTACACTTTACGCTTAAAATAAACTTGAAATTGCTGAATTTCAAAAGTGACAAGGAAAAGACGTTTTAACAACTGTTGCCATGCTGTTGGCATGTGTGACCAGATAGCAGATTGCATCTGTTTTCTCTGCAAAATACCATTTCTTCTTCATCTCCAGGAGTTTCAAGTGTGACTTCCTGTGGCGCAGAGGGTTGCTGCAATGCCACACCCCTGTAGCCTCTGCCCCCCAGCACTGAGCTGGGTACTCCCACTGTCACCCTTCTTATGCCCACCAGCTCTGGTGCTGATTGCACTCTTCTGTGGGGCACTTCAGCTCACTAAAGCAGCAAGTTTGGCCCATAGCAGAGAGGCAGAGGAGGGAAAGACACAGCCAAGAGTGGGGAATGACGAGAAATAAATTCTCTCCTCTGAGAGCAATAAGTTGTTGCCTTATGTCAGCTGCCTCTGAAAATGTGAGGGTAGCTTCGTGTTCTTAATGTTCAGCATTGTTTCCTTCCCCTCTGGCCAAAGATCCCTGTTTTCCACCCCCCTGGCTCTGGCTGCTTTACTTGTTGGGCCCTTCCTTTAGTTGTTTTAGCTTTGTAACCTTCCAGGAAAGCAGCACAACAAAATTAAGTCTGCAAGGTAAATTTAAGATGTGCTGATAGGTGGCTGATGTGTGGAGTTCTTGTGTGTTTAAGCTTTTTGTGTTGGTGAAATTGGTTTAATAGCTGACTCAAGTAAATGTTTCTCCCATTGAGAGGGATGATTGTTTCTCCCCTGGAGGTTTTCAGAAGTACCAAATTGAAGAGGGGACTGCTGCACGGTTGCTGGCTTCCTTTCCTATTACCAGAGGATTTTTCTCAGAAGAGATGCAGTCCATTCTGACAATGGGCTTGGATTTCTCCTGCGGGAGCTTTTGGTTTTTTTCTCTTTAATAAAAAGTCTTGGTAACTGCTGATGCAGTCATGTTAGGACTAGGAGTGGACTTTACTAGACCCATGAGGGCTCTCAACATCACAGAGCTCTGAAGTGAGGGAAGAAAGGCTGGCACAGAAACAGCTAATTGTCTTTCAGCAGCTGACTTTTCATGCACTGCACCCTAATCCTCTCTATACCACAGTGTCTCCTGTTTGGTAGCAGTATAGAAAGAGAAGATGAAGGCTGTCTGCTACTGGCCAGGCTAAGAAAAGAATTCTGTCTAATAAGCACAATGTGTTCCCCGAGCATGTGTTAAAATTTCCTCTTCTTTTTTCAAGTGGGATCTATTACATCCACACAATCATCTGTAAAAGAGGGCAGCATCACTTACTGTTTGCATTGGCCACAACTAGTACCTGCACAATAGCAGAGATTTCAGAAACTTCTCTGAAAAAATGTGATTGGGAGTTAAAAAGCAGGGATGGGAATGGTAGAATGGCATGTGGTTGTTCAGTTGTGCTCATATGAAGTAGCTGACAATTCGTTTAAATGCATTTCACTGAAGCCTATTTTATAAAGCAAACAATTCAATGAAGTTAGAAAGTAGCAGAATAGGCAAAAATGCTCCATCCTTAAATTATGGAAAGAGAGATTTGTTTTGAAATGGGCTGATGCTTCAACAGGTAGGAATTGGAGCCAGTTCCAAAAAAGAGAAGTTTTGGCTTCCCCCTGTTGCCCCAGTTTCCATTTTGCTGTGATGGGATATCTGACCTATGTGAGGTGTTTGCTTTTTTTACCTCTTACACCTCTGCAAAGTATGAGATTTCCCTGTCTAACTGGGACAGTTCAAACCCAGAGGTATGTTTTATGGGGAAAAAATAAATAGCTAAATACTTCTTGTCATACTGAGGGAGTAATTTTTCACTGGCCTTTTTTGTCCTGTGCTTCTAGTTACCATCTTGTCTATATTGTCACTAGTGTGGTCTTAACAACTAGCAGCAAATTAATGAAACTAAAATGTCCAAGAAATCTGTCGTGCTGGGATTTCATTTTCCTTCAGCTCTACATAGGGTTTGGGGTTTTGAAGGAGTTCTCTTGAAGCTGAAGAAAGTGCAAAGCAAATCCCAGCTTTAACTTAGGAAGAAGGAAAGCAAAGTAGTTGCTTTGGTAAAACTAAAACCCCAATAGTTTCTAAATGCTTTTCAGAAGACCTCTCCTGTTACATGCTTTTCTGGACCCAGGCAGTTATTCCTAGTTGTCCTTTTGCTTTTTTCTTTTCTGAGACCTGTTTTAGGTTTCAGTCTATTGGCTTTCTCTGTTTCCCTTCAGCTTACACCTTCATCAGGTGGCTTTGGCAGGGTGGAAGGGGGTGTTTTGAGCTATGGTCTAATTTTAACAACCAAAACACAGTCTGCTGAAGCATGTTGATGACTGCAAATTCAGGTATGTAACTGCTGCTGTTCTAAGCACAGCAGGTTACTTACCATGCTTTGCCATGATAATTATTTGTTTATAAATGAGAAAGAGAAAAACAGGATACATGACTCAAAAGTATGACTGTAATTGCTCCTAGAGATTTCCCTTTGTGTTTGTTCAATGCTTTCAATGGAAATTTTATCTTTGTACAGATATCTTTGATGGGACTGCATCATTTTGTTGTGCAAATTGGATAGAAGACCCAATTACAGTTGGCTGAAACAGTTTAAAAATGGGCAAAATTGTTGCAAAGTTGATGTTTAATCCATAATATGATCCATATAAACATATGTTATATGGATCATGTTATAATCCATATAACATGAAAAAAAAAATTCATGTTTACCCTATGAATAACTTGAAACAGTTGCCAAGGAAAGTCATCTTAAATACTTAAAGCATTTAAATAGGTTACTGAGAAGGAAATGTTCAAGTACCTTGCTTGAGAATAGTTACATTACATTGTCATAATTATATTATTCCAATAATTAAGCATTTCCACAACCCTGCCACTATTAGTTCGTGTAGCATTGAGTATCAAGCCTTTCGTTGTGTGAAATGATCTATGGATTCTCCTGTAGCTGTCTCATCCTACCGTACAAGGAAAATAGGTTGTAAGGCCTGGGCTCACAAATTCCTGTAACCTCTAAAACAAAGTGATTGTCCTCTGCCTCTTAATTGGTTCTACTGGTCTCTTAGTTAGGGAGGAGCATGGAGAATACCATCTGGCCAATCACTAGGGTGGGGTTCGTTTGTTTGTCCTGTTTTGTTTTGGTTTTGAACTCATGAAGGACTTGAGCAAATCAGTCAGGCTCCTCATTTCCTTTCAGGTTTCACTGGATGTGACCATTAGAGATTCAGGGTGTGTGGCTATACTAGTCATCCATATAAGAACCAGTGCTTCAGTATTTGAGGCTATGAAAGATGTTGTGACTTCCTGCTGGGAAATCTTCAATCCAATGGCAGGTAATCCAGAAGAGGAGTTCTTGTCTCCAGTAATCGTTTCTTCTTTTGTCTTGAACTCATGTTGCATCCCTCATCCTCAGTCCAGTATTCTCCAGCCAAGTTCTTGTAGATGTATCGAGGACTTTGTTTGAGCTGAATGATACAGCAATATGCCGAAACTGTAGCACAAGCACAAATATAGCAGTTGCAATACACAGCAAAATCACAATACAAATGTACTGTTGCTGGTTTCTAAATGCTTGCTGTTGTGGCACTGTGTACCCCTTACTTTCTGGGAAGGAATATGCAGGTTAAACCCAGATCAGGCCAGTTGTTCTCTTCCAACTGATTTTGTAAGTTGTTTCGTTTTTAGACGTTTTGTTGGGCTGAGTCACATAAAGACTACCCTCCCACGCTGGTCTGGCTAGCTCAGGAAAACACATTACTCTCGACTAACTATTCAGGGAAGGTTGTTTATGCAATCCAGTGACTGAATGATGCAGCTGTATTCCTAAAGCAAAGGTTACTATCCAGTCCCCCTTGTGCTGAGATAATTTCGTCTTCCTTTATGACAATTTGTTGTTTTTCCTTATATTCTTCCCCCAGCACATCATTCTTGCCTATCTCCTCCTCTGGGTCTTCCTCCATAGGATCAGTCACCCATGCTCACACCGTCTCTTTTTGGGAGTGTTCTCACTCGTGTCTTTTGCAGAAAGAAGTGAACTTTTTTGCCTTCAGGTGCTTTACAGCCTCGGCCTGCGGCTCGGAAAGGAAGGAATTTTCAGGGGTGGTACTTTTTTTTTACATTAGGAGGAAGGGTTCTTGTTTTCAGCTTGGGAAATCCCAAGACTTTCACCTGCCCTTTCAGGTTTGGGATAGCTGGCTCTGCAGAGAAGGAAGCTTCTGGATGCCCACTTTCACACCTCAGTTCAGATTTCTTGCCTTTTGTTTGTTCGTTTCTTCTTTTCTTGTGTTGATAGGTTCAGACTCTTCATTCACCAGTTCACAGGTGTTGATGCCGTCAGGTCCAGAGGAATAGCACATGCATGCAAAGAAAATCCAAAGGGAGAGTTTTTCCCAAGCTGGTTGTGAGCTACCAAGGTGGAGTTTTCGGCTCCCACTAGAGCGTGTCATGTGAACTTGGGCCACAGAAGGTGGCCTTTCTGATAAATGTTTCAATTTCTAATATTTTAAGCTTAATCTGCACTTGCAGGCTTGTCTTGTAGGTGTCCTGAGCTGATACTGTGTTTTATCAAGTGATTTTGTGGTGGTGGTTTATCTGAGAGATGCCAGGAGTTGCTACCAGAAGAATGAATATTTGTGGTGTTATGTCAAAGGACTGAAAAAGAATTTATTTATCAATAACCTCAAATTCTGTAGCCTGTATATGCTTTTATTTCTTATCTTAATTTCTTTCTTTCTGACTTCAGACGGGAAACTATTTTTGTTATTTTTTTATTGTTCTTGTTTTTGGTTTTTGGTTTGGGTTGGGTTTTTTGTTGTTTTTGTTGGGTTTTTTTGAATGACAAGGGACTGAAATCGCTCAGAATTTATTTATGTGTTCAGTATGGTGAGGATCTGTGCAGGTTCTGTACTACATGGAAATGTCATGGTTGTGGATAATAAGAAATGTCTATTGGCCCAAGTGAATGTACCTGTGGCTATTTCAGCTTGAAGAACTCTAATTATTTGGAAGTTATCTGTTTGAAATATAGACATACATACAAACCACAGTTATAGTATCTGTGGAGTTGTCTTTCTTTGATACTGTCATCAGCTGACAAAACCAGATTTCCTTGTGATAAATTTTTGTATAACTAAAAATCTACAGAAATATATATATATATATATAACAACTTTTACACTCAAATGTGCAAGCAAGCTTATGATGGCATTACTTAATCTAATTGTATCAATCTGTTGATAACCATTCTTCCATCAGTATTGACACCTACCTTTTGGCTTGTCTACTAAGGTTGCTAGAACTTAAACATTTTTTTTTCCTTCATATAATAGCTGTCAGGTAATTTGCACATATATGACTTCAGTGGTAAGATGTAATTAAAATAATTAATATCTGCAAACGGTGCTTTCTTGTGTTGTTCCCAGTGCTGCCTCACAGACTGGATTCCTGCACCAAGTAAGACCCCATCCTCCTTCAATGCCATTTGCTCCTTCAGTCACAGAAGAAACTGGAAACTTACACATTGCTTGTTTTGCACAGTATGATCACCACAAGGTCTTGCTGTCTAGTAAACCCATCATCTCTGTGACGAGATATGACTGTAGACGTAAGACTTTTTCTCCCCCTTAGAAATCTTTTACAATATTGAATGTTATATGTTCTTCTCTGACTTTTTCTTGTGTGCCTTGCCTTGCTCCTCTACAGCACCACTATTCTCTCTTAAGAAAGATTTGTATGATTTTTTTTCTGCTAATAATCTCAGAATTTAAACATTTGTGTTTCTCAGTGTTTGCCTTTTTTGATCTTTTGTGCATGGTAATGAGACACTGACCCGTTCAGTTACAGAGGTTGTCAGCAGCTGAGCAGGGGAGTGTTTGGAAAGTGGGGCAGTCACTTTTATTATGGACTGGTAACTTTTTGCTGTTTCATGGTATCAAATGTGCCACAGAGATGAAAATGCAAAACACTGTTGGAAACAGCATTGGAATGAATAGGATGTCTCAGCTGAAGGCTGCTTCAGGTTAATGGATGAGTTTGGCCTGAGGAAAGAGGAGGCTTGCTTAATATTTCAATGGATTTCGCTCTTCATGCTTTCAAGCTGAGTTTTTACTTTTATTCTACTTGCCTCTTGATTTCTATATATAAGAGATATAAAAGTGAGCTTAGAAATTCCCAGGGGACAGTGGAGAGCTTTCTGAGCAGTGTCTTCACCACTGATGTAACTTTCCTCCCGCAGAAATCAACTGTAAAAGCCCTGCTTTGCACTGAAATGCTGAACATTTTGGGTGAAGATTTCCTGAGTCACATGGAGCTGTGATTTCTCCTCGAATTTCTGGAAATGGGCTGGTATAATCAGGAAGTTGGCCATGGATTTTTCGCATCAGCCTTGTGCAGAAGAGAGTTATCGGGGCAGCGCCGTTGTGTCAGACAAGACTAAGCAGCATTGTTCTTCAGGAACAAAGTCATGAAGTCACATATAGCTTCAGCTGCCAAGTGTTTGCTCATGGTGTCACAGCAGGAGATAGGCTCGCAGCAGTGTGGCAGTCTGCTGTGCTGCTGTCAGATCATGGGGAGGTGAAATCCAGCTGCCATGAAAAGTGGTTATTTACCTGAGCGAGTAAGCTGTCTGATAGCATTCCTGTACCGACAGTCACCTGTAGAGGAATTAAACTCTGAGTTAAGCCCTTTAGTTTTTTTATTGCTCCTTTTGGTTTTCCTGATTATCAGGTTGCTTGAACATGGTGTTAGTGCATCAAGCTCGCTGGGCTTGCTGAGAGCCTCAAAACATTAGGAACCATGTGAAATCAGGACAGTAGGCTGACTTGCACTGGAAGTGAATGTGAGGAGTTGCCCCACTGAGGAGATATAAGGGTGACAGTGTGGAGAAGGATAATAGCAGCCCAGTTTGTTTTGTTCAGGCCTGAGGCAGTTAAAAGGCCTTTTATGGGCCTTTGTGAGGCTTAGTGGAACTGGCATTTGTTCTGCAAGCTATGCAAGAGCCATGGCAAGTTGTCTCCTGGAACTCCTCCCCATCATCCATTGACCTGCCAGGAACTGACCCTACACTTATCAGCCTTCCTTTGGAAAGCTGGATCTCTTCCCAGCCCATTCCTCATGCACCATGGGAGTAGTCTGCAGAGCATTTTGGCTGTGATCCCATGTACTCCTCCTAATAGACGCAAACTGTTGCACTGTGCTCGCAGTTCAGGGAGTTATTCCAGCTCAGCCTTGGTTTGCTCTAAGGTGAAGGTACCTTAATACCTTTGGGTTAATTCCTTAGGCACAGACAGGTCATTAAAATAGTTACAGGAAATAGGACATTCTGATATGGTAGAAGAGGCAAAACTTGGTTTTGCATATTTTTTTAAGTAACATCAATTACGCTTTTTAGTGAGGCGGAGCTGTAAACACTTGGGGTTTGTATTCAGCTTCTCTGGCTTGTAAAAAGCAAGACAAATGACAGCTTTCAAAGTTGTCATGCAGTAGAGATAGTGTTTTAGGTCTCAAAACCTCTCAGTCTGCTGTGTTGTATCTTTAAGCTATTTGATGAGCTTGTGCAGTTTTAAGATATGTCCATTGGCTATTTATGCCACCAAATAATTACAGGACATTCTATTACCTAACACTACTCTCACATTCCTTTTGTTATGATTATATATTGCCTAAAAGTTAACTTTTGCAAATTATATGAAGAACATACTCTGACTTCATTCAGAAACAGTGAAGGCATCTCATACACTGCACTTTGTTTATACTCATGTTTAACATCAATTGTTTCCATAGTTCCGGACTAGTTGATATTACTCAAAACTGCTCTGTTGTAGCTACAAGCTACATGTCATGTCAAAGGCCAAATTTCTTCTATACTCAATACTCTTGTGCATGAAAACTGAAAAAACTGCAAAAAACAAAAAATCCCAAAAAACCCCCTAATAGTCATAATTTCATTTGTGCCACTTGGAAGTCTAAGTGGGTTTTATTTGTACATATTCATGAGCACAGCTTTGAAAACAAAACCTGACAGGCTAGAGGTAGACAACACACAATTTTAAATATTCAAGAATTTTAGACATTCAAGGGGACTATAATGGCTTCATAGAAGTTACCATGGATGGGAAACTGTAGAAGTTATTGCATGTGATTCTAGGTCTATATTTAAGTATACCATCTCTGTTTATGAGCCAGTGAAAATGGAAGCCCAAAATACACCACTGACGTTCAAAATGATGGTTCTATATAAACTGTCCTTGATTTGCAAATATTTCTATCTAATCTCTAAGAAACCTCTAGGAGGAGTAAATATTATTCTTTATAAAGTACTTGACATTAACCCCAACTATATTGACTCAGCGTGGTAAACAGACATCTCTGCAAAGAAGACTCACATCCCAGGTCAAACCTTCAGGAAGTAGTTTCAGAAGATCAGAGGGTTAACTTGACCTCTTGCAAACTCTCCCACTACTATTTTCCCATGGAGAAAGTGGTTTTATGATACTGTGGCGGAGGGGAGGTCTGGTCTGCTGACTTGCTGCTGCCAGAGCAGTTTCTGCTTTTTTAACCGTGGACGATCCAAAGTAAAATTCATGGACTTCATAGGAACTGCTCCACCCAGCTGAGTCTCCCAACTGCTGAAATCCCCACTTTGTAAAATTCTTGGCTGCAGTGTAGCTGAGGAGGGGTCCTTTGCTCTCATTGTGCCACACCCTCCAAGGCTGAGGAGCCTGTTGCAATGCTCAACCACCCTTTCAGTGAAGAAATTTTTCCCAATACCCAACCTGAACCTCCCCTAGCACAGCTTGAGGCCATTTCCCCTTGTTCTGACACTTGGTGCCTGGGAGAAGAGACCAGCTCCCACCTTACCACAATCTCCTTCCACATCAGGGATCTTGGTCACAGGAGTACTAAACAGCCTGGGTCCTGGGTGGCTGAAGGTGCTTGGCGTTGCCCAGGGCTCCTACCTCCCAGAAACCCAGCCACCATTTGGAGATGGAACATTTCTAAGTGGAACCCGCTTGGTTTCCCTTTGTGGGACTTCAGCATCTTCTCATTTGCTGAGCACCTGGAAAGTCAGTCTTACCAAGACAGGGCCTGAATAGCTGGCCATCCTATACTCAGATTGTCTGTCAGCCAAAGGGGGAGCCTTTTAACATCTCTGGCTCTGGCTTTTAGTGGGAAGGCATGCAAGGGGTGACAGGGCATGCTGCTGATGAATGGTTGGTGGGAGAAAGTTTCTGAAAAGCTCTCAGGGTGAAAGGGAAATGGTCAGAACAGATCTGAGTCAGCCAGGGAGTGTCCACCTTGGAACCCAAGCAAGGGTTTAATACTTGGGTTTGTTATTTTGATTTGGTTGGTTGGTTTTGTTTGTTTGTGTTCATTTGTTCTTGGTTTGGTTTGGTTTTTTGTTATTGTTTTGTGGTTTTTGGTTTTTGTTCTTTAAGTGCTCCTGTCTTCTTCCAAATTATTTCTGAAAGCTAAAAATGAACGCACAGGCAGCTACCTTGTAGCTCAGTGGGAGGGTTGGGGAGCTATGTTTTCAGGGCCCTTAGTTTTGTGAGGCTTAATGTGGCTGAGACAACTGTAGTACAACTCACATTGTACAGAAACTCAAGAAGGTTGTATTCACAAAGCACAGTTTGATTGTGTACTTGCAGATTTGAGTATATGATGTCACACTTTTCCACAAAAATGTCAGCTGAAAATGGTGGAGAAGCAAGAGGCAGAGAGCAGCACAGGAAAATGTGCAACAGCAATTGCATTTCTTTTTATTAAAACGTAATAAAAAAAGCCACAAACACCACAACAACAGTCAGTAATGTATATAATGTAGTGAAGAAAGAGACAGAGTATGGGTTTCCAAACATTCTTAGTACATATTGTTGAAATGTGGTGATTGTTTTAATCTTTTGGACAATACAGAATTATTATCTGTGTCCAGACATATTTCTAAAGCTAAAAAAACCCCCCTCCTTTTGAATCAAGTGGACTATGTGGACCCACAGAGCAACTATCTCTGCTGACTCAGGAAGAGATTGTAAAGAGCAAATGCCCTCAACTGCAGAGAGGGACAGAGCTTGGAGATCTCATCAAATTTCCAATGAAGCATTTGATTTTGCTATGATATCTTTAAGGAAGTCCCCTATCCTTCCATGCCAGCAGCTCCAAAAAGAAAGATTGTCAACTGTCACCATTCCAGCTGTGTGATGGGGCTGTCACATAAGAAGAGAAGTGGATGAAATGAACAAAGCTGTGTGAGGATTCAGGCAGCTTGTCGAGGCCATAGGTTGTGGCAGGAATTGCCCTTTGAATTTTATGATTGCCTTGGAGATAAAAAACCTGTGTTAAAATGGAAGGAGAAAGTGGAACCTCTTGGCATGGAGCACTGAATGCGTTGGGATAAAGGCTCCCAGGCAGCAGGTACTACCAGTGAAAATGAGAGGAAAAGGGGTTGATGCAGAGCCAGGCATGAACCAAGTTTCTCTGACACTCCTGAAGCAGTTATCTTTAAAACAGAGTTTTCTCTCACACTTTGCAAAGTCTTGACCCTCCCTAGTAGTTTGCCTATCCCTGAAGTCTTCCAAGCCTTGACATTTGAACAGCAAGTCTGTGTTGCTTCGGATAAAATTTGGGCTGTGAGCAGCATTTATGAAAGCAGAGATCAGCCTGATGAAATGGAAAGACAAGCTGAGAAAACTGCAGAGCCGAGCCAGATCTTTGTTTACAATTATCAGCTCAGAACAAATGGTTTTGAAGATTTTTCATATTCAAAGCTAGGTAGTGCCACCAAAATACAGGGAGTGATCACAGTGCCCTGAGACATGGTGTCACCTCCTGAATGAGACCTCACTGTGAAGTTAGAACTGGAAAAGGAAAACAAAGATTCTAATCAGAGGACAATCTATTAGAAATATTAATGTTCATACAGTGGTGAAGAGTCTGTGCACCTCCAAAAAGCCCAAGTTCCTACATGTTTCCAGTCCCAGTGAAGCAGTGGGAGATTTCTACTGGGAAATGGGCAGCAGGCAGTTGACGTACTCTGTACTGTCAAAAGGCACAGGGACTCAGTGCTGTCTCAAGCATGCATTCACATAAAAGTAGTGGAGGAAGGAGGGCAGGCAGAGGCTCCTTGCAATAGGAAACTGACGAAGAAGCCAAGGACTGAAACGGCCCTTGTTCTGCAGAACCTTGTCCCTGTACTTGCAGAGCCTGGTCACAGCTGAAACAGCTGCCTGGGTGCAACCTGAAAGCGAGTTCAGCTCTGACAGACCATCAGCCCTTTCCGAGCCGGCTATGCTAAGTGGCTGCTTGTTCCCTAGCTGACACACAGACAAGTGCGTGATTCCAAGCACGAGCCTGCAAAACGACACACGTCAGGCAGGGCTCCCGAAAGGAGACCAAGCAGCGTGCAATAAGCATCGCAGCCCAGACAAGTCCGACGCACCAGTTACATCCACGCCCTCCGAAATCCGGGGAGTCCTTAATTCTGCACGACCCTGGGCATCCCGAGCGGTGCTGCCTGCGCTGCCCGCGTCCTGCCACGGCGGGGAGCTGGGACAGCGGGGACGGGAGAGGGAAGAGGCAAGGAGAAGGTCAAAGCACCTCCGCTCCCTTTCGGGAGAAGAAAAAACGGAGGAGGAGGAGGAGGTGGAGAAGGAAAGTGCTGGGGCACCGCGGTAGAGATGAAGGACTGTGGGATGCTGTGCCTGCCGGAGAAGGGTGCACGGAGGAGAAGGAGGAAGGGATTAGAGGTCAAGCGGCAGTGAAGGAGACACAGAATGGGTTTGCTTGCTGGGGCCTGTAAGCAAACCAAGAGAAAGCAGGAGGGTGTTTTGGGGGAACAGGAAGCCAGAGGAGAGCAGAAAAGTTTCAGAGTGTATGGGCAGGTGGATGGCTGGTTCCAAACTGTGCCCTCTGGCACGTGGAAGTGTCTGGTCCTGCAAAAGTTGCTGGTGAACTGGCTAAAAACATGCCTTGCCCAGCAAAGATGCATGTTTTAAGAAGCTGCTGGTGGGGGAAAGTGTCTGCTGGTGGCCAAAACTGAGATCAGAAAGGACCTGAGTAGAATTGCCAGGGCAGGGATGAGGCTTCAGGAGTTCTGCCCTTTTCCACTCCACCTTTGCTCCAGAAACTGTCACTCACCCCTTCAGGGCTGGTGTATTTCTGCTGGCTTCCTGTGTGGTGCCAGATGGTACAAAGGTTATTCAGTCCTCCCTTGGGAGCTCTGGGAAGACTGGTTCCATCACAAACCCTGCACTCTAGGTGTGCCTTCCTTGGCTCCTGACATACCACCCCCAGGGAGCAGGGAATTTGAGGTGGGTTTCGGAGGGAGAAGGCACATCCACCTGAAGGAGTCTTCTGCCCCATAGTTGCTGCAACAGCCTCACCTCTGCAGCTTCTCTTTTCTCCTCCCTGCAGCTGACAAACCTGATGGTGCACTAGATTCCACTTTGGCTCTTCCTTCTGCAAATGAGGCTTCACAGTTCTGGTTCAGAGCATCTCCCATCTCTGTCCTTCCTCTCCACCATCCTTCTCACTTTAGTCCAGGTTGCCCACCCTCTGATTGCCAGCCAGCACTGCTACCTCTCCCTGGAATATGTGTTTTCCATACTTGGCTGCACGATGCCTTCAGGTAACATGGCTTAGCACTCTCCATCATAACCTCAAGTTTTCAGTTGCTCCTAACATCAACCACGTGGGCTCAAACTGATGAATTTGTGCCTTTAAGGGGATTTCTCTTTTTCTTTTTCTTGGCATTTTTGCTACCTAAGGGTTGAGGCCCAGCTCCAGCATTGCCTTTACTCAGGCAGTTCTTGGCCCTTTGCAGCCTGGAATTGCAGCCTCGTATCTGTTACAAATCCCATGAAACCTGTGGAAAATCAAAAGCATGTTCTCGATAGCCACTTGAATAGTGCCACAAGTAGAGTTCTACCCAAGAATTAATTTGCTGTCTCAGGGTGGATGCTCCTCAGGCTTCATGGCCTGCCTGGTAATATGGAATATTCATGTGTACCTCCCTTTCCAAAATGTTGGAGGTGTATGGCTGAATAAAGACTTGTAAACAGAAAATACCACCAGCAGGCAAACAGAATTTATTTCTCCAACACCCTTCTCTGGCTGTTGGATAATTCTGGGAGACAAAGACCAGGCAGGGTAGGTCCTTACCTCTTGTCACAGTCTAGCAGTGGGTGGGGGCAATGGAAATGCAACCATACTTTATATTTCTCTCCAAGCAACTATCATGTACTAGCAAAAAGCCTACTCCTATAGCCAGCAAATAAATTAACTCCACTGCCAAAAGGCAGCACATTAAAGCCTTGTGAAAAACAAGTTTCTCTTGTACTGTCCAACAGAGTAATGCCTGGACATGCTGTCGGTCAGTAACTATGATCAGAGGCATCAGTGGGCAAAGGCTGGGGCTTGCAGTCATGAAGCAAAAATGGTGGATGATGCCTGAGAGAGCTGAGCCCTGTAGAGGACCACAAACATGGTAGAAAGCGTGGGCTGGTCTGCAGAGAACATTTTAAAAGGGTAGCTCTGATACACAAAAATTTACATTGGGAAGAGTAATTGTATTTAGTCTCCACTCAACTTTATGGCAGATTTTGGTGCTGTCTGTCCACACCATTCCAACCAAATGACTGTTGTTCCTTTGATGTATAAAAATAAGTTGTATAAGAATAAGTTGACAGGACACTAAAAGAACATTACTTGTAGCAGCAATGTGACTTTGAACCACACTTAAATGACAACTTTTTCATTACAGGAAGCTGAATAATTTGGTAAGGTTACAGCTGACAGTTATCAATCCTCTGTGAAGACCTTAGATAAGGCAAATCTGAATCACATAACTTATGACTGTGTATCAAAATCTGGCCCACTGCAAGAACTGAACCCAATGTTGTGGAAAAAAAACCAGGCTTCCCATATAAAAGTCAGCAAGCAATTAAACAACCAGCAAAAATAAATCAATGCAGGAAGAGTTTTGGGCTGGGGGCAAACTAAAAGAATTCTGGACCCCTATCCCTTAAACTCAAGAAGTTCAGGGATGACTGCTCTTTGGAAAGGGTTAGCAAAGGGACTTCCATTTGAGAAGAAAACAGACAAGATCCTGATATCCTTTGGCAGAGGAATGGCAAGGGGACAGGAAAAGAGGAACACGCATCCCTTTTGATTATCAGCGATTTCTGGCTGTTTCTGAAAGAAACCCTGTCCATGGTGTCATTGTGGAGGACTGACACCTACAGAGGAACTTGCTAAATAACCGAAGGCCCCATCACTCTCACTGCTAAACACAAGACCCTGGAGCAACATACCTTGTCAAACTGTGCCAATGGATAGTACTGTGCAAGCATTTCTGTTCTGTTGTCTGTGATGTTTTGTGTATGGGTGATGAGCTATACATTTAGAAATCAGCCTTGTTTACCCACCTATATCTTGCTGGGTTTTTCTCCTCCCAAAAAATCCATTTTACAGCTGTAAAACGGCAAGTGTAGTATGAAAAATGAATAAGCTAAGTTAGGTCTGTGGGGAGTCTGCCTCTATTATTAGACCAACTGATACAGCTGGAGCAAACAGGAAATCTTTGAGGCATGTGATTTATCTTTGGGTCTGATCTGCAGCCTGGTTTTTTTTTTTTCCCCAGCTGTAATTAGCAGTATAGTAAAATACATTTCTCCTCCTTACAAGTCTTGTGTCTCCTGTACTCCTAGACCGCAGTGGCTCTAGCCACCCAAATACTGCCACAAACAGATCAGTCAGAGTTTAGGACCCAGAGCCCTGTTTTAGGCTTATGGGATGTGACAGCTGACTGAAAATCAATGAAGTGTGATCTACCGAGCGTCATAATGAGGGCAAGATAAGGCTGGAAAGGTGCTGCCCTGCCTTGCAGACTCAGCTGTCCGCCTTGGTTCCCAACTAGATTGTTTTAGTCTCCTACTAAGATGAGACTAATTTGCTTATGAAAACAGAAGATCAGATTTGAAGGAGAAGCCACGGCGGTGCCCATGCTGTGCCTGGTGCTCTTTGCGCTGTATCTGAGCCACTCAGGTAGGTGTGATTTCTTCTTCTTATGAGCTGAGCTGCAGGTGGTCAAGATCTTTTTTTCCTGCTGGCCTCTTAGTTCTGCTGCTTTCTGGGATAAGGTGAATACTGGCTTCCCTTGGTCCTCATCTAAACACTGCTTGACTAGCGAAGAGGGTTATATCAGCTGCTGCCTTTGTATTGCAACCACAGGCAGTTTGACAACAGGGTTTCAATAACTGGTGGCAGGGCAGTTGTGGGCTAGAAAGTAACAGAAAAAATCCTAAGCTTGACTCTCACTGCTAAAGGAAATCACAGGAGAATCTCTATCACCGAGAGGGGAAACTGAAATGCCTTCGGTGAACTGATGAAAGGCTAATTGTCCTGACTGTGTTTCTTGGGGTGTTTTGCACATTTGTTTAGAAGGCTTCCTGCCTCAACACTCCTGTTCCTGCACCCATGAGGAACCGCTATTTGCACGGACCACAGAGAGAAACAGAAACCTGGGGAAGAGGGGGGGTGGCAAACAGTGCTCGGGTACTTGCATACATGATAATCTGCTGGGGAACTCCACAGCTTTTGTCTTCTCTCTGCACCATTCAGGGATGTATCTGTCCTGTGGCTGTTTCTCTGTTTTTGCAAAGGCAGTGCTACTTTGTTCAGTTTTCTCCATGGCATTAGCTAGCTTAATCATCAGATGGGTCTCGATCAAAGAACTGTTAGGTTATTTTTGCACTTGACATGACTTACTTCCCATTAATAACTTCTGCTTTTAAACTGTATTTGTGCAAGTACTGAGGCTGCCTTACAAAGGCAGCAACCTTTTTCTTTCTGACTTTATTCTTTGTGAGACCTCTCAAGTCTTTTTCACTCTTTTGTGTGGCTTCCCCAGCAGATGAGAATTGACATATCCATCCCCAAAAACAGCTTTGTCACATCTCTTCTATACCCTCTTGGACCATTAGGGTCCCTGAACTTCATGTGAGGTGTGGGCTGTGAAATGGCACCATTTTCCTACAAGGGATGTCATACTCATCCACCCACACACAGAGTGTGTGGCTGCATATATGTGTGCAGGAAGTCATACCCAAATAAATCCAGAGCAATATATTCTAGCACTAAGACAAAGCTGACTTTGATCCTGCATACTTAGGGGTTATTGATTTTTCTATTCAGTGACTTTTCCATTAAATTTCCTGGTTTTAACAACCATATATTCCTCTGAAGTTCCTAAAGGGAAGGTGAGAAGTTTAGGAGATGGACTGCAGAGACTCTTATGTGTCAGGGGATTGGACCACTGAAGTTGTGCGTAGTAAGGGGGAAGAAATGTGTTCTTTCTCCTCCTTTGGTTGTGGATGCAATGCTTGTCTGGCATGTTTGGGCAGCCAATCTAGTTTCCTAGGATAGACCCTGGACTCTGTCCTTAATTTGCTGTGATGGAGCTCAAATCAGCTCTGGCATGAAAATAGGCCCTGGAAGAAGCAGAACGGACATTTGTGGTTCCCAGCAGGAAGCAGAAGACCTCAAGGGCTTGTGACAAAGGGGTAAGGCAAAGGGTGGCCACAGGAGCTGCTATAAAATGTAGTGACATCTGCATGAGCCATCCCTGGCTGTGGGACAGAGTGGGTGGAAATGAGCTTGAAAGCTCCCTCTGACCAGCCAGCCCCTATCCCCCCAGGGGCTTAGTAACCCCACCACAGCTGCACTCCAAGCATGGGGGACAAACACAGCTTGTGCTAGAACATCTGACAGGAAAGTTGATTGTCACCCTGTGTGAGTGGCAATCATCAGATTTTGGTGTTTATAGCTCCTCACAGAGGACATTTGCTGTGTCTGGAAGTGGGGGATGACAGTGTTGTTTGGACCTTGTGCTATCTTAAGAAAATCCAGACTGCGTGAGGGAATGATTTTGTCTCGTGGAAAGCTCTGCATGAGAGCAGGTTTTTGCTTTAGGCAGTCCTTCAGCTATGCTGCTTGCTGCCAGGTCTTGCCCTGCCCACAGCCTCAGACAGAGCCCACTGAGGAAGAGGAGGCTGCACAGCCTGTCTTGCCCAGGAGATGAGCAGCAGCTGCTGGGGAAGAGGAAATGGACAGAGAGAGTGGTCTGTGGTTATATACTTTCTTCTGTGTAAGTGACAGAACACTACCCTCTGTCTCCAGTTTTCTCTCTGGAGGAATTGTTGGGCTCAGATGCCCTTTCCTCCCTCCCTGTAGCACAGGGACCCTTCTGGGGGCTGCCTTGACCCTAATGTGCTGCATGGTGTGGGTGAGCCTGTCAACTGTGCCCTCCTGCCAGGGTTCTCCCACAGTCCTGTCCTTGCACTGTCCCTCAGCTGTGACCCTCTGCCTGCAGACCCCTCATGCATCTCATGGCTGATAATCCTTCATGGTGGCTTTGAAGAGAGGTAAAATCCCCCTTATCCTTGAGTGCTGTGTGTACTGGCAAGGGAAGAGGTGGAGGTCATGTCAGGACCTTGGCATCACAGGGAGAGGGGATGAAATTTCGGGAAGGATGGGGGTTCTGAACTGCCCTTCCACTTTCACAGTAACAAGAGGAAGGGAGGGCATGGTGTCAGCAATTGTGGGATTCCCAAGTCTTGCAGGTACAGCCTATGATGCCTCTGTGCTTGCCTTGCTTGCCTGGGCAGACCTGGCCCTGGCTGCATCATCCAGCTCCTGCTGCTGCCAGATGAGCTCCTTTTGCTTTTTGGTGTTGCCTACCTGCCCCACCTGCCAACTGGGAGAATTCAGCTTTCTGGGTGACTTGCTGCTCTCCCCTGGTTAACCCCAGGAGGAGGATTCATTTTCAAGTCCTGCATAAGGTTCCCTCAGGTCTGCCTTACAGCGAGGAAATCCCACCACCCAATTCTTGTGCAAAGCAGCCTCCATCTCAGAAAGGCCACAGAAACCGGCCAAGTGCAGGTGAAATCCCTGGTCCCTGAATTGCCTGCAGTGAATTGCTGCCACAGAGGGCCAACCAGGGTTTGCCCCACAGTGACCAGATCTCCCCTGTAGCCCCAGCTCTCTGTGGTACAGCACAGATATCTGAAATATCAGAACTCTTGCTCAAGGTGTTTTTTTTATCAGGCTGGATATTTGCTACTCAAGAGTGAAAGAGGGAACCTGATGTTCTGAGCTTGTGGGTCTTCTAAAGAGAAATAAACAAGAAAGACTGGGCAACTGTGTTGTGCCAAGACAAAAAACCCACAGAAAATATAATCCTAGTACAAAGTCAGTGCTCTGGTCTGAAGGGTTTTTCTGTGTGTGTGAGTTGGGCTTGGGCTATCTTCTCTTTCTATCCTCTTGCTCTGGTTCTGCTGAGAGTCTGTGCTTCTGAATTCCTACTGATTTTATTGTACAAGACAAGAGCTGCCTGGAGGCGAATTTGTCTGACATCATCTCTCTGCCTCGCTCCTTCATGTCGTGGCTTTCTCCATTTCTGCTTTCTGGTAAGTCCCCACTCTGTGTTGTTCCCTTCCAGGTGTGGGTGCCTTCAGTTCAATCGCTGAAAATGAGGATGCGCTCCTCAAGCACTTATTTGAAGGCTATCAGAAGTGGGTCCGTCCTGTGGAAAACTCCAATGACACTATCAAAGTCTTCTTTGGATTAAAGATATCACAGCTTGTGGATGTGGTAAGTGTTGCATCAGGCTCAGTAAAATGCTCAATGCTCCTTCTTTTACAGAGGAGGGCTGTAAAAGAAGCCTGGGAGGGCTGGTGATGCCGCTGGCTTTTGCCTGCTCACGCATGAAATGCACAGTGATGGCTGGGCAGCAAAATGCCAAGTGTGATACAGTGCTATGACCTTCTGCCCCACACACAGCATGGCCTGTAGGACTCTTGTGTTTTACAGGAAACCTGAAGGTCCTTTCTTCCCTCCTGTTCTCAGGAAATAAGGCCTAATGTCCATCAGGTTTTATCAAACAACCCATGGAAGACAGTCCCTGACACCTGTGTTTGCAGTTTAATGACAAGGCAGCTACAGGATGGGTGAGAAAGGGTAGAGCTGGTTGGACATTATTCACTCTAAGCAAGCTTGTCTCCAGGCCAAAGGCAGTTCATGTCTTAACCCATCTGGTTACTCAGATAAAACTCTAGAGGCAAAACAGACAATCCCATGCTTTTGCCCACGTGGAATTTTTCCCTTCCCTTTCCACTGCAATGCACAGTGGAATTTGCACAAGGCCCAGAGGTACCTACACGACAGTGTGCTCCTTACATCCCTCAGCCCCTGGCAGTGTCCTTTTGTGCTGCAGAAGGCAAACTCTAATTTTGTACTTTATTTACATGTTCAGGACAATGTTTCAACTTCTATGTTCCCAAACTCCCTCTGGGCTGAGCAGTGTGGGGACTTGAGCCACCCTGTGAGGCCACAACCATGTGTGTGTGACCTGACACCACTTGGTGGCTGAGCCCTGCTGCCTCCCTGGTCTTTGGTATGCAATTCCTCTGAGCTCCTCTGAAATGCCAGACCTCGATTTTCCAGCTGGAGGAGCTCCCAGAGAGAGCAAGTACAGCACCCAGAAAGTCAGCTCATTTCCCCCAACAGTGATTGAAGAGAGTAGCCTCATGGGGAAACAGGACCACAGGGATCTCCTCCTCTTAGTGTAGGTTTGGCAGGCTAGGTCTGCTTCCACTGTCTGTTTTCATATTGCAAACCTCTCTACCTTGTGTCACCCTAGGATGAGAAGAATCAGCTGATGACTACCAACGTGTGGCTGAAACAGGTAAGTTAAACCACATCAGATCTCCTCTTTCCCCCTGTGGGGCTACTGAGCTGAGTGGCTGTCCCAGTCTGCTGCCCACTGCGTCATCCATCCCATTTCATGATGCTGAGAGGCCAGATAAAGGCTGCATCATGTTACCTTGACTGAAATTTTTACTTCACTCTTCTCACTTCAGGAAATGAGTAAAGAGACAGAAAGGCAGGCAGGTGGGCCTTTAGGACATAGGGCACTCTCTTTTCCTGACCTGCTCTCCAGCTCCGTGCTCAAGCCAGCTGTATTTCAGGGAAGCAACACACCTGATACTGCAGTGGCTATCCCTGGGATGCTGTGTGTGCCCTGAGGGACTATCCTGTCTCAGACTTAGAGGTCACACAAGTACTGTCTCCCTTGCCCGAGCTAAGACTGGTGCATAAGGTAGATTTCTTCTTTATTCTTCAGTATATTTAAAGAGAAAGAAAAGGCCAGCATGTTACACACACACCCATACACCCTTCCCCAATAAAAGCTGTAACAAATTAATCATATCTCTCTAACATAGTTGCTTCTGGAAGTGACAATGATTTATACAAACGCAGAAAAGGTGCAAGTTGAACTGTTATGTCTCCTTTTGTCTTCAGTTCTGAAGAACACTGCTTTTGGTTTAGGTTACATTGCACCAGCTTATTGACCTTGTGACAATTATTTTAAGTCTCTCAGCCATGTGAGTGTCTACAAACATGTCAGCTGATCCCAGGCTGAGGACATAAAAAATGAGCTGCACTTGAAATCATGCCACAGGAAAAGGTCCCTGGGGGTCGCTGGGCTGGTGCAGGAGAAATGTGGCTCAAATTTTGTCTCAGTTTTGGTCCTCTAGTGCTGCAATAAGTGTGAGCTCCTGGGTGGAGCAAGACCCCTAAAAACTGTATGGATATTGCGTGCAAAGATGTTCTCTCCCTTCAAGAGCAAAAAGCTCAGACTTCCTCTCTCTACAGGAAAGACAGGAATTTCTCCTTTTGCTGGAGAAATTTGCCTCTAATCCAAATCCAGGTGCAGAGAGTGTGCCCTAAAGTATCTGTGGTATTACATTTCCCCCACCTTCAGCTGCAATTGCAGAGCCCCTTTTGTGCACAGGGCCAGGTCTTGACTTCCTCACTTCGAGTATCCACTTGGGCAGACAGAAGAGCCCTTCTATAAAGGTCATCCCTCTGCCCTCATCTGTCCTGTCCCCATCCCCACCCACTCTCCTTCCAGGCTGCAGCACCCACCTTCCCCTGCAGATCCAAGCCCTGCAGCCTGCAGCTGTGAAATCAACCCACTTCATCCTCCTCATTCGCTCTGTTCCTGCAAATGTCCCCAGAAAGATTTTACAGCCTTCTGCAGCCTTTGATAGAATATTCCTGGGTTTGATTTTCTCCTTCTTCTTAGGGAAGAGCTGGCTGCTTGCTCAGTATAGGACAGCAGTCTCATGTGTCCTGGGGCAGTCTCACCCCTCTGGCTGGGTGACATCTTTATCTGCATTACAGTGGCTGCAGAGGAGAAGGACCTTGGCTCCCACCAGGAGGCCAAATGCAAGTCCTGACTGTCCAAGGGCATTAGGTCTGAGGTGCTGATACAGAGAGACACCTAAACCTCCCTTGGCAGAGCTTCAGACCATGCCCTTTTGTCTTACTGATAGCTGCCTGGGAAAAGAGACCAACCCCCACCTGGCTACAACCTCCTCTCAGGTAGTT
>JAWWLV010000100.1:28665191-28694639 GCA_035041135.1 Platyrinchus mystaceus | reverse complement strand
GCCCTCCTGCCTTCCAGCTGATCAACACTCCCCCCCAGCTTGGTGTCATCTGCAAATTTACTAATGGTGGACTCAATATTCAGGAGCTCCATCCCTCTCTTGTCCTGAGGAGCTCAGAAGTGGACACAGCTCTGGATGTGCCTCACCAGGGCTGAATAGAAGGACAGGATCACCTCCCTTGGCTGGCTGGCAATGCTTTTCCTGATGCACCCCAGGATCCCATTGGCCTTCTTGGCCACACGGGCACCCTGCTGGCTCATGGACAGCTTGTTGTCTGCAGGATCCCCAGGTCCTTCTCTGCAGAGCTGCTTTCCAGCAGGTTGACCCCCAACCTTTACTTGTGCCTGGGATTATTCTTCACCAGGTGCAGGACTTTGTTGAATTTCAGAAGGTTCTTCTCTGCCCAACTCTCCAGGCTGTCAAGGTCCTTCTGAAGGGCTGCACAGCCCTTTGTGGTACTGACCTCTCCTCCCAGCTTTGTGTCATCAGTGAATTTGCTGAGGAGGCATCTGCCCCTTCATCCAAGTCATTGATGGACAAATTAAACAATTCTGGGACCAGTATTGAACCTTGGGGGTACACCATTAGTGACACCTGGGTACACCACTAGTGACAGGCTTCCAACTAGACCCTGTGCCACTGATTATGGCACTCTGGGATCTGCGTTCAGCCAGTTCTCAATCCAGTTCTCATTGTCCTCTCAGCCAGTTCACACTTCCTGAGTTTTCCTATGAGGTTGTCATGAGAGACAGTGTCAAAAGCCTTGCTGAGTCAAAGTAGACAATACCCACTGCTTTCCCCTCATCCATCCAGGTAGTTGTTTCATCACAGAAGGCAATATAGTTGGTCAAACATGATTTACTTTTAGTGAAACCATGCTGAGTACTCTTGATTACCTTCATCATTTCTCTGCAAGAGTCTGACTTTTTCTTAGGTGAGTAGAACCTTAAATCCAAGGATTTTCATTTTTTTGTTAAACTAAAATATCCTTATGTTCAAGATGGTGGGACTTGATGAGCATGCAGGCAGAAACACACAAGGTGCAGAGAAGCTTTTAGTGGTTGTTGCTAAGAAAGTATCTGGATTCAGGCAAACTATGGAGTAAACTAAGGGTTGAGAATCTGGGCCCAGTGTTCCTTGGTCCACTTGCTGTGGGTTAAGCTCTTGAGTGACAGCACAGAGATAGGAATTTGGCAGAACTGGAGGAAGGAGAGAGCAATTAGAAGGCCTGGAGCAGCTTGGAAGAAAGGGAGAAGAGAGGAAAGGGCCTGCTGCTAGAGTTTGTGTCAGCATAGCCCACAGGGAGATTCCTATTTTTTCTAAACCATTCAACTTCAAAGTCTGCACACATCCTATTTTCTGCTCTAGTAAGAAGACACACAACCATTTGCCTTGCAGACACGAAAGAGCACTTTAGCTGGGAGAGAAATCAATGCAGGGTGGGGGGAAGCGAGGAGTGTTGCAGATGCAGCAAATAATCCAGGCCAAGGGGCTGCTCCAATTCAACTCCAGAGGGATGATTATATCTCCAGGTGGGTCACAGGATATTTGCTGCTCTTGTGGTAATGCAGGCTACAGGCTGACTGTGTTGGCTGCTGCTATGAGCCCTGACTATTCCCTTGAATGATGTGTGTTTCCAGCCTAAGCCTTGTTGCACCTGTTACAGGAAGTGTCCAGGACATATGTGAGTCTGTGACCACTTAACAGCCCAGGCTGCTGTAAACATTTGTTAGATACCCATCCTCAGAAAGTTCACACGAAACGTGGTGTTCTCTGTCCCTGATGCTGAGGCTGAGAGCAGCAATGTCCCCTCTTTCCACACCTGAGCAGCTCCCACCCCTTCTTCAGCAGCAGGAGGAGCAAGGGGTGGAAAGCCATGCCTGATACCTGATGCCAGTCATTTGGGCAGTTCAGAGAATAGGTGCACATCTCTTCTGGTGCAGGTAGTGGGACCATTAACTCTGCCATGGTGTCACCCTGAGCAACCGCCTCTTGTGCCACATTTTAGGAGGGGTCTACCAACCACCTACCCATGACCTCAGATCCTATCCTATCCCCTCCCTACCCCTGGAGGAGCAGGATGTTTACTCTCCCTGTCTCTAGGTCTCTGCTGAGGCTCTGGGTTGCTGTCACACTGCAAAGGGTTGCAAAAACAAGTGTCTGTAGGTGTAGCTGTGAAAAACCTGTGGAATCAAAGAAGTAAGAGGGGAACAATACAGTGGAAGAGGAATCAGAGAATATAGCTTTTTTGGTTCTTCCTTAAGTCATGGAGGAAATTGTCCACATCCCTGGAGATTCCTTAGTGCTGGAGCCTGATGGAAACTGGTTCATCTTCCGCTTCTTGGCATTGACTGCAGTCTGCAGGTCTTGTGCCACATCGCTGCTATTTCTGTGGGCAAGTGAAATTCCTCATCTATAATGAATAGAGATCAGAGATCAGATTTTCCATTGCATTTCTGTGGTTATCTCCAGGTTGCTGGAGCCACTGTGTTATTATATCCCCATCTGAAAAACCTGCAATAGTGAACAGGTCTTTCTGGTGAAAGAAAAATGATTATTTTTGCAAGGACAATGAACACAGATATTAGGTCCTGTGTTCCATTCACTGAAAAAGGCCATGTCTCCACTGAAAAGTGAATAAAGGACACCTCTTTTACTCTTGAGTAGTAGTAACCATGCCACTGGCTCTTCTGTGGGGTCAGTGCCAGCTAAAAGCACCATGGGCTGGTTCTCAGAGGGAAGGAGAGGTGCCACACTGAAGGGAAGTGGCTCATTCCTTTTGACTACCTTCAGGTGGGCTGTGCAGGGTGGCAGGAGAAGTGAGAGTCAAGTGCTCTCTGGGAGTGCCTACCTTGAGGTTGCCTGCATTGGGATGGGTTTTTGGGTCCCAACTGTGTATGGAGGGGCACTACTTGTGGGAATTAACATCCCCCAGCAATGCCCATCTGGCATCCTCTCTGTGTCTGAGCAGCTCTGCCCATTGTGCCACGCAGGGCCAGGGGCACAGCAGGGACCCTGCAGGGCTGGGGGAAGGCAGAGGCTGGGGGAAGAAATGAGGCTGCTGCATATGAGTGGGCAGAGGACTCTGCTGTTTTGTTATAGGAATGGATGGACCACAAGCTCTCCTGGAATCCCGAGGAATACGGTGGGATCACTGCTATCCGTGTCCCCTCTGAGTCTCTATGGCTTCCTGACATTGTTTTGTTTGAAAAGTGAGTAACATGGCTCCTTGCTCTGGGCTTAGGCCAGAGCTTGGACAAGGCATGTCAGCTACCATGAAGCTCGGGTGTGCTGACACAGGGCTGCTTCTTTAGGCAGTAGGAATGTTGGCTTCCCCTGTGCTCTGGGTGAGGGATAAAAAGCGGAGCTGAGAGGTGGTAGGACTGGGGCAAACATAATCCTGATCTTGGTACTGTTTCTTCCTATCCAACTCCCAGTGCTGACGGACGTTTTGAAGGATCCCTGATGACCAAAGCCGTAGTGAAGTACAATGGAGTGGTGACCTGGACACCACCAGCCAGTTACAAGAGCTCCTGCACGATGGACGTGACCTTCTTCCCCTTCGACAGGCAGAACTGCTCCATGAAGTTTGGGTCGTGGACATATGATGGCAATATGGTGGACTTGATTTTAGTGGATGAAAATGTAGACAGGACAGACTTCTTTGATAATGGGGAGTGGGAGATCTTAAATGCCAAAGGTATGAAAGGCAACAGGAAGGATGGGCTGTACTCTTACCCGTTTGTCACTTACTCCTTTGTGCTGAGACGCCTTCCACTGTTCTATACTCTTTTCTTAATAATACCATGCCTGGGACTGTCTTTTCTAACTGTCCTGGTGTTTTACCTACCTTCAGATGAAGGGGAGAAACTTTCATTGTCTACGTCAGTTCTAGTCTCCCTCACTGTTTTCCTTTTAGTGATTGAGGAAATAATCCCTTCTTCTTCCAAAGTCATCCCCCTGATTGGCGAGTATCTGCTCTTCATCATGATTTTTGTGACCCTCTCTATCATCGTGACTGTGTTTGTCATCAACGTTCACCACCGATCCTCGGCAACTTACCATCCCATGGCTCCCTGGGTCAAAAGGCTCTTCCTACAGAAGTTGCCTCAGCTGCTCTGCATGAAGGGCCACGTAGATCGCTACTCCTTCTCAGAAACCGAAGAAAAGGGAACCACCTTGAAATCAAAGTTTTTGGGGAAGCAGAAACACAAGCAAGCAAAGGACAGGGAAAAAATTGTTATCGCCTTTCTGGAAAAGGCAGCCGACTCCATTCGGTACATTTCCAGGCACGTTAAAAAGGAGCATTTCATCAGACAGGTAGGTGAAGGGCCAGCAGAGATCACAGTATCTTTGATAGTAACAGGCTGCAAGCTCTTTCCTTTTCTGCATGCTTTTGCCTTTGCCTCTCCTTCCTGCTCGCTGCTAAGACATGTTCCTCCTTGGACCTTGATAAATAGTATGGGTTTTGGGACAACACATTGCTTCAAGGAGAAGTGTACTGTGTTGTGAGAGTCCCAGCTCTTCACAGATGCAAGAGGCCACGGCAGCCTCTCCTACAGGAATTCCTGGTTTGGGATTATTTTAATAACCTTGTCTTGTGCGAGTTTGGGATACACTTGAATCTGGAAGCCTCTTAACAGCCATGTGCTCTGAAAATGTAACTTCCAAAAATCCTAGAGGCAGGCTCCACGGCAGTTACGTGTCAGTCCTGGCCTCCCAGCAGGTGCTATACACAGTGTAGCTGCCTTGTTTCGAGTGATTCTTCTAGATTTTCACTAACATCTCTTTAGCTTAGCCCCCAGCTACCATCTTTCTCCTCCTGATGATCCACCTGGCTATTAAAATGGCAAATTACTGTGAGCATAAACAATATATCCCATGCAAGGTAGGACCGAAGAGCAAGGCAGCCAGCTGGATGTGGAAAGGGACAAACTTCTGTTAGCTCCCTCCTAGCAAGAACTAGGGCTTTCTTCAAACTGTGATGAGACGACTTCAGCAGAAAGAAGAGTAAATCAAAAATGTAATATGTGAGCATATAATGTACATGCCTGAAACCTTCTGTTTGAAGCTGAAATAATTTTTGATGAAAAGGTTCCTTGAATTGGTCTAATAAATAGCACTGTTGTGTGTGCAGGGTTTTGCCAGCACTCACAATTCAAAATTCCCCTCCTGAATGTACTCCATCTGAGTCAACGAATCACTCAAGCAAACACAAGCCAGTCGAACCACTTGTACTCCAAGCAATGCCTGTGTCCAAATGCTGTGCCAGAGCCTCGTCCTGGCACTTCAAGGGAAATGCATTTCAGTGAAAAGAAACCCAGTTCACTATAAAGCCATCTTCAAGCTTTAAGTCTGTAAACTTTCACAAATGCACTTAGCTAAAAGCTTTTACGCAGCCTGAAAAAGTCTGATTACCATGTGTGTAGAACTACGGAATTGTTTTGGAGTCTCCTACGATTTGCAGCCATGAATCCTGAAAAGGTAATCCGTGTCAGTTTTAAGATACAGCATACTACCATCTTCTAACTTTAAAAACAGATTTGGGGACCTGAAATACATGTAGTAACATCAACAAAGTACTAGGTTTATTATGCTTATGTTTGTCTTCCCTCTGTCCTTCCCAGGTTGTACAAGACTGGAAGTTTGTAGCTCAAGTCCTGGACCGGATTTTCCTGTGGTTATTCCTGGTGGTGTCAGTGACGGGTTCAGTTCTCATCTTCACCCCTGCGTTACGGATCTGGTTGAACAATGCTTTGTAGAAAATACTCCCACAGTAGCATACAATAGGTACAAGGCCAAGGGATGGTGGTGCCTTCGAGCTTAGTCTGTGTTGTACAGGAGGGGAAGTAATAGCAAGAATGAGGGAAGGTGATGTTTGACTGTGAGCACCGACTAGTGCTTTCAATCTTCATATGATTCTACAGTTACAGATTTTGCTGAAATTGGAGGAGGGCTTGGTGCACAGCCAAGTCCTAAAGTGAACTGGGGTTGGACAGTTAGGTTATAATTATTTTGCTCTTAGCTTGGTTATATTACAATAAAAAGCTAAGATTTTTAGTTAAAATTGGAAAGAGTAGTTCTCGCACAGTGATCATACTTGAAAGGCAGATCTGCCAGTTAAAATGCTACATTATAAAAGAAGTAGGAACACAGCTCTGTACTCTGTTATCTATTTTTCCAAGTAAAACCCACAAATTCTCTACAGGTTACTTTATGCATATGTCAGAACTGATAATTTCATAGCGTGTGCATCAGACAAAGTGCAAATACTTTTTAGAAGGGATGTTCAAACCCCTGGCTCTCTGGCCTCACCTTGCTGCAGGATCATCTCGACAGTGGCAGAACCTCCCTTCTGCCCAACCTTTGTGGCGTGCACACCTCGTCTCTCATCTCAGCCATCAGGAAGATACGAGGTGTTACTGACTGTTCCGTATTAATTGCAACGTTGCTTGCTGCTCAACCAGAAGGCTGAACAAGTGGGGATTTCCCCCATGTTCCACACTTAGAAACTATGATTCTTTCACCTGCTAGTTCACAAGTGGAAGATCACCCGAAGGATATCGCTTGGAGGAACGTGGTTATGCTACTCCATAAGGCAGCAGTGATGTTCCTGAACAGTTGCAGGGAAGCTGGAGGCATCGTTTTTGGCCAATGAAACTTGCGGTTGCTGCAGGAATGGAGTCTCTCTTGAGTGCTATGGGGTGGGCTGGTTACCAGGTGGATACATCTTTGGATGTTGGCTTCTTCATGTTTCCCAGGCAATTCAGAATTATATCCCTTTGATTCATTTATATGGGATCCTCCTGCATGATTAGAAACAGCTCTTATTTGTAAGTGAGATGTGACAGAAAACACACAAGTGAAACTCTTGAACACACAGGTGAAGCTCTCACCACTTTTGCTAGGGCAGTCTTTTCCCACATGGAGTGCTTTAGAAAATCCTAGTCAGAACTTGCAAATGTTTTAAAGGCTAGCAAGGGATCGGAGATCCAATTTTTGACTATCTAAATGTACATAAAATCTTTAGGTAGCCTTGAAACTGTCTCCCCAGGGATGCAGGTTAGAAAATGTTAAAAATACATAGAGGTATTCTTGTGCTTGGATTTTGCATGCACACTGGACCTCTGTATATTAATAGAATCCTATCTCATTCTGTCAATGCAGAAAATTCTGTTCACTTGTGCAATTATTATTAATAAAAATGTATTTAGTAAATGATTCCTGAGGTGAGAGTGCTTATACACTGGGCTTTGTTGTTGATTTACTGTCAGCAAGGCTAGATTGTAGTTCATTTAAAAAGCCTGGTCTCATATCTATTCAAACACAGGTGTCACATTCTTGTAACGTCCTCATAATATTTTAGCTCTGCATGTGAATCTGAGCAAGGAACATTCAGATCTGGTCATTATATTGAAGGAACCTAGAACAAACCCATTTAGTTTAGCATATATAGATAGATGCCTTAACATAAGACACTGGTATAAAATTTATGCACATTGACCTTTCTACCAGCTGCTCCTCTCTTCTTTCTTAAGTTGCATTTGTTCCCCCAGCTGGTACTGTGAAATATCCATAGGAAAACAGCCAGGAAGCTCTTTTTTCCAGTATTTACAGATTCTTGAACTCAAGCAGTGATAGGTATTCCCTGTGAGCACTGCTGCCAGGAGATTGTCAGCTGTGACAGAGACAACCTCCTCTCCTGGACAAGTGCTTCAGGTGCTTATCTGAGAGATGTGTCTGATTCCAGGCTGCTTTTCCTGGCTTATGCTGGTAAAGGGCAGCGTGTTCCGGTGACTGGAGCAGGAAATGTGTGAACACTGCACATCTATGGCTTCCGGACTCCAGTGCATTGCATGTGGGACTGCTACATCTGTAGTTTCACCACTCACTCCCTTGAGCTGACTGTTCTCTAAATCTCTTTGCTGCTGGCCCACAAAAACATCCAGCGTGTTCCACACAATGAGAACACAGCTAGGAGGACATTTGGGCGGACAGTCCTCCGTCCATGTGCTCTGCCGGTAGATGGCAACATTGCAGGTTACAAATCCTAACAAAAAAGAACCAGCCACCCTCTGCCTTACTACTGTCTCAACATACGCTTCCTCGATTTCTGGGCATTGGTTCACCATCAGCATCTGGGATGGCACTAGCTCTAGTTGTAACTTTTCTTGTTATTTCACCTAGAAAGTCCTGCAACAAGAGCTGGGGCAAGCAGAACTGTCATTTTTGTGTGGGTTCTTCCATGTTTGCTCACAGGGGAGCCCCTGTTGCAGCTTTCTCCAAGGTGACACCCTCATCCCCACTCTCTTTAATCAGCTAAGTAATTTCACAAAGCTGACAGGAGAACATTAGGCTCCCAGTCCTGAATGTGCCAAACACAGCTGAAAATGGCAGAAGATGTAAGGGGAAATAGTACACCCAGAAAGAGACAGAACATTACTTTCTTAAGATACCAGGCTGATGGGCACAAAGAGATGCGTAGTTCTGTAAATGACAAAGACAGGGAGCTGGTGCTGGGGCATAAAGGCTTCCCATCTGGAGATGAGGAGCTGTACAACTGTGAACGCTTTGACAAAAAGTCAGGGATTTTGCTGAAGTCAGATTATTGACTTTGGGGTAGTAGCTGTCATGCTTAAGACACCTGTGCAATACATTTTGAACCACAATATTCTGATTGTTTGGATGGTCGTAGAGTGCAACAATGAATGCTGGCAGTCAGATATCTTCTCCTAGAAGATGTCTTTTTGTAGAAATGAAGCTTTCAGGCTCAGATTGCAGCTCTCCTCTTCAAATTTCCTTTCTTTTCCCTCATCTCCTTTCTGATTAAAGAGCCTGCATAGTAAGTGTCATCTAGTAGCATCTATAAATGCGTTAATAGATGGGAGTTCCAAAAAGACAGACAGTTTAAAAAAACAAACACACAAATTCTTCAAGAAGGTATATTTCAGGAGTGATATTTAATCGACAGGCTGACAAAATAAGCCATGCTTGTTCAAACATCTGTTTGTCAGTCACTACATAATTATGTAACATTCAGGAGGATTACAGAAAATATAGTTTTCTTCTAGACAGTCATGACTGGCTGGATTAAGACAGTTATATTCTTGTCATTCCACTTTTATCTCTAATATGTTCATTTATTCAATCCCATTCTCTTTATTATGGAACATCACAAAAGAGTAAAAGTACAGTCAGCGACTTCAGAAACAGGGATTCATATTTTCCAAGGATTGGTGATGTTCAAAGCAGAGACTGATACATGGCAGACACTGAAAACACTGCACTGACACTGTACAGTTAAATTTAGGGGCTCCTATAAGAAAGAACAGTTTTGTACTCTTGAAGCTACTGGTTTTAATTGGAGTGCTCCCTTTTAAAGAAGAATCCTTCAGCACAAACCCAGCAGGAACATAAACAGAGAAGGGACCTAAGGGTAAACCATCTATATATTATAGAAACCACGTCAGGGTCACATCCGCAAAGTGTTTCAGGATTAAGCACACTAGGATTGGGAACCTGGTTACAAAGCAGCAACCTCAGCCCCAAAGGATGTGTCCCTGCAGTTACAGGTTTGCACACACAGCACTGACCCATGAGGAACCAGCAAACAGGACATTGCTGCACAGCTGTTCCAACCAAGGTGCTCAGCTTTGCACAGGATTCATGATATCCAGCCTTCTTCTGCTGAGATGTGTGTAATCTAAGTTGGTCTGCAGTCTTGAAAACAGGAAAACTCAGACCAATCTGATTCCGTCAAGCCAATTCTGTGATGAAAATGAACTCTTCCATGCTGGGCTTATGTCTGAGCCTAAGCAAGCAAGAGTTTTCAGAGAGGAAAATCCTGTGGAACTAGGACTACCGTTAATCTGACGAGAGAGATGGGGCTTTGAACTCCTACTGAAGCTCATCAGGGTCTTGGTATTCAGTATTAGGAAGCAGAGGGGACTTTGGTCACATACAAAGCTAAGTGGCACATTAACTAATTTTTCAAGATTTTAGAGTCATGTAGTTTTCAAATGTGTATCCCTCACATGGTTATCACATTCTAATATTAAGTCAGTTTGTCTTCAAATGTGATTAAGTGCTTAAGACCTGTCTGATTTCAAACACAAATATAAACATTTGCTTTATTGGTCTGGGGACCTCTGTGGCTGGGTGCTGAGGAGGTGATGAGCAGATGGGTTATGTAAGAGGAGAGAAATATAAGGTAAATTTACAAACCAAAAATGAAACAAAACCCAGAGTGGGTAAAAAGCAGTGAATCAAGTTATGCATCTGCTATTAGTGGCTGGATAAAGAGTCCTGCAGTCCCAAACACACAAAGGATTATAAATACCCACAGAAATACTCTGTCTATCACCATAGCTACGTATTTCCAGTCATCTTCCACCTGCAAGAGAACAAAGAAAGAAAAGGATAAACTATGTATAATGTTACATGCAATTGCTAGTTGACAGTCCCTTCTGCTTTTGAATGTGAAGAACATACATGAAAGTCAGGAATGTTGCTTGTCATGCTTACAATTGCTGCAGTTTTCAAGTCTCTGCCGAAGGGTCTGATTTTTCTAAAAGTGTTTTTTGCCACTTTTGGCTGAGAACATACAACACTGTCCTAGTCTGCTGAATTCTTCTAAATATTCAAATCTGTTGGCAAACTATGGTTGTGATGCTGACACTAACAAACAGGACCTGGTCCTGTGGTGAGTGCAGAGTGGGGAGATGTAACAGCAGGCACAACCACCATAGCTGCACATCACTGGACTCTGTCAAAGGATTCATCCCGACAGCCCGCACAAGAGAGTTTGCTATTCTGGTCTGATTTGCTGCACTGTCTCTCCAATCAAGCCCTGCTGATTTCAAAAAACTGGACAAGTGGACACATGGACTATAGCAAGTCCGACAGAGCAAACTGCAGTGTCTTGTCCTAAGCAGAACAGAGTGGAATGTGTTTGCCTGAGAGACAGACCTTGGAATTCACCTTCAGTGAATTTGCTGTCCTTTAAACTGTACTTTTTGACTTGTACTACATACAAGAACCACTGTATCAGAAGAATATTCGCTCATATAAACAAGTGATTGGTTAAGAGCTCTCTGCTGAGGGATCTGTGACTTGTTTTCCCAATTTTGTTATGTTTTCCCCTAAGATGCTGCTGCTGTACTTCACATGAAAAAAATGCAGGAAGAACTCCAGCTGCTGTAAATGTTGCCACAATTTTTAAAGGACTTTTATTTATAGAGGACTAGTGCACGGTACCACCCATGTTGATTTGTGATTTGTATGTCTGGCTGAAGCAGAAACATCCTCCAAAATAATTTTCTCCATGCTTGCCTTAGAAAAAAAAAATCCGTTTTTTTTCCACACAAAGGAGGGGTTTGGTAAATGAAAAATCCTGCTTTCCACCCCTTGTATGTTTTAAAAAGTAAGATACAGAGCTGCTCATGCATCCACTAGATTAAGAATAGAATTTCACCTAGCAGGAGAGATTTGCAAAATGCAAATAAACAAAACCGGCAAAGGAAGGCTTTTCATGAGCTGTATAACAAAGACAGAATGCAGTTCAGATGCCTTCACGCAAAGCCTCTTCTTTTTTGGAGTCCCTCAGAGAAATCAGCTGAGTACAGTACATGGATATGTTTTATGCACCTGATGTGAGAGCGAAAGCAGGGCTGAAATGTTTGGGTTAAGCAGAACAGTCAGGGCATATTTACTAAGCAAGTCTCAGCTCAGTTCCCATCCTCCTCTATGTCAATATATTCCTTTCTTTTGCATTGGTCTGGCATGTACTACCCACTCATCCATCAGTCATCACACAGTTTAACTGTAACCCTTTATTCACAAAGTTATGGAGTTTGTTTTCAGATGAAACTTCTTCTCCAAGGCGTTAAAAAAAAAAAAAAAGAGGGGAAAAATAATCTTTGGGTTTCACAGAAGTTGCATGAATTTCAACAAAATATTCTGATAGAAAGTATGCATCTCAATGTTTCCCTTACAAAGTTTTTGTGGTTTTCAGTACAAATACAGCAGTATTTAGTTTTGAAATTAATTTTACCATCAAAGAGCATCTAAAAAATTTCAAAAGCAAAAGCAAAAACTTCATGAGAGATCAAATAAATATATGTGTTTCATTAGGTTCTAAACTTTTTTAAAGCATCTTGAGGTGTCAGAGCATTCCTGATCCTTGTGAGGTCTGGATGTGGGGGAATGTCAGAAAATCTTTCTTGTAGCTGCTTTTAGTTGCTTGTGATTACACCTGAGGACGTGGCCCAAGAATTCCCTAAATTCAATTGTGCATCATTTTCTATGACAGTAATCGCAATTAGGATGAAAGATTTATAACCTCACACAAGCAACTTCAGTAGTTTAAATGCCAAATCTCACTTTTCTTTTTAGTTGGTTTTTATTCAACTCATCTATTTTTATTCAGTTGTCTTCCCCCAAAATTCAACTATTATTTCAATGTGTGCTTATCATGGCTGAAAATACTGTATTGCTGAAGCCACAATTATTCAAATCACTGTAAAAATTGGAACATATCAGACTGCAATGAAGTACAGACAACAGCATTCTGAATGGATTATCTTTGCCAGATTTATCACTGCCTGAGAGAAGTTCTTCTCCAGATCAGCTGCTGCATTGCTAGACAGGCCCTGTTCTTTAAAAAGCAGCTTCCAAATTTGCTTGTTCCATTACAAACACAGAAAAGCAACCTGTTTTGCAAATAGCAAACTTGGTATTGGGGTGTCACTGCTTACCAGGGCCAAGTAGCGGAAGAGGGTTGCTTTTGAGGATCTACAGAAAGAGGGCTGCATGGAAAGTCCCATCTAGTTTATCCCCTGCTCTATGGCAGGATTGACTCTGTTTGAACCACTGCTGATCAAAGTTCATTCCTTATGGGTGCAGCAGGCTAATGCTCCTTCCCTTTTTCTTTGAAGGTTGAATCTTGCATCTATTCTAAAACTGTCTTGCTGTCTAAACTATCCACTAGGGATAGAAGAGGAACAGATGAGAATACTTTTCTTATTCCATTCCCAATGGATCATCTATCTCCTCCCTTCCTGTAGGAAACTTGAGCCTATTCACAGATACATTTCTAGACCCAACAACACAAGTTCCTCTGGGCTGCCCTTCTAGATCATGTTTTCATTTGCCAGAATTGTGGTGCCATGCCTCTCTGGATCACAGAAACACAGAATCATCAAGGTTGCAAGAAACCTTCAAGTTCATCTTAGTCCAACTGCCAAACCAGCACCACCATAATTGCCCTGAGCCATATCCCCAAGCCACATCCAGATGCTTTTGAACACTTCCAGAGAAAATGACTTCACCACCCCCTAGGCAACTTATTTCAATTCCAGTGGAAGTTTTTTTTCTAATATCTAATCTGAACCTTTCCCTGGCACCATTTAGGGCCATTTCCTCTCATTCTTTCGCTTGAGACATGGCAGAAGAGGCTGGCCCTCACTTTAATACAACCTCCTTTCAGGTAGAGAACAGTGAGGACCCCCCAGACCTCCTCTTCTCCAGACTAAACAACCGCAGTTCCCTCAGCTGCATGTCATAAGATTTGTGCTCCAGACCCTCCACCAGCTTCCTTGCCCTTCTTTGGCTACACCACAACACCTCAATGTCTTTTTTGAAGTGTGGGACTCGAAAGTGAACACAATACACAAGGTTTAGTCTCACCAGTACCAAGTACAGTGGGACAATCACTATCCTAGTCCTGTTGGCCCCACTATTCTTGGTACAGGCCAGGATGCCATTGGCCTTCTTGGCCACTTGGGCACAGAGTTGGCTCATGTTTAGTAGGCTGTAGAACCAACACCCTCTTTTCTGCTGGGCTGCTTTCCAGCCACTCTTCCCCAAGCCTGTAGGTCTGTATGAGGTGGTTACGACCCAAGTGCAGGACCCGGTACTTTGACCTACTGAACCTCATGCAGTTATCCTTGGCCCATTGATCCAGCCTGTCCAGACCCCTCTGCAGAACCTTCCAACCCTCCAGCAGATCTACACTCCCACACGACTTGGTGTAACCTGCAAACTGACTGAAGGTGCACTTGATCCCCTCCTCCAGCTCACTGATAAAGATATCAAACAGTACCAAGCCCTGGGGAACAGCACCAGTGACCCAGCTGGATGTAACTCTGGACCCAGCTATCCAGCCAGAAAAAAGTCCATCCATCCAAGCCACGAGCAGCCAGTTTATCCAGAAGAATGTTGTGGGAGATGGTGTCAAATGCTTTGCTGAAATCACCCACAGCCTTTCCCTCATTTACCAAGTGGGTCACTAGAAAGAGATCAGGTTGGTAAAGTAGGATCTGCCTTTGTAAATCCATGCTGGCTGGTCTTGATCCCCTGGCTGTCCTGCATGTGCGGTGTGATGGCACTCAGGATGGTCTGCTCCAGGACCTTCCCCAGCACTGATGTCGGAGTGACAGGCCTGTAGTACCCCAGATTGCCCTTCTGAACCTTCTTGTAGACAAGCATCACAAGATGCCATTACTAATTTCCAGTCAACTGGAACTTCTCAGCAGTTGACCAGAACTGCTGGTAAATAATGGAAAGTGGCTTGGCAAGCTCTTTTACCACCTCCCTCATTTCTCTCAGGTGCTTCCCATCTGAGCTCACCCATAGACTTGCAGATGTCTAATTGGCATAGCAGGTCACCAACAATTTCCTCATGGATAATGGGGGCTTCACTCAGCTCCCCATCCCTAACTTGCAGTTCTGAGAGTTTGGTGTCCTGTGGAAAATTTATTTTGGTATTAAAGACTGAGGCAAAGAAGGCTTTAAGTACCTGAGTGTTTTCCTCATTCCCTGACACTGTGCTACCCTCTCCATCCAGCAAAGGATGGAGACTCTCCTTAGCCCTCCTTTTGCTGCCAGTATTTATAGAAACTTTTTTGTTGTCTTTAACCACAGTGGCTAAATTAAATTTCTGCTGGGCTTCAGCCCTTCTAATTTTCTCCCTGCATAACCTCACAACAACCTTATAATCACTCCAAGTTACCTGCCCCCCCTTCCAGAGGTGAAACATTCTCTCTTTTCCCCTGAGTTCCAGCCTAAGTTCTCCATTTAGCCAGGATGGCCTTTTTTCCCAGCAGCTTTTCTTACTGTTCCTGCACCTTTAAGATTTCCTTCTTAAAGCATGTCCAGCTTTCTTGGACTCCTTAGCCCTTCATGTCTGACTCCCAAGGGATTCTGTCAATCAATCTCCTAAACAGGTCGAAGTCTGCCCATCAGGAGTCCCAGGTGGCAGTTCTGCTTGCACTCCTCCTGACTTCATCCAAAACTGAAAACTATCATTCCACAGTCACTGTGCCCAAGACAGTCTCTGACCACCACATCTCCCACCAGTCCTCTGTTTGCAAACAGCGAGTCCAGTGGGGCTCCTCCTCTGGTTGGCTGTGTCAGGAAGTTATCTCCCACACACTACAGGAACCTCCTAGACTGATTCTTCTCTCCTGTGTTGCACTTCCAGCAGACATCTGGCAACCTGAAGTCCCCCATGAGTACAAGGATTAGTGGCTGTGACACTTCTTCCAGCCTCTTCTAGAATGCATCATCTGTCTGTTCATCCTGGCTAGGTGGTCTGCAACAGACTTCTACCAGGACATCTGCCCTGCTGACCTTCCCCCCTGCTCTTTATCCACAGGCACTCAAAGTTGTCACCACCGTTGATTTCGCAACAATCAAACCAATCCCCAACGGGAGGGTTACTTCCCTTACCTCTTTGGTTTCATTTTGAGACCTCATGTTCTCTGCGATGAACTGGACGTTGCTAATGACATCCTTCACCTCTGGGGAGTACTCCACCTGCTCTCCCATCCATTTCAGTGGCTGATGGCTCAGTCCTCTCTTGGTGGTAGCGAGTTCAGTTGCCTTGTCACAGTGATGGCATCGCTGCTCCTTCTGCAGTTTGGTATCTTTGTGTTTGCCGTGCTTTGACTTGCCTGACTTATTGTCTGATGCTTTCTTGGGTTTTTTGGAGTAATTTTTTTTCTGCTGTTCTAGTGGCCTCTGCATCAACAGGACTTTGGGGAGCAGGTTAAGAAAGACGGTTTTTACCCATTTGGGCATAGTGTGTGTTGTTGGAGTCCTGTAATGTATATTCAGGACAAACACTGTAATGACAATTGACAAAGTCACAAATATCATAGTGAACAGTAAATATTCACCTACTAGGGGAATTACTAAAGAGGTGGATGGGATTGTTTCTGTGATCACCAGTAAAAATACAGTCAAAGAAAGGAGCACAGAGATGCAAAGGGTCACTTTCTCACCACAGTCAGATGGCAGATAAAAAACTAGCACAGTCAGGAATGATATGAAAAGACAGGGGATGATCAGATTTATGGTGTAAAACATTGGCAACCTTCGAATGTAAAAGGAGTATGTTATGTCTGTGTAGATCTCTTCACAGCAGTTGTATTTGATATCATGTTTGTAGCCAGAAGCATCAACTATTTCCCATTCACTATTTTCCCAAAAGTCATTCATATCTACTTTGGATCCAATGATCAGAAGATCGATTTTGGCTTTGTCATAGGTCCATGAGCCAAATTTGAGTGAACAGTTCTGATGATCAAATGGGAAAAAAGTAATATCCATAGGACAGGAGCTTTTAAAAATAGCTGGTGGGGTCCAAGTGATCATTCCATCATATCGAAGGAGGGCTTTGGTCTTTCCTTCAACTTGAAAATCTCCCACAGCACTAGAAAGACAAACGAGGCAAAGAAAATTAACACAGAAGTAAAATGTCTTTCATGGAGGCTGCAAGAGGATACTTTTGAGGGAAAGGGTAAAATGAATCAATATAATGGGTGAAATGAATCATCATACTTGTTATACAAGACAATATCTGGTTTCCAAATTTTATCTGCTGGTACACGAACAAATTCAATGCCATCATATTGTCTGGGATCCCATCGCAATTTGTAGTCATTCCAAATCTAAAAGAAGAGTGGACAAAGATTTTAAACCCTTTAATTACCAGCAAATATCTGCTTCTCAGATCCTCCTGTAAAATGACAGGCTATGATAAAGATGTAAAGTGCAGCACATGGGGGAGGGGGTCAATGACCTGAAAGACAACAAGGCCACAACCTGGAGAAACACTGGACACGTGTGAACACTGCTCACATGGGTTTGCTACTCCATTCTCTGTGAGGAGATGGGATGCCAACTGTTATCCATTGCTGGCATGCTGACATCTCTCCTCTGTCTTCCTATGTCAGTAAAGACCCTTGCCTGCGAAAGGTCACCTCCCCACTACAGAAAGAAGATATGGGCTGTGCTGCTGCACTCCTCAGGTTAGAGGACAGCATCAAAGCAGACCAGCATCCTAAGGAGAAGGGAGGTACACGTGCACACTAGCAGGCAGCTGCTGCCAGAGGACTTCGTTGGTTCCACAAGAGCAGTGAAATACCATGTCAGGGAAGTGAGGGATGCAGAGCAGCCCTCTTGCATTGCTGCCTAGTGCACTATCATGAGGCCATGCTCCATTGTCTCTCAGCCTATCATAAGCACAGTATCTTTTGCAGAAAACTTTGTGTGGATCACAATCAGTGCCTGGAGAAAACTGGTGCAAGTTGACTGTGTTTTCTTGGTAGTTTAGGTCCTCTAAGGATTTTTATCTATGTAAAAATGAAAAAAAAAACTATCAGGAAAAATAGAGGTATGTTCCTTTTGTCAATAGATGTTTTCCTGGAGATTACCTAGGAATGCAGAGCTGCATATTTAATCACTCTTTAATGGATACATCCAGCTAGATTTACTAGAAAAAAAACCCAAAAAATTCTGAAAAACCATGCAATGATCACAAAGTTGGAGGAGAACATACTACACAGGAAAGGAGAGAAGAATGAAGAAATGACATTTTTAGTTATGGCTTTGGTTAATGGACTTTCTCCTTATTCATCCTTTAAAATTCTTGTTACAAAACAAGAACTTATTCTATAGCTGTAACTCACAAGGTGACACACATCTGATCATATCGATGCAAAATACATGAGAAATGCAACACAGTCACTTACATGTCTAAGCCACAAATTTGTTTCCATAATCTGATTGACTTCATCCTAGAAAGAAACACAGTCCAAAAATGGAAAACAGAATTCCACATTTACTGAAACCAGATTTTTTTTCTGGCTACTTTTCAGGGCCTTAGATATTGTGCACAGTCATGTGCAGCTCTACTGTAAAATTTTTTAAGCTCTATTGAAAATTCATACTCCATAAATATCAGACATACAAAGAGCTGCACTGTTTTGCCAGTGGCTGAGAACCTGAAGAGCACAAAACCTAGAATTCCTCCGAAAACAGCACCAGAAGAACAATGTTCTTTTGTGCATTTTGTTGGTTTCAGTGTTTAAAAACGTTTGACAGCACCGTACAGAACTGGTGAAGATTCAAAAAAATGGCAACTGTATCACAGTGTTCTTGAATTTCTACACAAACCTCTAGAGCAGATGCATTCAAACAGCACTAAACTAGGTCACTCTATAGAGACTTTCTTTTTACAGTCAATTATTGCTATTGCCAATCCATGAAGAATCAGGAAGGTGCTGCAAGAAAAAATATAAAAGTTTTGAATGCCATCCTAATGAGCCTTCAGCCTAAAAGTATTCAGAAATACACATATTACATATGTGTATGAATGCAGGCTGACATTCACAAGAAAATATCTGAAAGAATATTGCTTTGGTTAGTTTTTAGTTTTTAAGCATGTGAACTAAAAAAAAATTAAGATATTTATCACACAAAAGTGGAAAATGTTGTAGAGTCAACATTTCATACTAATGTAAATACTAACAAAGTTCTACATAAAGTTTAAGCAAAACAATAATTTTGAAAGGCCAGTAGGGCTCCTGTCTGTGTGTTAAACTATCTAAATTCTTGTAAAAATCATGGCTCTCTCCTGAAAAAATCCAACTGATTTATTTATAATATTCATTTCTTCAAAGACAGCACTAGGAGCCAGGGGCTGCAATGTGAGGCAGAATTGTGGAAACCTGACAAGCTACCTGTAACAATGAAACAAAATACTTCCACAGAGGAACTCCGAGAGGTGACAGCCTTCACCGTGAGGACTTAGAATGCCTGCATTCATCCTCTCAGATAACTTCTCTCCCCAGCTCTCGATGAATGTTGCTGCTTGCCTGTCATTTCATTATGGTGCTTCAGAATCAAAACGCTACCTTTGTTCCACAGATAATTTGCCTCACAGAGAGATTTCAGCAAGGGTTGAGGCCAGGCTTTGCTCCTTCCACAGACTCCCTGTCCTGCCCAGAGGGTTTGCCACCCCAGACACGCTCACCCTCATGTACGGTGCGTCCCAAAACATGCAGCACTCATCTCCCCACCACCCTGCAGGCTGCAATTCTCTTATGTCTTATTGAAACAAACAGGCTGAAAAAAAGGCATGCAAAAGAGATCTTACCCCTCAGGACCACTGGGAAATGACAGTAGACCCATAGGAAAGCTGGTCACATGCTACACAAAACCTGGACACACCAGGTGTCCCTGAAGTGGTCTATCCCTGTGGAGAGTGGGCTTGAACATCCAGTACTGCCGCTCTGGGCTCTGCAAGCTGCTACCTGGTGTGAAGGGGTTTGATGCTGCAGAGCAAGCAAACGAATCTGCTTCATACAAACCACTTGTTTGAGCAACAGGAGCAACTCAGATAACTGCGAGAACATCAAAGATCTCAGCAGGTACACTTAGGCCCACATGAAATGCCAGTTAGGGTTGTGAGCAGCCATCACTATTACATCTCCTGCTTCAGCGGTTAGCGTGTGTTTACCACCATCCCCAAATCTCAGCAGTATTTCGTAGTGAGTCTTACCACGTTTGTAAGCTGGGTAATGGCCAATTCAAAATACACTGTGACAGGATCAGACACATTTTCCACTGGCCTGATGAACTGGTTGTACTGGGAGAAGAGTTTGTGAAATAAGCGTTCCTCTGATTCGCAGGCTGTGGTATCTGTGTTAGTAAACACAAAGAATAGCTATGCCAGAGGTAAGAAAAAGGGAAAGAAGGTGCTGGATAATATACTATTATCTAAGTCTGGGCTGTATTTCTGGGTCTTGTGCTTGTGACCGTGTATCAAGTCACCAGCCTGTGGGCCTTCACTTGGCTTGCCCTGGTATCAGACCAAAGTAGAATGAAGTCTGAAGTAGAAAAAGCAGGAATGAGGTTGATTTAACCTTTGGGAGTCTTTATGGTAGAGAGTTCATGAAAAACATAGCTACTTACTCAGAAATAAAAAGCTTGAGGCCTCAACTACTCTATCAAAATCTATGTGAGGGATTCTGGCTAGGTGATTATAATGATGCCTCCTAATCTTAAACACTCTGACTACATTTCATTCTTGTTTCCTATTTCAACTCTCTAGACAGCCCAATTTTTGTTTTGCAGGAAGTTCATTTATTAAGTTCTATGAACAAAAAAAAAGTGGAAATGCATCTTTGTAATACAGAGCTGTTCTCTGGGAACAAGCAGATCATAGCTGTAATCCCCAGTCAATAAAGAATAGACCAGGTGGCTTAGCAGGAACAAAGTATGTGTCAGGCACTAAGCTGACTCACTTCAGAGTTAAGAAGAATGCTATAAACCTGTTACATACAGTTCAAACCTGAAATATTTATTTTCACAGTTCTAAAGGCTACAGACTTGGTTTTGAAAAGGAAGACATTTAATCATGTTAGCTCTGGCAACATCACCTCAGAAGAATAATTTACTTCAATAACTTTGCTATTGCAATGCACTACTATAATTCAGCACTTACACTCAAAATACTTTATAAAGTCAAGATTTAGAACTTCCCTCTTATAGTGTGCACAGTTTTGCTATCAAAGCTCTTTGATGATCCCACAGATTCCACCCTCACCACTTGCTGCACTGTGACTGGAAGAACACTACTGTGGGAACAGGAGTTTCTTACCAAAGTCTCACGACTAAAGCCAATGAGTTTAAAATCATGTTCATTTGAAATTTTCTTACTGGCTTCTTATCAGATGCATGCCTTAATTTTTTTATTTTTTTTTTTTAAACAAAACCAGACAAGTATTTAGGACTTTTGTTTTCAAACTTCAGTTACAGATTTTCATCCCACTGGTCTTGCTTTAAGACAATACCTTATACCTTGCTAAAACAAGCACTGTATTTCATGCACATCTTGGTCATCAGCAGAAGTGACACTTTCAAAAAAGATGTAGTGGCTTAAAAGCAAAAATCCTGCTAAACCTCAGTGAGACTTGTGCATGGAAATGACTCTAGCATATTTAAACATAGATTACAAACAATGATGAACAACAATAGATCAAGTTCTCACTTTTGAAGGTATGAGTACTGAACATGAACTTTAGCCTGTATTATTTAAGCACTTGCAAATTCAAGCACCAAATGAAATTACTAGAATGCTATTCCATTTTCATTGTTTGCTAGAAACAGTTCTTCAATTAGTTATCAAACAAAAATGAAGAGTTTTATGTGAGAAAACAAGTATTGCTTTAGCTCAATATACCGTTGAAATGTTAGAAGATTTCAGGTTAGAAATATCTGTTAGAGGCTTTACATTGAATTCATTCAGGAAAACAGAAGCGGAGACAGTGACTAGCAAATATTTTAGAGACTAGTATCAAAGAGAGCCTACCTTTAATCAAGGATGTGAACACGAATGCCCACACACAGAAAGTGGGGTAGCACGAACACAGCCACCTCTCAGGATGCATTGCTAGCAGCAGAACAGAGCTTCCTTTTGAGAACAGAGGTTTGGGGAAAGACACAGAAGGCAAGAAGACATACAACCCCCCTGGACGGTACGTAGGTGGTAGAAAGATGTATTTCAGTTTTGCCTCTGCAGCAAACTCTGCAGCCTGCTGAGCATAGCAAAGCCCTGCAGAGTTGCTTTCACTACCACTCGGCAAGGAGAGCTTCTGCTGTGCAGAGCGAGGGGAGTCGGGCAGCGTCCTGTCAGGTGACTTCACATTTTCAGTCACCCGCACCCTTGCCTCTGGGGGAATGTTTAAGAGTGCAGAAGAGAGGGGGAAGGCAAGACACAGGACGGCCGTCGTGGAGCAGGGGAAGCAATTCACTCAGCCCTTCACCTGCTCCTTAAAGAACGCTCATCGTACTAAAGCAGCTGCTTTAGCTATTGCTTGGTGCTCACCTGAGTGAGTCTGTCAGAGTCTGCAGAAATGAAACAACTTCAGTTTCTTTGCTGAGGGCTAATTCTGTAGATGACAGAAATGGATGTTGTATGGTTTTAACACCAGAAATCATCTGAACCTTGAAATAAACACAGCACCAAGTGATAGAATTGCTTGACAGTATTCGGAATGAATAAACCTAAGGCAAGTAGACTCATTATTGCCATCTGACAGGAACAACTGAGAATGCTAAGTTCTTTCCTGACAGGCAAGTCAGCTTGCAAAATCAATTTTTCTACCTTTTTTTTTTTTTTTTTTTGGTGTGTGTGTGTGTGTGTGTGTTTACAGTCATTCCTTTGCCAGTATCCTGGTGGTGTGGACATGGAGGAGTAAAATAAAAAAACCCCCACCATCAGGTGCTGTTACAGGCCAAGTTCTCTGCAACAGAGTGTTACTCTAAATCACAAAATTTAAAAAGAAACTGTAGAGGTTAATGCATGCTCACTCCTCAGGCTTTCAGTACGCATGTCCTTGCAACAGGAATGTCTGAAAAAAAATCTGTAGGCAAAGGGTCTGAGAAATTGAGGGTCCAGTTTAACTGCAGTGGGGTGGAAGGCACCACAGGTTATTTGGTTACACCCAGCATCCCAGAAGGCAGATCAGACAGGGAATCTCCTTTATGTGTGTTCAATCCAGCATGAACAAGTCTGAGTGACTGGATGAATGATTTGATCAAAACAGAAATGCTGCTGATTTCCCAGCACTTACATTGTTGTGTAAGCAGACAGAGAAAGAAAAAAAGCTAAAAAGTGGGAAAAAAAAGATACCCTTCACACTGTGTAACAGAAAGGCAATGCTGCAGCTCAGAGTAAGAAAGTAATTTATCGTTTATACAAGTTGTTAAAATATAGATATAAGGGAAGAGGCCTTTCTGGAAGAAAGAGACTTAAGAATCAGTTGACTGCTTAGAGAAGATACCTGAAGTAGACAAAGTTGCCCAAAGTTGCAAGTTTGGGGGGATGAAAAGAAAATTGTGAAGGATTACCAGCAGAAGCCTTATTCTGCTTATTCTAGTCAGGGAGCCTTGAGCAGAGAGAAGAGAAAACAAAAGAATTAAAGCACATGAGTGTTTGGTAGGCTGGGAGTCATTTTTCCCTCAAAAGCAGAAGCAAATTATAGTTGTAAGTAGAGACCATAAGGCATGTTTGTGAGGCATCTTTAAGCTGAATTTAGATATAAATTCTCCTTACGAATGATTTTTAGATGAAAATGTGGGTTTCAGCAGAATGATTTTTCTTGTGAATTTCCATTTTGCCATTATTTTCCAAAGGGAAAAAAAAAAAAAAGTAAAACCCACAAAAAATATTTTGCTTTGTGCCCAGCTTCCCAAAGTTGCAATGTTTATTGGGATGGTGCTGACAGCCCAGGTCCATAAGCCTGCAGTTTCCTCACCTCACCTAATGAGGTTCATATGTTCTCCCTGATCTGATGTCCCCATGGTGCGCTGTGCCTGATAGAATTACGCAGCCATGCGGCATCACAGGATGCCTGTGGCTTGCTGCAGTCATGGCACATGCATCCCTGTTAAAGTCCAGTGCTTCTAGAAAGGTGACATATGGTAACGTAGTCAGATAACATTTGAGAACAAACAGATCCCAACTGAAAATGCTTTGATGTTTCAAAGCTTTTTGTTCTACCAGAAAACAGAGAACGCAGGGAGCTGGGTGGAAGAAGTTAACATACCTGCACGTGTGTATCTGGGTTAAACAGAAAGCTCTTCAGAGGTGAGGGTAATGAGTGTGTTTTGTCTCTGGAGAGCAGCAGCAGGCCAGCTGGTATGGTGATCCTTACTGCCACACTGGAGGTGAAGAGCTGTTTTTGTTATGGGGAGGAAGGGACCAGGGGAATCAGGCTCAATCAGGAGGCAATCCCAGTTCTTCAGTAAGCAGATGGCAGGAGTGACTGTGCTGGTAGGATCCTGCTGGAGTAGGTGCTGCCTTTGGGAAAGGCTGAAGAGAAAGGTGAAGTTCAAACTGAGGCATGGCAAGTGGCTGACGAGGCATCCAGATGGAGAATACAGAGAGACCAGCTGAGGTACTGGCTCAGCACAAGAATGCCAGCTGGGAGTGGAGCAAAAATTTTGTGATCTTTGCTGATTGGGGAGGTACCTAATTTAATCTAACATGCACTGGACAAAAGAGGTGTCAAAATACCAGTCTCAAACAAACATAAGGTAATATTGACAGGCTTTCGCTCCTCCTGTGACCTCCAAGAGGCTGATTTCACCCTTTCACATGTGCTTTTACTGTCCAAGAACATAAAAGACTCAGAAAAAAAGAATGTCTGGTCTCTATTCTTCAAGTAAGGTGGCTCAGGATAAAGAGGGCAAGCAGCTTTTAGGGGTGCACAAAATCTGCCCACTACAAAGGTTTCTAGCACACAGATGTACCTCACCACTGGAGCTTGATGTGATAGAAGCTGCATGATAATGGCTGTAAAAAAACTACATCAGGACCACTTGGAGAGTTGCCTGTGTGCCCTAGAACTCTGCCTGAAGGCTTTTGTCCCAGTGCTATTTGCAACCCTAATGACAGATCCTAATTTTGGAGCCAGGCTTAGATCTGAATGGCTGATTTTCCCCTCTAGAGCCATAGATTTCACTGCCAAGAGCCATATCTGAATTTTCTGTAGGCTTTGACAATGCAATGTATTCACCTGCAGTGGGACTGTGACAAATACCTCTCCCATAACCTAGCTTGCAAAGTTTGTTTTAAATAGTGCTTTTTCTGCACCTGTGCTGCATGGAAAAATTCATCAGCTTGTGAACACTGATATTTTACCTTAAATATCTTAATTTCTCAATATCATAATATCTTAAATATGTTCTGATTCATGGCATTTGAACACCGTCACGTTCCAGGTCTTTCAAGAAGGCTGACTGTAGAAATAAGGGAGGTTTTTTCAACCATTCAAGGTTTTGGAGACATCAGGCAGGGAGGCAGAGGCCACCTCTGTGACAACTCTCTGGGAGAAGTGTTCTATCTCAGCAAGCACTGGGCTCAAAGGAGGAACCATCAAGAGACATCTTTCACACATGTAGTTGGGCAAAATGGTCACAAAGATTTATATCTCGTGGAGGCAAAACCAAAACCAATTAATTGTGAGTTATCCTTCGCTAATAAATGTTCACCTATTACTAAAGCAGAGCAAATAATTTCTTCCAGTGTTCTCCCCTCTGACATCATCCAGATGTTTTCTCGCCTTTTTTTCTTGGTTACTTACTCCTGCCCTATTTCTGAACTGTATTTGCTCTGTCCCATTCTCTCTCCTCCAATTCAGTAAACACATGCTTGTCTGGTGGGCTCTAGGTCTGTGTCCACATCTCACCTTCCCTACTCAGTGTAGTTGCCTACAGCTGCATAGAAGCAATACTGACAGCAGGACTTCTCCATCCCTTTTTTTTTATTTCTTCTATGGAGTGAGTGCCATACAGAAGTGAGGAGGCACAGCTCTTTCCAGGCCACTGAAAAAAAAAAGCATTTTATCACTGTCTCCTCTGACCTTTCAGTGCCGTACCTGCCTCATCTGTGACAATTACAGTCTCATCAGGGTAGGAGGTTGCTATTAGTGTATGTCAGCCCTGAGTGCTGTTTGGATCCCTTGTTTTGTTTGATTCCTTGATATCATTACAATAAACCAGGCTAATAAAGCATTTATCAGAAGAATATTAGGAATCCAGCTTTCACTGCCTCGTTGGAAGTCATTCCGCTGCCACAGAAGCACTTTCGGGTCACTACGCGTTGCTGAAGTGTTAGTACAGTTTAGCTTGCCAAGTGTCACACCCTGAGCAGTACATTCACACTCCCTGCAGCAAAGCCTGGCTCTCACCCATGTGTAAGCCCTGCTCTTTGGCCTCTCTCCTGCTCTGGGACCTCATGTGCCAACGGTGTTTGCTCTCTGATCCACTAGGCGCCGACCAACGCCTTCCAGTGTGCAGGAGACATGAAACATGAGTGAGGATGGAACTCCAATAGCTACTGCGTGCACAGTAATGTGCTCATATTTCAGGACCTTTTGTATTAAAGTGGGTTTATTTTTTTTTTTTAGTCACATTTTAAATGATGGGTGGAAAGAGGTCTTAAAACCCACATTGATTAGGGCACTTCCACAAAGTGAGCATAGCATTTCTTCAGTTCATTACCTTGTTCCGTAATGAAGTCCTTTCTTTCTCTTTCATTTTAAAGAGATTGAACCACAGTACCACTGTGGTACTGCCTCTGCTGCCCTAGCTGTGAAGTAGGCACTCAATAAATAAATACAAATTAAGTAGTCAAGCAGTAATGGGGATGCCTATGCTTATGATCCTGCCTGCTAAGCAGCTGCAATAACCAGAGTACAACACAGAAATCCATCTTCTATAAGTTAAAGCATCACTGATGGCAACATCTCCAAAGCACCTTCCATTGTACATATGGGTTGAACAGGATCACTTTTTTTTCCCTTCAGTGACCTCCAGTTTGGACTGACTCTTCCTGTAATCTGGTGGAGATTATACAGGCTGATAAAACCTAATCTGTTTCAAGGAACTAAACTCCAAATCAATAACCTCTGCTCAGCTTTTTTAGAACTCTTACGAAAGGAACAAGTCCTAGGAGTAGGTTTTCAATGTGTAAAATACATGTTTCCACACTTCCCTGGTGTAGATACCTTTCTTTGCTGCAAACATATTTTAACATTGTAGGGAGGGTGTATTGGCTATTTCTGTACCCTCTTTTGACTTCCTTGCCATAGAGGCCATTTCTCCTCAATCCCAAAGTGAAAATCACAACATATTTTGAAACAACTCTGAAGAGACATAAATGGAGATAGACCAGCAGAAATCTCTTTCTTTACACACAGTTGTGATAGCGTAGATAACATAAAGACCACACAAGCTGGAGTAGGATCTCTTGGAAGCCACCTACTTCTATACTGACATCTGCAGGGCCTCTGGGGATGCTAGTATAGCCAACAGTTTATTTCTAAGAAATTTAGCATTTCATAAGTAGGGAAAAAGATGAATCAAGCAGAAGGGTAAATGGGAATGCTTGAAGGGATGTTATGATATAAAATCCTGAAATCATTGAACTCAGTGACCGTAGGGGGGGTCTCCTAATGCCCTTTTCCTGTAGTGATGATAATGGTTATAGTAGCAATATTGTTAAGGAATATACAATGGTAGTGAGTGTGATAAGTGGAGAGGGGAGGGGTGTTTGAACAAAAGGTACAGGGGCAGATTGAACAAGAGAGTGATGGGATATGACTGCAGCAAAGGGTTCCAGACTGAAGGTCTGAAATTACCTAGCCTAAAAGGGATGAAGGAATGAAGATGTAAATACCCTGTTTTGACCCTTAAAAGCTCATTAAATTGTTGACCACTGGAAGGAGGAAGTAACTCAAGTACCATGTGAACAGAGCCACACAGATAAGGCATATCAAACAATACTCTTGTTGATCCAACTATTCAAACTTACAGTCATGCACTGGCTGAATAACTTCTATGAGGCTGTGTTCTAGTGGATTGAGATTTCAACCTTAACAATATTTTAGTAAATTCATGACTGTCTTCTGAAGAAATAATAAAATCCATGGGGAACTTTGTAGTTGGTGGGAGGATGGGGGGAAGAAAAAAAAAAGTTCTTAAACTAATTAGTGCAGAAAAAAAAACTTTAATAATTGGGGGTGGGGGGGAAATGATCACAGTTGTCATGAGGAAAATGGCTGGTCCGTGAGCTGGAGGACTGACGGATCCTTGTTTTTACGCAGGCATCTTTTACCTGCAAAATTCCATTACCTGAACAGCTGTAACTATTCTTCTTGCTTCCTTTTAGATCTCCAAGAGCACAAAACAGCATGGGCAGAAGCTATGTGTAGGTGATAAATGAACTAATATATATGTGCTTACTGTCCATGTGGTTACTTCCACATGAGACACACAGTCTGTCTGTTTTTCCTTCAGATGGGGCACAGTGGTGATCTCATTTGGATTGTTCCCTTTATGCAGTTTTTGATTCACAACAAATTTACAGAAAACTCAATATCTTTAAAATTAATTTTCAATTGACCTTTAGAAGGGTCAGTGAGTGGACAGAAGAATATGTGATGGCAAAAGTATTGTTTGAACAAGAAGCAGAGCTGAAATAAAGAAGGTTTCCTACTCTTGCTTTAGCCATTAGCAAGAGATATATAATATACAGTATATATACAGTACCTCTTCTAATTTTTATCGCAAATTCTGGAGTAGGAAGAACACTAGATTGAAGATGGAGGACAAATGTTCTTAACATAGGTCTGTCTCCTGGAATATATTATTAAATGTCAGATTCTACCTGGGATAGAAACCTCAGAAATACACCAGAGAGATCTAGACCAGGCAGCTTGACATTCCTCCTGTCACTAACTCTCTGTCAGAGGACAGAAACTGAAGAGAAGCTAAGAGTGAGGAAAGGGGAAAGCTTTTGTCAGGTTGATGCCTTGCTGATGCTGGGTGCTGTGAAAGTCTAGTTCCCAGCCGCCACCCCGGATAATACCAAAAAATGTGCTATTTGAAAGAACTTGTGACTTACTTCTCAGCTTTCTCCTGTAATAAATCTAGTCAATGCCCTTCATCACTTTCCCAGGTAATGAAGAAGCTGAGGGACACAGTTTGTCCACATACCATAAAGAGGTCATAAGTTTTTGTTTGAAAGTTGTCACGACTTCAGTCCTTACTCCTTATTCTGGAACACTGGAATGATCTACAAGTGTTTCTCTTAAAAATCATTTGTGTCCAACTCCCCAGTGCTTCCCAGGACACTACAACATTTTATGGACTCTACAAGAATGTTTGCACATGGTAAAAGGGCTCAGTATGTTTAAAATGTACTCCAAAACTTTGGGAACATGCCATATTCAGTGCACATGAGTGGAAAATAGCAGAACAGGGAGCTGGAAGGTTAGGTAATCCTGTTCCTTTCAGAGTCTGTGAGGTGCTCTTACCTTTAGTGTCCTATGGCTTTTGAAGAAACTGTCTTGCTTGGGATTATCTGGGCTTAGTTTTGTGAGTAGTTTTGATTCCTTGTGATTAGTGGGAATGTCTTTTCTTTCTTAACCTGGCTTATTCCCTTTTTGCTCCCAAAGGCCATATCACCACTCTGGAACAAAAAAACAAACTAAAACAAAAGCAATACAAACAAAAACAAAACCAAAAACAAACAAAAAAACTCAAGACCAAAACCAAACAAAAAACCCACAAAACACAACCCAACCCAAAAAA
>JAWWLV010000100.1:28654986-28665175 GCA_035041135.1 Platyrinchus mystaceus | reverse complement strand
CAAACAACAAACAAACACCCCAAAAAACAGCCAACCAAACAAAAAATGCAAAAAAAAAAGGCTAAAAAAAAAGAAAAACAAACTAAAAAAAAAAAAAGTAGTAATAAAAGTGTTTCTGTTTGGGAGAATGCAATATTTCCCTCTCCGTCTGTTTTCCCAATCCATCATTAAAGGTTTCTGGAGTTCCTTAAAGCCAGTGGGCAGTGAAGATGCAGTCCTGTAATGCAGAGGCAGCCAAAATACAGTGTCAAAAAAATTCAGTGTCAAAAACATCTACTGTGCAAGAGCTCTGCACAAACACACTGACACAGAGCCAATCTTCAAAGAAGTCAATACCTAAACTGGCACAAGAGCCAGGGCATGAGGGAAAAAAACCTCAGTGGTCACATGAATATATGGAACAGCCAAAGCACTGAGCAATCATGAGAGTCAACAAAAATTGTACACAAAAATGTGGGCTTCAGTGCACTAACCACAAAGAGATACTTCCTGGAAAAGCAGGCATATTCACAACTATAATTTCATCTAAAACTAAGCCCTTATTTCTGTTTTTCATCAGATTTCACTGGAAATTGGTCAGCAGGAGCCCTTCTGGCAAAAATTAAAGACACAAAATATTGAGAAATTTTAGAGCAAAATCAGTAACAGAAACAGGCAGGAATTCAGTCAGGCAGACCACAATAGTCCTATTAAGATTCCATGTGAACTGAGAAATTGTGTAAATGTTTTTCTTTAGATTCCACGAAAACTGATCAAAGCATGCAGATTTAGAGCAGCACTGATGTCAGATCCTTGACATGCAATAAAGCACATTAAGTGTGCTTGGATTTCCCATCAGCTGAGACCTTTGTCAGAATTCTCCTCAGGGGACAATTTTCTTCTCCAGAAGGAACTGCTGCAAGTCTCTGGAGAATTCTGTCCTCTTTGAAAGAGAAAATCATTATCTCAGTGCTAAAAATCAGTCTGCACTGTGTCACAGAACCTGTACTCATGTTGTGCCAATGTGTCTTAGCAGTGCTGTTTTTAATAGCCTAGAGCTATTTACCTCAGCCATTTCCACAGTTTATTAGAAAATCATGAAGATTTTCACATGAAATATTAATTTCCCTTTAGGTAAACAATGAAAAAATGAACAAAAGAAGTATTTGGCCAAACCTAAACTCCCCAACAGAGCTCCTGGTGAGGGGATGCATGCCATGAATGTATGGTGTACAGTAGTCTACAAAGGGCAAGCAGCCAAGTGACATCTCCCATGAAATCTCATCGTGACACATCTCCTATGTGAAACATTCCAATGGACAGTTGATTTACATGAAGGACAGGGAGAGAACTCTTTTACCTCTAGAAAATGGTGCCATCCTTCTACAAACAGAACCACTCAGACAAAAATCCAGACTTCAGCTAAAAATATTTTTAATCCACTTTATTCGTTATTTAATTGCTGGCTCTTGAACAAAGTATGCTGAGAAAGACAGCTCTGAGACTGACACAACTTAAATCCATCACCATCTGCAGAGCATAAAGAACAAACACACTGCAGTATAAGTGACCAAAGCTCCAGAGGTCCTCAAACTTAATTTTTTAACCTTTTAAGGCTAGCCTAAGTGTGCATCTGGAAGGAGAACACCTCAAGGTTGCCAAAGGAGACTAGCTGCCCATTCCTATTTCAATGGATAATAAATTAAGATCCAAATCTTCTGGTAATTCAAAAAGAACAAAACAAACACCACCTTATCCTCTGTTATGTGAACAGCAATTCTGCTAACAAAACAGTAACTGTAACTGAAGGCACGACTGGGAGCATTCAGGTTAACAAGAGCTAAGTGGTAGGTTGGTGGACTTGTCCATCTCTCCCATGGATACCTTCATACTAGTGAGGGAGGAATGGAGGCCATCAGCAAAGCTGACTGACTCTTCTTTATATAGCAAAGCTTTATTTTTGTTAAGTTACAGTCTGACAGCTACAGAGTTCTGTACACTTCATTTAATGCGTGGCTTTGTGAACCTCATGAGTTCTGACGTTTCTAGGACAGGCTGAGCCATCAATACCTCTTGTGCCTCCGGTCAAAAAGTGTAAGGAGAAAGCCTGATGTCATTATGGTCAGGAAGCATCTTTTCTTTTGTGCTCTGTCTGAAAAAGCTTTTGGAAGGAATATCAGCAACCTCATAATGAGCATTGTGACCAAGAGAGGGAGGAAGAGGAAAAATTAATTAAACACATCATCTGCTTTAGTTACACAAATATTGCCATTGGCTATTATCTATGAGTAAGGCAGTATCCAAAGGGGAAAGGCTTCAGGTTTTGTACATAGGCATAGGATTAGACATGAGTGTTTGGTGACCTGTTGCCAATGCTACATTCTTTGTGATGGGGTTTTAGGTTTAGGCAGAGCTCAGATATTCCTATCTTTGCTTCAGGCAGATGTAGATAATCTGATTAATAGGGGATTAATTCCACCTAACTCCAGCTACCCAGAAAGGAGGTGTCCATTTCAAGGCTTTCTCTGTTATCAGTGGAAGAAGACTTGCTGCTGCAGAGCTTGACTTCAAACAGAGATCAGGGACTAGCTAACTCTGTATTCTGGGTGGTTTAGTTTAGGCTAGCTAGATCACATCCTTTCCCCTCCCCTTGTTTCATCTGGCACAACAGGATAGCAATGCCTCCAGACTCTGAGACTGGCACAGACACTCCATTTGCTATATGTTTATACCATCCAACACTCTCTAAAATTCGAAAAGTAGGCAGTAACAAAGAAGACGTTCGGGTGGACAACAACCAGGGCCAATTTACATGGATAATGAGAATTATTTGCTTGTCTTTATGAAGAAAACTGGGTGACAGAAGTGAGGAAAAAATGTCAATTCCTTTGCAGGCCTCCAGTGGCTGTGCAGCAGGTCCTATGTTAACTTTACGTGACGCGTGCCTTATGGCACTGTAACTATAATATTGTACATCTATGGTATTTGAGCTCATGACTCATCTACATGAGTATCTAATGAAGCAAAAATTTGTGCAAAACATATGATAGCAATCACCAGTACAGCTGTAACTAACTATTGTGATTTGCTTTTTGTCAGATCATACACTAACACATTATTAAGAGCATCTTAAATCATCCTACATTACCTGCTTAAGGAGATATGTAAATATGGAGAAATAATTGAATCCAAAGCATGTGTCGAGCTGGAATGTGTATAAAAGGCCAGGAAAATTTCAACTGTCATTCATTCATTCATACCACAAAAGATGCAGCAGTTTTGAATCAAAAGTGGCAGGACACCCCTTGGCTTCAGGGTGCAAATTCAGCTAAAACGTTCCAGAGCCACAAATGAAAACATTTCAGGAAAAGATGATGAAGAGCAAAAACTGACACAAAGTGGCAACTGGGCATCACAGCAAGTTGGTGCCCTGTCAAACATCAGCACCAACACAGGCAAGAGCATGTAGGTGCTTGTCTGACATATTTATGCTGTCAACGAGCTGCAGCTTGACAAGGAAGAGAAAAGGGTGAAATTCCCTGAGCAGACCCACAGGGAGCGAGCAGCAATGACAGCTAACATCTTCTGGAAGTAAAGTGTTGCTGGCTCAGCCAAAAAGGACTCCCTATTTAGAGTTTAGAGATGGCTAGAAGCCTTGCAATTCAGAAATAGTCAAAGTCTGTAAGAAGGCAAAAAAGGAAGCAAGAGACACAGTTTTTGCAAAGACACCTCATTTTCCTTAGCCACCTCTATGGCCAGTAGAAATTTTTCAGGTTAACCAATTTGAGTTTAAGTTTACTAACTTGTGTTTTTTCAAAATTAGATCTCTCAAACAGAACATGGTTAATTCTGAGAAGGTAAACCATTAAAATTTAAAGCCAGTCTGATAAATATCTCTGGATTTTACTGCTGTGATAACCTGTACCCACTGAATACTTTGTTACTTCTTACATAAAAAGCTATCAAAGAGATTTCCAAGTCCTACTGTGTTTCTCTTGTTTCTGTAGTTTGTTTCATCCTTCCATCTTCAACCCAAAAATTCCACTGTGAAGAAATTCTTATCAGTACGGCTGAAGTTAGCAAAATACAAGATAGGGTTTGGAAAATATAGATTTCATTGTTGTTCCTTTGTATGACCCTTTTCCCCCAAAAAACATCCTTCCTCACCCCTTTGGCCAGAGAGAAACTGTAAGAAGTTAAGATGGAAATCTGGGAGCAGCAGAATATGTCCCATGAAGAAAAATGAAGCTGCCATGTAGAAAAAGGATAATACAAGATGTTGTCACTCTAAGGAGACCTCTCTGCAGACAGCAAGGGCTGATTGGCAAGTCATTGAGAGCTGATTTCCCTGAAATGGGAAATATGTATCTGTGTGTTTGTGTCTGTGCTTGCATACACATTTTTAGGTAGGGAAGGCCCTAACAGAGCAAGTGCAAAGCATCCTTGGAGTTGATGCACTGTGTTAATCTAACCTCCCTGATGATCCTGTCCTGTCCAGATTAGGCTGCATCACAGCGTGTAATGGTACAGAAGCATATAGCCATAAAATATCAGATGACTGTGCAACACTCACATCTGTTGAGCTGCTAAATCTGCTTTGGACTCTGGAAGAAAGCAGTTATACTACAGTTCAATGAGTTCACCAGTTCATTTTCAGAAGGAGGTAAAACTGAGAATTCTAACTGGGCAAAAGAATTCCCATGGTCTATGTAGGAAGCAGCTGCAAACCTTGAATGATGTTGTGCTCTGTTTTAGTTTGTTGTCTGAACTTCAAAAATTGCCCATTTTAACATGCATTATTTTAAGAGTTCTGTTCCTTGAAAAAGAGTACTCAGTTAACCTAAGCACATTTACTTCTTCACTTGCAAATGAGAAAACCATTTCTGAGAAGTTTTCCCATGAATTATCCACCCACAATTATAACCTACACCTCCTTGGATGGAAACCTGCCCAACAGCTGAAATTGTTGACATCTCTTCCCTTCTTCCTGCTGGTGCCTTAACCAGATGATGCCCAAACACTCAGAGGGTGCAGAAGGGCTTTTATCAGCCTTCCACAGTGCACTGTCAGGGCCAGGCTAAGACAGCAGAGATGTTTGTCATCCCCTACACAGCTTCAGAGTAGTGACAGTGCTACTTCTTGATGGGGAGAACTGTGTAAACCTATGAAACAAAAATATTGTAAGTTCTGCCCTGCTGAGATTTTTCTGAAGCAAAGCTCCTCTTCTAATGCATTAGTATTAAACCTTTTGCAAACCAAGTAAAACAACTTAATAAATCATTAGGCAAAGCATTTCCTGTGGCTTTTCTGAACTTTATTCCTTCAGTTTCTAAGTGTCACTTAATGGCCTGTTACTCTGCTCTCTTCTGCAGTTCATGACTAAAATAGAAAGGCTACAAAGCTACAGGGAAGATACTGATGGACAGCTCTGCAAATTGTTCCAACTGAACCATAAAACTGTCAAACAAATGATACATGTTAGTTGTGATGGCCCTGTGCCTTCCAGAAATAAAGTGAATCCTTAATGGAAGATTTTAGTAAGGAATTAAACATTAATTAGGGGTTATATGAGATAGATATAAAAGGGATTAGAGACAAACCGCAGGTTTGCTGTAGCAGTGGTAGAATGAAAGATAGGGTAGTTATTTTTAAAATTTGGTTTCTTGACTGGTTATGAGCAATAAGGCTGAGAAGATCATATGAAAGAGGAACACATCTTTATTCCTTGTTTTGAAATGGGTAGTGGCCCAAAGCCCTTAGTTTTGTTTATTTGCTTCACAAGCACAATGCTGTGAGAGCACTTATCTTGTTGGTTACTGACATAGTTCCTAACTGGAAGAGTTTCTAATGACTCACAAGCCCATGTGATAGTCACAGGAGGTCTAATGTGGAAATTAAGGTTATACTTGGTGTCAAGGTGACAAAATGCTTTGTAAGGGAGAAATAGTTTTAACTGAGTACAGCTGGGTTGACTTGTTTAGACAAAATGAGCCAATGTAAGCTTTCCAAAGGACGCATGGAGTAGCTATTCTGATTTTTCTAGAGGGCTCCTTGATTTATTATTATTTTTGCCTCTGCCTCTCCACAGCCCACACAAAACACCAGTTACAATCCATGTCCTGTGGAACAAACAAGTGTGGATGCATAAATTCTGTGTCTTTCCATTTTGGGGGCAGGCTTCCAAATCCGTATTTATTAATTGTTGACTGCCATCTAATCTGAACCTCAAGTTCCACCCATGACTCCTCTTTCATATTAATACAACCAGCATCACAGATTTCCAAAACTTTCTTTCACACCAAATACAGAGAATTTAATTCTAATTCACAAAAAAAAAAGTGTCTCTTGGATTCTGTTTACCAAGCATTATGACAATTGATAAGTTAACTGATCCATTAAGAACAGATACATAAATAATAACTATTCCCACCTGGATTAGCTGCAGAACAAAAGCTGGCACAAATCTTGTAGCATCTAGGAGCACCTGGAAACTGTAACCATAGTTTAAGAATTTGCTCTTGCCCAGCTACCAGTGACTGATCTCAACTTCCACTTGTTTAGTAACATGAAGTGCAATTCAGTGCTGTAAAATGTCTACCAGTTAATGTTCTCTGCATGGCAGTACACAGCACTACGCCTGTCAAACCACAGAGCTTGAAAGTTTCCCCTCTGGTCTTCAGTTATTCTGACTTACTCAGGAGAAAGGTGCTGATAGAGGATAAAACAGATTCACTCCCCTTCCAATTCAGGTCCAGTGCACATAAGGAATCAGAGAGTTGCAGACAGTGCGATTTTCTCCTCCAACTATACCCTAGATCTTTGAGAGGTCTTGGCAGTCAGGAGAGGTGACTGAGGAGTGGAAGAAAGCAAATGTCACCCCGGTGTTCAAGAAGAGCAAGAAGGACCCAGGGAACTACCGTCCAGTCAGCCTCATCTCAGTCCCCAGAAAGGTGATGAAAGCACCCCATTCTGGAGAGCACCTCTATCCACGTGGATAACAAGAAGGTGATCAGGAGTAGTCAGCACGGATTCACTGGAAGTAAATCATGCCTGACCAACCTGATTGCCTTCTATGATGAAACAACTACCTGGAAGGATGAGGGGAGAGCCATGGACACTGTCTATCATGACTTCTTTTTAAAAGCTTTTGGCAGAGCAAGCTGTGCAAATCAACTCCCCATGCCCTGTCCACCCAGTGTACCAATGCCAGTCCTAGGAGCAAAGATAGTACCAAGGACTGTTGAGGTTTGAGGGATAAATCTGTTCTTTCCTTCACACCCAGCCTCCCTTCCTCAAAGCAAGAGGTGTAACATGCTCTGACCACAGGTAAACTTATGCAAATCCTCATTCCACCAAAAGACATAAAAGAATTGAAAAAGAAGTGGCTATGTGGGCTGCCAAACAAGTAAAGGGCGATTTTTGCCCTGGGGAGATGATGCAGCCAAAGAGGAAATTGAGGAGATAAGGTGGTTTGTGAGAAGGATGCAAGGCACTGTATCGTCCTCAGTTAACCAACACAGTGCTGCCTCTCCTCTACATGACCCCAGTCAAAACAGATGTGACTGCCATGTAATACCAATGCCATTCTTTCTGGTACCTCTGCAACACTCTCTCTACATTATAAAATAAATTTTGCTGTGGGCAAAAGGGAATACAGATTATATGTGGAGCTCAGAATTTATCATCAGTCTAATTAAGGTATCTATAGTCTAACTAAAATACAGGAGATTACTATCTTTATTTCAGTTACAGCAGAATCAACATACTGACAATAAGAGTAAGACTGATAGACCCTAAATTCCTACTATCCATATCTTTTCTCTGTCCTTAAGTTTAGCCCACCAGTGTCCTTCTGAGAACTAAGACTCAGGGAGGACATAAGCTCTCCTTGAACAGAAAGTGGACATCACACTGAGTCCTTGGCTTATCAATTTCTTCATCAAATTCAGGCTCTTGGTCACTGTAGGATGGCTGCCTGAGCCCTGTTTCAGATTATTTTTGATGTTTTCTTAAAAAATCTGGTTTGCTTTCATTCGTTCCCAGCTAAACTTTGACACTTGGACAGCGGGCACCTCTTTGCTCAGGGACAGTGGAGTAAAATCAGAGCTGTACAACCAGCAGTAAAATCTTTCAGATATACTTATTGTAGCAAAGCAATCTCCCTGAGTCATATTGAATCAAGGTGTGTTAGGAGGTGACATATGGGTGACAAGGTCCATGTCCCTGTTAAAATGAGAAAGCATTTATCAAGTAACCCCACGCTACATAGACTGGGTGAAAGCCAGGGTAAAATGTCAGGTATCACAAATGCAGGGAGATATCAAATCCTGGCCTTGAATGTATCCAGCTTGGGATATTAGAGATACGCACATGGATGGTGTCTAGAATTCCAAGCATTCACATAATATTTGTTAAATTTATTGTATTCAGAAAAGGGGATAACAAGACCTCCTAATCACATCTTAGGTAAACTAAGTAATGAGGAGGAAAGCCCTTGTGATGGGATGAAAGGTATTTTAATCACTTTGAGCCTGTTTGCATGTAGCCTGACTATGTTGCATACCAGCAGTTGATCTCCCTAGCGTGCAGTGGACCTGCACTTTTGGTGTGAAGTCCAGAAAGTCCACCACAAAAGTGGACTTTTGCAGTGGACTTATTATCCCAAAGGCTGGAAATGAATTAGTGAAGAGGTAGAAGGAAATCTTGGAGCTCACAAAGCCCACCAGGTCATGAGTAAAAGCTGTAACATTGTCATAAGCTGAGCCTTAAAAACAAGACCTCCATAAGAAAATCAGCACTAAGATCCATGCTGTGTAGCTGACATGAGTCCTGATGTGAAATATGTATGTCTGAAACCTTCAGTATGTTGCAGAAAATTATGAGCAGCAGCAACTAGGGGGATGGGTGTACAGAGCTGCTAGACTTCTGCAAGGAACAGGATCATTCCAGAGTTAGATATTACAAGGTTGCCCATGGTATGGAAGCCATGGAGACACATGAGTTAGAGCACAATTTCATACTGTGGTATCTCCAGCCTACCAGCAGTCAGTTGAGTCAAGGCTGGTCTAATTCTCTCCTGCCTCTGTTCCTGTGCTTCTTCAGTTGCAGACTAACAGGAACTAGAGCCACATAGTGTCATATCTCTGCAGCTTACCTGTCCACAACAAAACAGACCCACAAAGGAGATGCTTCCCACCCAGTCAGCCAGAGGAATTATCCTCACTCCAGTTGCCTTGCTGTTGGAAACAACATATGGGAAACATCAGCAACAGGCAAGCAGGGGCAGGGAAGATGAGCAGGACCAGTTCTTTTGGCAGAAGTCCTGGTTAGACTGGATTAGATGTAACATGAAATTTGAGACTATTCAGCTGAGTCCATCTGCTGCTGAGTCCAAAGACCAGCTGCTACCATGTGGAAATATGAAGTTATCCAAGAAGTAAAGACTGTTATAGGTCCTGGAATGCCTTAAAAAACTACCCAGATAGCTGTAGATGATTTTCTAGGCTTCAGTTTCCATATGTTATAACAAAATTCTTGTTCCTGCCATGTGGCACTATTAGATGGCTATGTGACAAAGCCATCTTGGCATTTCCAGTAATGTTCTTTGAAGCCAAGTTTATAATTCAATTAAGTGCTGAAGGAGATGGAGGAATCTGAATGGAAAAGCATGTGCACACACGCACACACACACAGAGACAGAGATTTCCTGTGCATTGTGCAGATACCTCCCGACAGAGAAACAAAATGCAGCAGGAAGATTTATCTGCTCCCTGGCATGCCTGAAGGAGACTGGAATATCTGTGTTCCCAAAACATCTGCAGGGAATGCAGCTGGGTCCAACTGCCTTACACAGGCTTTCTCAGAGGAGTGATTCAAGCTCAGGAGTAACAGGTTTTACATCTCTCATCTGCCTGGCTTGAGACACTGGAGGATTTCACACTGGCCAGATAGGTTGGGAAGGTCAGCCTCAATTTACTAGAAAGGGCCAGTGCACAGTGCTGCTCTCCATTCCCTGTGTCTTTGTGCCTTCTCAGGAATGCCTAAGGGCAGAAAGAGCTCTCAGTCTTTGCAGGGAGACAGGAGGAGGCTGCTGTAAAATCCCCAGTGTACTTTGGGTGGGAGTGTGAGCTGTGGGAAGTAAGTAAGTGGCCAGTCTTCGCGAACGAAGATCTGGGAAAGGTCTTTTTACCTTTCAAGCCTGCGCAATGGA
>JAWWLV010000100.1:28638380-28651210 GCA_035041135.1 Platyrinchus mystaceus | reverse complement strand
CTGGCGCGTCGGCAGCGGGCGCCGGTGGCGCTCGGCGGGCCCCGCCGTCGTCCCGCCGCCATGGGGCCGCTGCTGCTGCTGCTGCTGCTGCTGCTGGTGCCGCTGGGCGCGGGCTCCCCGGCGTACGAGGTGTACGTGGATGCCCGGCGGGCCGAGCGGCCCCTGCAGCACTTTTGGAGGAGCACTGGCTTCTGGTAAGCGCGCACGGCCTGGCCCCGGGCCCCTCCGCCGGGGCTCTCGCCTCGGCTGCCTCCCGCCCTCTCGATCCCCGGGGCGTGAGGACTCTGCCTTCCCGGAGGAACGGAGGCTCTCTCGAGCCTGCTGCTTTGGGATCGGGGGGGGCCTTGCTGCCCATTGCTGCTCAGCTTCTGCTGCTCCAGCTCCACCAGTGTAGAGCAGGATGTGGGATGTGGCCAGTTAATGTGAACTGGCCGAAAAGTAGGCCCAGGCAACATTCCCTCGCCGAGTTGCTTCGTTGCCCCCTCGAACACGCGAAGTCGTTCCTCTTCCCCCAGCACAACACATATGTTGGTGCTCTGAACTCATTCCCTTTACTTTTGAATGTTTCCATTGCCACGGCCTCTAGATAGGCCCAGGCAAAGCTTCTGATAGTTCTGGGAGTATCAGAAAAAAGACTGATAGTGCTATCAGGAGTATGTTCCTCTCGACAAACACTTTCCACGTGCACCATCTTCTGATGCGGCCGGTGAGTCCGGCTGACCTAAGACAGGGGGATGGCTGGGACCGTGGGGATGGCTGGGACCGTGAAAAAAATCTCATCTCTACCGCCCTGTGTCCTGGTAGTGCTTTGATTCTTGGAGAAAGCTCAGTCTTCCTGAGCTAACTGGGGTTGAAACAACCTTCAAGTTTTGTGAGACTTCTAGCAGGCTTGAAAGCACGAGATGGTACATTCTGGTGCCACACTTCTGTCTGACTCTAAACGCATTATGACCTCCTCAGTTTAGGCAGACGGTGGATTAAATAACAGTTTTATGGAAAAGAGTTGCAGTAGGGATGGAAGGAGCAGCATGTGCTTTGGAAAAAGGAATTTGTGTTATTTTTTTTTTTTTTTTTTGTATAAAACATGAAGATACCCTAAGTCAAAACTTTCAAAATTTTTTTTTAATTTTCCATGTCACTGGGGAAACAGAACAGGACCTAAAATACGTTCCGATTAAGAGAAATATTTGAGCTTTCTGGTTTTTCCTTTTTTTTTTTTTTTAGTTTTTGCTTGCAATGTTAGGAAACATTAATGAAAATCTACCTTAAAAATAATATGTTTAGCCCATTTAAACTGCAGCCTATGAAACACCCATGATCTTAATTGTGTGAAAACTTTTGGAAAGCTGCAAACATGAAAGGCATGTGAGGGAAGCAGCAGCAGAGGCTCTCCATGGGTCAGCAGCTATTCGGTTATAACATTTGGCCGACAGTGGTATTTCTCAGGCTCCCTTGAAAGCTCACACAGTGGCACAACTGGGTTCCAGCTGTTCAGGCTTCTTTTCTGTATCACAGTTTCAGACAGCTGGGCAAGGGCACAGCTGTGGATCAGCAGCTGATAAAGCCTGGAAACAAGGCTTGGGGTTCTCTTGGATGGGCACTTTGCACTCAGAACAGGAAAGGACAGATACTGATATCACCACTAAAAAAAACACTTTTCTGTCAGCTCTCTTGTGTCTCATCATGGCTTCTGCTAGATTTCTCTCTAGCAGAGTGCGAATTTCAGAGTGTTTATTCAGCGTGGATGGAGCAAAAATATATGAATGCTCTATGTCTTGACTTTCTAACTTTGCCACTGTTGAACTGAAGCCAGTTTGAATTTCAGAGTAGCAGTAAAGCACTCCTTCAGAATCTGACGACAGTAGCATTGTTGTCATCCACTAGAACAGTTAGAAGTACCCAAGTGGCTGATACATTTTTAGCAAGAGTGGAGCCAGTAACTTCTCAATCTCACTTGTGTGTGACTTGAAGCAATCTTATGGAGATGGTTTTTAAGTGCCTTTTATGCTGGTGAAATTGCAGATGGGGGCTCACATATACTGGCTGATTTGTATTAAGCACTGTTAAGGGCATGTGTTGTGTGTCAAGACTTGCACTTTCAGATAAGGATGCAGGAGATGTGGTAATAGGTAGGCAGTATCTCAGTTGTGTCAGGTTCTTGTCCAGGTGAGATCAGGCTTTTCTCCCTTTGTGCATAGATTGGTTATGCAGTAGCAGGTTCATTCCATAGAGCCCTTGGTGGTGGGATGAATATGTGGAGGGGTACAGAGCAGGAAAGGATGACAGTATGACTCTTCCCAGCACAGTAATTGATGTCATTGTGTGAGCTTCAGCAGAAAGGTCAAGCCCATATTTTTCATACTACAGACGTCAGCAAGTCTGACTTCCATTCCAAAGCCTAAGAGGCACTGAGCTCCCTTACATTAGTTACTCAGAAACAGAGCAAATGTCACTGTATGGTTTCCTACGGCCTCTGCTGGCTGAGGTTGCTGCCTGTGCAGTAATGACTGCCTGTAACGCTTTCCTGTGAGCGTGGCAATGAGATACACTCAAGCTGTGTTCCACTTTGGCAAACCCCATATGTAGCCAGTTAGCCCCAGGTAATCTGCAACTCCGTTTTGCTTTCACCTCGTGTTAGACAGTGCTCCTCATGCTCAGTGGGATCTCGCAGTTGGTTCAGGGACTTAGCATGGGCCCCTTGCATACCCAGTGGCGCTGTTATTTAATGTTGCAATGTGTTGTTTCTTTTCTGTCCCTCTTCTCCCCAAGCCCTCCTTTGCCTCACAGCCGTGCTGACCTGTTTGACCTGAGCAAAGACCAAGAGCTGAACCTTGCCTACATTTCCTCTGTTCCACATGGTGGCATTGAACAAGTTCGAATTCACTGGTTACTGGAATTAGTTGCTCTTAGGTAAGCAAACACCTCAAGTCAAAGTCTGGGAAAACGTGACACATTTAGAGGCCCTACAGGTGCTCACTTTGATATTTATCTTTGTCTAATTGCAAGCTGGGCATGTCTTTGCTTCCTTGGAAGTTAGTTATGTTCTAATGGATGGGAATTATGTCGAAGTTTTATGAGATTGATAAAGAAGGAGCTTCTGTTGAGAAGCTGAGGGACTAGAAAGGTGGCTTACTTGTTAGTCCTTTAATTTAGGAGACATGATACAGCAAAAAAAGTCCCACAAGGATTGATACAAGCCTGATTTACTGAGAGGTCCAAAGGAAAACTGCCACTGTTTTATTACTATTTCTGTCTTCCATCTACCTAACTTGGAATTTACTTTTTGCATCCTGAACCCACCTGTGCGCTGACAGGTAGTGGCAACTAAAATGGTGAATTGGGGTAATACCAGTTAATACCCTCTTCCAAAAGGACTCATATACAAATAGCACTTCTAGTTCTAGGGAAATACATGTCAGACTTTGGGAGGACAATGTTGGAATTTGTTGCTTTTGAAGTCCCATTTTAGCTCAGTTTAAATGCACTCATGCCCATACGCCTAGTGGAAATAAACAAATACAGGTGCCTAGAGAAGGGATGATTGGTCTGTGAGGGAAGACAAAACATAAAAACTCCATCAAAAATTGTAATGGCTCTTAAAGTTTTGCCTGGCTCAGACTGTTGCTGAGCTGAGCATGTTTACAATCCACATTACTGTTGCATGTGCTATCCCAGATGCAGGACAATGGGAATTAATCATTGTTGGGAAGCAACAAGGGGAAGGAGAGCTCAATCTGTGGAAGTGGCGTGAGCAAAAGAGTAGCATGTTTCAAAGTGTGCATTAGGAACAGAAGTTTTCTTCCTTGGTATTAGGGTGTGCTCGTGTATGTAGATTTTTTGGGAAGGTGATGAGAAGCCCTGCACACAGATAAGTATTGTATCTGTAGGCTAGAATGGCCTCTGTATGTTAGTCCATCTGTGAATATAGCAGGTAACAGAGCTCTCATCTTTCCCTGTGAAAGTTTCCAGTGAACACCCTTTCCCCTGCTGTGTCTCCCTCTCTTATTGGACTGTGGGATTTGTACTCTTGCAGTGATCCGGTGGCAAGGACAACTACCACTGCTCACCACTGCTGGGGTCCCTGTCTTAAATCTCAGAAGTTTCTCCTGAGGGATGGCTTGGGTCTTTCAGGTTTCTGTAACCATCTGACTTAGGAAAAATCTGTGAGTACCTTTGAAAAGAAAGTAGCCACATCTACAGTCGGAGCCCAGAATTCCTCCTGGCAGCCTGTCTTAGCTGTGCCATGTGTTGAATTGGGCTTTCCAAATGAGGGAAAGGAATGCATCTGTCATGGATTCTGCTCAGCCTTTTTAGGGAGTGAGGCACTGAGTCTTTCAAATCCTTGACACAATTAAAATTCTAGGAGCAGGGAAACTTATCAGTTAATCAGGAAGTCCCCAGCAAAGCTGTAGTGCTTCAAGGGTAGGATTCTAACCCACTATCCTCGATATTTAGCCCAGCCTTGACATGTGGTAATTAGAAACTTTGCTACTGTTTAGAACCAGGGTTAAAACTGTCAATTTTGCAAAACAAAAAATGTGCATTTGTCAAAGACAAGGAGACGTTTGAGTTGTGGAAGGACAACCAGTGATCTGTGTCAGCAGTGATTTGGAAAGAGCAAGAGCATGGAGCATGCAGACAAACACTGGAACTGAAAAAAGCCATGGGCAGGAATGCAAGTCTGAGAAGGAGAAGTTCAGTCCTGAAGCCAGATTTTGCACATGTGCGATTTTCTTCCTGAACCAGTGGTTTCCAGAAGGATATAAAGAGGTTTTGAGTGAGAAACCTCCAACAGTAGAACTGTCTTATGTCACGGGGTCAGTGAGTAGAGAAGAGTTCATGGAATGTGAAAATGGGCACTTGACTGAAGAGGAACACTTAGAGAAAACAGAGGACTAGGAAATACCACCTCTGTGGGATCCTGACAGAGGCTTTGCTTTTCCTCACAGTGGTGCCATCATCAAAAAGGTTTCATAAATGTTTCTCCCAGGAAGCAGATGTGCTCAAATAAAAGACTGCCACCTTCCCCTTCTCACTTCTGTAGTGCTCTTTCTCATTATGTCTTCTAATCCCCCAATGCCAAGTGCACCCCTTTATTTTAACCATTTTCTAGTACAGGAAGCCCACCTCTTTATCTTCTTTAGTCTGAGTTAGCTTGTTCATTCACCGCCTGTGAAAGGATACGACAAGGCAAACTATTTTCAAAGAACTGCTAGTTTTATTTTCCAGCCAAAAGCACACATTTGTCTCTTGGTCTTGTGACATAGAATTATTCATGATTATCAGGGAACCCAAGGTGGACCAAACAGTTCCCAGGTTGTTAGTTACCAGTGCCAATAAACAGACACCTAAACCACACATTCTTGCCGTGCTGCATTAGTCAACAGGACAGTTTGAGCTAAAGATTCCCAACTCTGCCCAGCTCCAAGGGACACACACAGCCCACAAGCTAAGAAACCTTTTCCATTCTTACGTAGCAGTACTAAAATCTGTTTGATACATGATACATGATAAATCACAAGGCATCACAGTGAACGAAAATACAGTCATTCTATATGAAGCATATAACATTTCCTAAAAGGCATATAACAAGCTTTATTTCAACAGTATTAGTAATAGTGTAGTTGGAATTACAAGATCATCCCCAACTCCTCTCCAAGTCAGCATACTTAATCTCTAGTAGATGAGGAGAGAAGAAAATCAGCAGCTTTTGTTAATTTTCAATCTTCATGTCCTTAACCTTGGTATAACACAGTATAACAAACATAAATGTGCTAGAAAAAGGTTTGCTTTTTTAGTTAACTTTTACATACTCCTTAGAAATAATTCACAGTCTTCCAGCATGCCTACAGCATAGCACTGAAGTTGTGTCCCTGCTGTGTTTGACATTGTCCAACACAGCTTGATTGTGAGCCAGTTCTGCCAGTAAAACCAAACCAGAAAATTGTTCCTGTGGTTTCTTCTGATCAAGTTTCTTTCTTTGTAGTAAAAGTCCTAAAGCTTACTCTCTCTTATGTGTAGCCAAGTTTCTTAGCTTAGGTATCCTTTGGTTTCTTAGCTTTAGGTATCCTACAATAAATATGATGAAAAAGAGACTTCTGACTGTTGATTTTCTCAGCCTCTCTTCATTTTTCTCTGGAGACTGTTGCAAGCATACACCTTCCATTAGAATCTCTTTTTTTTCTCTTTTAAAATGAGATTAATCTAGAATTAAGGGTATTTTTTGCATTTTTTATTTGTCTTCCAATGGCAGCTTGTTTTGGCACAGCAGGCTAAGAGTGTCTGTGTGGTATTAACTCCTCATGCTTGCTGCAAACAGGACCTTAAAAGAGGTATTTCCTGATCAAAGAATGGTTACACAGACACAAAGCAATATTTTTTCCTTGGGCTCTGCTCATTTCCTTTTACAACAGAAAAGCTAGGCATACCAAGTCAGCAACTTAAATAATAATGTAAATGAATTGGTTTGTGACAGGAAAATGCTGCCAATGATCGATCCTTCAATCTCTTGACATTTCTGACAGGTTTTACTGCTCTGGCCTTATTAACAGTGTGCAGCTGATGCTCCTCTGTAAGGAGTTCGTGAAAGTGTCAGTATTGAATCACCTAATACTGCGCTATTCTCAATCCCTGTGAAGACATTTTTTATTTTTGGGGAATTTATTTTTCATCTTTTGGTAATGCGCTACTTTTCCTTTAACAAAATATGTGTTCTTGAGAGCCAGCCTGGGGCACCTGGAGAGCCTCAGTTTGAGTGTTCTTTCAGAGAACTAAAAAGTTGAAACAAGCAAGTCACGTATTGACCTGACTTCTGTTTGTTTTTTTTTTTTTAATGTCTCAGCAAAGAAATGGCTTCTGCATACGTGGAAGCTCTGTTTCTCAAGCTTCTACATGGACTCTGTTTCTAGAGTCTGCTAATTGTACGAGGCACAGCTGTGATAGAATTTCCTTCCGTGCTTGGTGCTGTATGAACCAGCCACGATTAATGAGAGAGACAGAGCAGCTTTCCTACCTTTTGTGCAGGTAGTTATAAACTTGAGCAGAGGATATTCTGCCTATGCCATGAGCCAGAACACTGAGTACTAACTCTGTTACAATCAGAATCCAAAATTATGCTTATTTGTAAAAAAAAAAAAGAATATGCATATATAACAACACAACTGACACTGGGAGTATCATATGACATAAAAAGCACAATGAACAGCAGTTAACGTAAATTATTATAGAAAGTGACTAGACCTGGAAAACATGGTCTAGTGGACCTCAAATCCAAGATTAATATGATAGGAGAAAGAAAACTTAACCAAAACAAACAAAACCCCATAACATCTGTAGTATGTACAAACAACAGTGGAACTTTTCCAGCATACGAGGACCACAAGTTACAAAGCATTGCTCCCTTTGCTTGGCCCAGGTATGTTACTTTTAGTACTTCATTAGCATTGCATCAGAGAAGACCAGCCAGGCAGTTCTGACTGACCTATCAATCCCCTTGTAGGCAACTCACACATTTACCTTCCCACCCTATCCTATTTGCTCCTGTTTTTCTTTGAACCCAGTCAGGCATTTGTAGGAAGAAGGTGATGTACTGCATCACGATTCTGAGGTTTTATTTTGGTGATCCTTATGTATCCCTGAATTGGAGTTGCATCTGCCCACCGGAGGCAACTCATTTTTATGGGATGGTGATACAGCTACCTGGGTAGTTGTGTGGCTGGCAGTTAAAGCCATTTGTTTTTCCAAATCCTGTTCATCTTCTCTTACTAGTTACAAAATCTTGCATCAGTCATTTTTCTTCTGGCATCATTAGGGGTATCACAGCCTTCAGTAACTGGTTACAACAGCCAATAAAACAGGTGACTTTGTTTTTGGCAATTTTTGGAAATGGTCATTTTGAGAGGAACCTGTGATGAATTATGATTTCTTCTCCTGTGACATGTTATGTTATTAAGCCTGTGTATTTGAGAAGGAGAGGCATGCTATATTCCACAATATTTTATACATTTTATTTGTGTGCAAACAGTGGGAGTTGTTCAGGAGCACACCTGGAATGATGGAAGGGACAGGGCCTTGCAAGCCAGAATTTAAACCATTATGTGTCCAGGATGCTGGATTAATGCATTTTCATAGGAATGGCTTAGCCCTCTTAACACAAACCAGTCATTAAACCTCTGGGAGAGCCAGGTGACACTGGGCTGACCATGAGCACAGCAATCTCATGACATACATGCTGGGTCAGAAATGGTCATGGTACAAGGGACAAGCCAATCCCAAACTGCTTTATTGCATGTTACCTGCATTTTGAAGTGAAGGTGCAGGTGATAATCTAACCTATTCCATGCTTGTCCTGGACTGCATCCTCAGTGGCGTGTCTGATAGTTTACCTATTGCAAATTGCCCCACTGCATCTGTTGCTTTTGTGGTGAATTGTCAAGGAAGACATAGGGTTACACTGAGCAGTCTGCTGGAAGCTTTTGGTCTTTTGCAAACAGCACAGCATTATGTATACTGTAGAACAGCATTTCCTGCATGCTTCCAAAATCTCTTCCAAAGTAACCTCCTCTTTTCAGAGAGTCTATTACTGAGGGATTGCAGCAAGCCAGGAGAACAGAAATGTTTAAGTTCTTATAGTCTTTCAGGATTTCCTTTAGAGTATTAACTCCAGTGGTGTCCAAAAATGAGATGGAAGAGCAATCTACAACAAGGGCTTGGAAATCAGTTTGCTTAGGAACTAGTTGCAAAGTGGTTTCTCCAATCCCCAGTCCATTAGCAGTTCTATGATTTCCCTTTTGCAGATGCTGCTTTTCCTTCTTCTCGTATTTCTTCCTTCTAGCAGCTTCTAGGTTAGGATCTAAGTTGGTCAATCTGTACAGAGACTTCAGGAAGTAGTTTTTATTTGCATAGTAAAGTGGAGCCTCAAAACGAAATATTTTGACCTTTGGAACAGTAGAGAGATTTTCATATTCTAAGTCATCCTCATAAAAGCCCGTGTCTCGGATCTGACCAAGCAGGGCTGTCCGTGGCCTCTGGGTCCGAACAACAATGCATAACATGGAGAAAACAATGCCAACCAACAGCCCTATTTCTGTGCTGACCAAGGCAGAGGCAGACATAGTAATGACCCAAACAAGTGTGTCCACCTTGTTCACGTGGTACCGTGCTGGCACATCTTTGAACTTCCTCAGGGCTCCTCGGAGGCTGACAATAATAATACAAGCCAGGACACACTTCTGCAAGGAGTAGAAGAGAGGTGCCAGGAAGAGCAGCACCAGCAAAACCACCATTGCACTAATCACTCCAGAGACTTGAGTCTGGCAGCCTGTAGATGTTTTGACGAGGGTTTTTGCCAGAGCTGCGCTGGTTGCAAAAGAGTGGAAGAAAGAAGGAATGATGTTGCAGAACCCCACAGCAAACATCTCCTGATTGGCTCGGATGGTGTAAGCATATTTCTTTGCAAACATTTCGGAAAGGGATACAGTGAAGACAAAACTGACTAGGGCAAGAGGCAAAGCATCTACAGCGACTCGGAGCATTAAGTTGAACTGTGGTACCTCTGGAGGAATAAATCCTGTTGGAATAGCTCCAGAAACACTGGATGCATAGACTTCATTTAACTTCCCGTAGTGTGACACCAGTGTTGCCACAACAATAACTACCAGCTCTGTGGGAAGAGGGAATTTCAGTTTATGCTTATACCGATCTCCCAGTTCCTTCGCAGTGACCAGCACCACGATACAAATGGCACTTGTGATGACATCACAAAGGTTGGCCTGAGAAATGTTCCGGAAAATGTTAATCCAGGTAATAACAAGCATCCCATGTCCTTGGCTGCGTGGAATTTTTATTCCAATCAAATATTTCACTTGAGCTGTTAAAATGGTTAAGGAAGCACCGGTTGCAAAGCCGTCTAGTACCGACTCAGATAGGTACATAGATACAAAACCCAGACGAAAGATCCCCATTAGAACCTGAGGAAACACAGAAAAAGAAAAAAAACCCATGAGCTGTAACTTGCTGCAAATAATTAAGCACAGATAGGAGAGAACTAGCTGGAGGTCGATAGCATTTGGCTATTTCAGTCTTAAAACAGGAATTATCCTTCGTTGTTTCCAGTCTGCTTTTGAAACATGTGATTCCCTTTACTGTTGTGGGACCCTACAAACCCAAGAGGTGAATGAGGAGTTTGAGACAGGGTCAGCTAAACACTGGTCTGAGGTGACTCCACTGAAGTGGCTTGTCTCAATTTTATTTCTCATGCAAAAGAGTAGGGGATCCAAAATGCTTCTGTTATACCAAAGCCAATTTTCTCCTTCTCTGTCTCAAAGTGAATAAAGTTAAAATTTACAGTCTTTGCACTGTAAACAGAACTTGAATGACAAGAAGTAAGATCCCTACATTAGGTGTTGCATTAAATAGCTTTTAATTTTAGGCTGGTGAACAGAAAGGAAAGTGGAGCACAGGCAGCCTTTGTGGCATGCCTAAGGTTGGAAGTGACAGAAGTGCTCAGAGACTTTCCCATATCTCAGGATACTGTCCCTAACTAATTCCTTCTCCTTCCTTAGATGGCTTTGAAAATACAGTTTCACAAGGGCATTTTTTTGCTCATAAATGTGATCTGAAATTTCTTAGTAAACAGGAAGATAGCTAGTTCTTTCGTAATTCATATATATATATATAAACAATTCCTAGGTTAAGTATGTTCCTTATGATTTCTTCTGTGTTCCCTTAATATCCTTGTGATGGGCAGCATGTTCACAAGTCTCAAAGAGTCCAGCAACAGCCACTGTCTGAAAGGCAGGCTAGTCAATCTATTTCTCCTCTTGTCCTTTCTGCTTTTGAATTACCTTTGGACAGCAGTTTGGTAGAACATGGCACCCCATAGCAAAACACTGAGTCACACATTCTGAACCTGTGGAATGAGTATGTCTGCACCTTTATTAAAATGTCGAGGGAAACAGAATTACTTCCTCCTTGTTGAAGTACACAGTTACCTGGGAATTTCCCTCATGGTAAGATCTGTAGTGGGAGTCCTGGTCCCATGAAAGCAACGAGGCCAAGAAGCAGTAGAGTATCAAAACAGTGTTAATGGTCTTGCAGAAGACTCTTGTTTTATCTGTGCTTGCTAGTAGCTAAGAAAAAATGCCTGTCTCATGCTTTCTCTGAGTTGCCTACAGTTAGGCTTCCTGGAGAAACAGTCCAAGGTACGTGTACATTCAAGTGAACTGATACCGTATCTCTCACTGAAAGAGGGTCAAGCCAAAGCTTAGGTCATACAAAGAAGCTTTAGGAACCTCATACCTTGCCTCTGGATGGCAGCCACCACTTACCTGATACACTCCAGCCACAAATGTCAAGGCTGTAGCGATGCCGATAGCGTAGCATTCTTTCCCGCACTCAGCATTTATCCCCGCAATTGTAAGGTTGAAGGCAGTTGTGTTGGACAGACTGTCATTCTGCAGAGAGCCATCACCCAAGGCTGGTGGGACATCATCATTCAAGTCAAACCCAGCCAAGAGAAGTTCTCGGTCCACAACTTGTCCTACCATTAAGCTTATCAAGCTGAAAATGCCAACTGATACATGACGGGATGTGCCCATTAAGAAATAGATGATGTTGGCGAAGAATGATGTGTAAAGACTATAAATGGGCTTCAGACCTGCCAGCAGTGAGTATGCAATTGCTTGAGGCACCAAAATGATCCCAATCACTAACCCAGACATAATATCCCCCCAAATGTACTCTTTGCACTGGTACTTGGGAAGCCATCGTAAGACAGGAAAGAAATCCATAACAAAGTTCTTCAGCTTCTGTGGGGTACAGGAGCAGCTCTTTCTCAGCTTAGCTAGCATGACTTCTTTCCTGTTAATCTTCACATGTGTCTTTCTTTCCATGATAAAGAAGGAAGAGGTGCTGTTTTCCATTCTGGTAGCCTCAAGTTGTCTTTCCATTGTCCCAGTTTACTTCACTTATGTGTTCCTGCCATGTGAAGAAAACAATTGTTAGGTTGGAATTCGTGAAGGTTTTTTTTAGCACAGATGCTTTAATGCTAAAAGTTTGTCACCTGATTTTGCTGTTAAGGAAGCATCATCCCAAGAAGCACACTATCTTAGGACTACAGTGGCATATAACACTAAGATATAAATCTGCAGATTGAGCCCTTTCTTGCAGACATTAAGGAGTTCATTCAATTTAATCCAGTTTGTTTTACTGAGGAAAAATGGGGTTAAATTAGTAATTTCTTTGTTCAACAAAGATTTCCATAATCTCTTTCAAATGTTCCATCATAAAGATCTCTGTGAGCAGAGGCAGAACTTTATGGTGTGAAATAAAGGTGCTAGTGTGGCAGGTTGTAGTCTTTCTAATAGGGAGTGCATCTCGTAGTCATTGATTTGTAACTCACATGTGGTATATTGATCTGTCACTGCAGCTGTTGTCAATGCACAGGAGAAAAGTGTTGCTAGTAGAACCTGTAAAGCAGAGTTTTCTGGAGACCAACAGTTTAGTCTTGTGCAAAAATTTGTACACAAGCCACTGATGGACTCTTTTTAGTTGCTACTTAACACCAGCGTGTTGAACTGTAGATTGGTTTGAAGTGCAGTTTCTGTTACTCAGCATCTCCTCACAAATATTACTTTGACAACATATGGACCATGCACCATGATGGAATCTGTTACCATTGCAGAAGAGTGCTGCATGTTAGTCTTTTCAGGTTTAAACACACAATTACCCTAGTTTTGCTCTCTGGAAATAAGGTGTAACAAGTAATTCTCTGTACAGCAGAACAAGAAGGGCAGTGTTTCCTGAGTTCTCCTGCATGTTAGTTTTCTAAT
>JAWWLV010000100.1:28623593-28634220 GCA_035041135.1 Platyrinchus mystaceus | reverse complement strand
AGTGCACTCTGACCCTTTATGGTGGCATAAAAACCTGAGCCAGCAATTGGTGCTCTTGACATATTTGAACAGATGTAGGGGAGGACATTTAGCTTGTGGAACTGACTAGTCTGAAGTAAAATCCCCTGAATTGCATATGATACAATACAATACTGCTTGAGCACCTACTGCTTTGATTTATTAATCTGTTTTTGTTCTGCAGACTCCTTAGAAATGTCAGCATAACCTTTAAGTTTTATAAGTGATCAAGTGCTAAAACAAAACACTGTTAGACTAATCCAAAAGTGAAAGAGGAAAAAGCATTACAGCTTGGTGGTCTTGACAAGTTAGGAAAGCCAGAACAACTCCAGGAATTAAAACTGCTGTACTAAGGGGAGATTTATTCTGAGAGTCAAACGGTCTTTCAGATTCATGTATTTCTAATTAAAATCTCCAATTCCCAACTTTTATTTCCAATTAGAAATTCGTCTGGGATTTGCCAGGCAAATTAGCCTTCTTTTAAATGCTTGCATTCACTGGCAGCTGAGATTCAATTCTTACTTTCCCAAGGATTCTCAGTTCAGTGTGCCAGTGAGTAAAACAACAGCCACTGACATGTAATAATCCCACAGTTGATGAGCAGGCTCCAGTGGAACCCACACAGTCAGCCAGCACCTGTTGTTAAGGCTGGCCCATCAGATCATCTTTGGGAATGATCATACCTTGCCAAATAAATGATCAAGTAGTTTCATTGGTTCTCCAGAGATTCGTTTTGTTCAAGGATTCCAAAACATGCTGGTCAAAATATTGACATGCACTTGAGGGCAAGACAACATTATTCTTCTGTAGAGTCCTAGGACATGACCACTAAAAGGACACTCTCTGTGGAATCAAAAAACATTCCTAAAAATCAGACTTCTTGCTTTTGGAAAGGCAGCTGTTCCAAAGAGAAAGTCTGTGTTGTTTGTGTTTTTTTTTTTTTTTAAATCTTTCAAGACAGCTTTTCAAGACCCTGGTAATTCACAAAGTTAAACACTAAGCTCTGTTTTATGCCCTGTGGTTTTGCTGGACATTGTTTAGCCATATTAATGTGTTGTAGAGAACACCAAATTGATATACCATTCTCATGTTTATTCCTGTTACCTTCCCTGGCATCTTAGGTTTACTCCATGCAATAAGGACAGTATTTTGGAAACCCTCTTTCATACTTAATCACTAAGAAAATTCTCACTTTTAATCTTTTGAGAAACAAATAAACCGCATGTATGCCATTTTCTTAAATATAAATAAAAATCAGACAAATGGCCGGTCATGAACTCTTAGACCAGGGTTGCTAGAAAGATAACTGCCATACCATTTTCAGCTGACTGCATGTTTTACAAACTTTTCCCAGTATCTACCTTATAAGCAATATTTATGAACAACAATGTAATGACCAAAAAAACAACACTAGTGTGCAAAATAAGTGAAGAGAGGCACTTTCACACCTTTAAAAACAGGCAAAGAACAAATAAACCTGAGTTCAGAGGTGTGGAAAGGGAGACAAATCTCTTACCTGGATGGCTTTTTGACAGGAATATATCAGTTCTGTTTTTGCGCATTGGAATGAATGAAAGTCTTCAGTCAGGCCTTGCTGTATTTGCATAAAGGATAATTATTAGCTAAATATTCCTCAAGGTAAGAGTGGGTAGTTATGGAATCTCGATCTTGCTGCTTGGTAGTGTGTTGTCACTTGTATCGCTCTGTAAACTTGTATATATATGTAGCACTAGCTGAGGATTTGAGTTTAAATAATGCATAAGATTATTAATTAACTAACACTGATCCAAAAATTATGCTGAGTTCAGGCTGACACATCTCTGACCTTTGAAGCTACTTCTCGTCTGAGATTTGACCTGGTTTATGCATCCTCATGTAGCATTAGCTTTTGATTTTACATATTCAAGGGTTCAGTCTTGCTTGGGATTTATGCACTTTGCGGGGTGGAATAAGTGCTGTCCTGCTCAGTGCATAGGATGGGACTGCTGGAGGTCAGAGTTCCGTTCCTACATGTCAGCACATTCAGATCACAAGATCTGTTGCTTCTGTGTAAACCAAAGGCTGTGAAATGTAGGCAGATCAGAGGACAAAGACTGACTTTCTGTTCATTCTTGTGAGGTATATAAATGACCAAGTCCCCTCTCAGTTACCTTAGCTCTTTGGATAGGTGCATACTATCCAACTGACATATAAACATCCATCTCCTCCTCTCTACAAAGGTGATATGTAATGTTTAATGATTACTAAGCAGTGCAGATTAACAGGTTGGGCACAAGGCCACGACTCACAGGAACTGTATTCAGCTGTCCTACAGGCTAAGGCGTGAGAAGACGTCCATGTCTTTCAGCCAAGTAAGAAAACAAGCATGCATGCAATAAGAATCTGAGATGGGAGTTGCAAGGCCTGGAAAATGCTGTGTTCCTGGCTTGCAGTGGGGTACAGTGCACAAGCATGACTACAGAAGGCCAGATTTCAACATTGTGTTTTATCCCAGTGCAAAAAGTTGTTTGCTGCTCTTTAAAAATAAAAAAGAAACATTAAAATGATGGAAATGAAAAGTCAAAACACAGGTGAGGGAGGAATAGAAAGGGAAGCACATCTCACCTCTGTGATGTTAAATTAGTCATGGATTCTTAAAACTACTGGCTGTTACCAGGAACTCAAGCTTGGTGACGGTAGTTGTGACATTCTAATACCAAAATCATAAGAAGGTAATTCCAATATTAGTAAAATCTTGTTTCTTGCCTTCTTCTTATAGAAAGCCTGGCAAGCAGTCCTGCCCCTTTGCCATTGCTAGGGTAGCTCTTTGAAAAAACGGGAAGCAGTAGTACACTTAATTTACATAATGAATTTTGCACACCGGTCACCAAGGAAGTGTGTTTCTTTGGTCTTGTGCACTACAGAATGGAAAATGACCCCACTGCCTTCTGTTACTTTTATTTCAGCCTTGTAGTATTTCTTCTTTAAAAGCAAAGTGACTTAAACTCAAGTCTCTCATATTTGCCCGTTCATCCATTTTGCTGCCTAGTTCTTAGAACCAAGAGTTGTCTTCTCTAATAACCTCTTAAAATGTGCATGCCATTTGCTTCAGTACCAAAATAAGCTTGCCCACTCTGTTCTTCTTTATGTTTCTGATATTTGGAAACTGCAATTTCTGGTATTTGCAATGCTGGAATTTGCAGAATAATTGGATTTTGCCCTATGTAACAATTCTGAGACCTCTCTGCATTTCTCTCCAACAGCACTTTTCCCAATATCAGGCTCCTAAGAGAGGAGGATATTTTGATATAATTATCACTTGACTCCTACCATATAGAGTTGGTTGTAACTTTGTTTTGCCTCAAACTACCCCAAAAGTAACGCTTTCTGAAAATCTAAAAGAAAGAAGTTTCAAATTATAATTTTGAAATAAGGTGAACATTCTTTAGGCTGTAAAAGTCAGGGTGGATATCTCCAGACAGGACAGTTTCTCATAGGGAAAAAAAAAATTACAATGTGAAGCAATCTCTCATTCTGCCTCTAGGAGTTGTGAAAATAATACAGTTTTGAAGAAATTGCATTTTATTATGAACAAGCTTTACTTAACATACAGAAGTACTGACAGCAGTGAATTATGGAGATAAGAGCTCACACTCCATTGCATAAAGTCATTCATCAAGGCTTCAATCCAGCCATAATTCTGAGTGGGCTGGTCCTGGCATCCTGGTTGAATTCCACTGACACTAACGAAAAAGGACTAAGTTCTAAAAGTATTCTCTTTCCATGTCAAATGCTCAACTGTGCAACAATGGTAATTGGCCAGAATAACCAGAAGACATATTACAATGAAACACCTATGTCTAAGAACAGGAACTATGTTAGAAAAATGATAACCATTGACTGATAATTGTCAGTTTACAGATGATTTTCCTTTGTGTGACTTACTATTTATCCTTATGAACAGATGCATGATCTTCACTAGTTTAAGAACTGCAAAAGGTTTAAAGCAAAATCAAACAGAGGTATTTATGAAAGAAATGTTAGAAAGAGATAAAGTGTATTTGACTTTGTTGACAAAATTGAGGATTTTAGGTTATTTCAGAAAAATTCATGGCATTACTACATACAATTCATATCTAGTAACCTAATTATGTACTTTAAAAAATAATGCTAAATTAGTCACACAGGGAAGGTTAATCTTAGAACCATAAAATTGTAGTTAAAATTGTTTGTTTACTGGGCCACAACCAATAACAACAAATCTTCAAAAGTGCGTAGTCCAAATTTAATAACCTTTTTCTTCCTTCTTGCTCGTGTCTGAGTTCATTAATTCAGCGAATTAAAAATCTTAAGCCTAGTGCCTGCATTATTTAAAATGCTTTCAAGCCTCAATTAGTCTGTAATTTAGCTTGATATTGTAGTGACCAGGTGTGTGGTTAAAAAGCATTCATTTGGCTGCTATTTAATAGGAAAGATGGGCACACTGAAAGTAATCATCCACTCTTTTCAAATCCTGCATGCACTCCACCTAACATTCCTTCTCTAGCTGTGTCAAATGTTCAGTGCATCTTGAAATGACAGATACATGGGGAAAGATATGTTATTGTTTTTTTTTTAATGAAAAAATCTTATGTAGTCTCTGCTGCAGGAGAAGCTCTCAGATCTGCAAAGTTCAGTGCACATTTATATATTCAAGACTGAGTAAACAAAATCTCCTTCATTATGTCTGTTTCCCACTACAAACACAGAACCAATGGATTAGCACTTACCAAAGGCACACAGGAGCTGTAGTAGTTCCACAACAGTTTTTCTATCAGCACTCAGTAGCACAGGAGCACAGCTTTCTAGAAGAGTAGATTAGAAGTTGTCATGATACAGTTTGGCTCTTTCCAATTCGTTATCAGTCCAATGGTGTTTACAGTGAGATAACGTAAATAAATAGTAGTACTGGAGAAATCTTTGGCCTGTTGTGGGTAATCACAGGTAAAACATAAACTTTAAATCATTACCTTACAGGGGCTACTGGTAGTCTCTGACTTCTTACTCATCCTTACTGTTCGGCTTTAATAAAACTGGTTGTACTATGTGGACCTCAAACAGAAGTGCAGTGCTGATTTATCTTTTAACAGTTGCACGGGTTTTGAATACTTACTTCAATTACCTGAGAAATTGCTCCAGTGTATTAGATGAGATTAAGGCAAGCGGTGTGTGGAACTGCCCTTACGCTCAGTTGTCCATGATCATTAATTAAATCCTTTGAAAAAGGATTTTTATTTAAATAAATCGTGAACGGGGCTTAGCTAATAAATCTTACATTTAGGAAGACTTTACATACCATCAACTGACACTGAGTGTAAAATGTTTGTTTATGAGGCTTTTCTGCCTCGTAAACAAAACTGGCAGTTGTTTCATCCCTAAGCAGCCAGAATTGTGGAACCAAAGCCTGCATAATGATGAGTATGAACATTGCTACCCCTATTTGTAAATCTTACAGGCAAATTTGATGTAGCAAGGATAGTCTCTCCTGACAGAAAATAAAGATGTGAACACGAAGGAGCGATAACAACAGAACTGTGAAATGAAAACAGTAAGTCAAGTATGTACCACGGAGGCTCAATACTGAAGGTGCAGTAGTAGGCTGTGTGCTTGAATTAGAATGCTGCATGTGTACAGAGAACAGTTCTGCTGCTGCTTGGAAAGAAAAGTCCACTGCCTGCTTTCCCAGGCAGTGCCAAAAGGAGTTATGTGCTTGAAGCAAGCTAGTTTAGAATTTTGTCATAATTTCTCTTCCTTGTTCATCTGAAAAGTCACCCTTCAATCTTAATTAGGGATTTAGTTGTCCTGTCCCTTCTTTTTGAAACTTTTGCGTATAGATGACATTATTTGGAGTTCTATCATGAAGGACAGCATAAAACCACAATGAATATTTTACTTGTAGCCAAGTTTATGCTGTAGGATCATTTTCATACATCAGAAAGGTGTCCTCTAGCAGCCCAGCTCACATAGCAGGACCGAACCTTTCTTTCAGTCACTTGCAGAGCCTTTAAATTTACAGTGAAGAAGCAGCCAAAAAGCATTTTCTGCTTCTGGATTCATCTTACCATTATTCATTAGTTCCCTTTGCAAAAGAATGTGAACATAACATTTCAACAGGGGATCACAGGGTCTCACAACACTCTGAAATGTCCATGCCTAGCTGATCTGATTGGCAATGCTCGCATGTCTAGAGAGGCCAGATACTAAAATAGCTTATGCTTTTGCATAAATTGTTTCTATAGACTGTTTCCCGTTTTACATCTTGACTTTGTTTTAAAGGAGGAGGAGGGTGTGGGGGGAGAAGAGATGCAACAGTCTAACCATAATTTCCGAGGCTAACTCACCTCGGCACAGGAAGCTGTTGGTGCTTTGTCTGCCTCTTTTTCTCTCTCTCTCTTCCCCCCACACACAGCACGCTCATTGCTGAAAGAAGGACTATGCTCACAAAAGCAGGCTGGGTAAGAAATGGAAAATGATAGGCCGTGATTAGCATCGGCTTGAAAACATCCATTGTTTGCTCGCACTTCTGTGCCTGTGAATCTTAGCCAGATCACAGCAAGGATTTTGTGAGTTGCTTTGCAAGGTGAAGCTCAAATAATGCTGATTTCAAAGAGGAAAGAAGCTTATGAAGATGCTGTATAAATCAAAGTCAATTCTATTTTTATGTTTCTAAAAAAATAAAAAGATTCAGCTGAATGTGCAGCCTCCTGGCTGGCCTGCAGGAGAGGCAGTGATTTCCAGTAAAGAACAGATGATGCATTCTCCATTTTTGAAGCCAGCTCATTCCTAAACCACAAAGATTCGCACTCGTCCTTCTTTTTGCGCATGTACCGTGCTGAGTGGTTGTGTGGATGGATTAACTGTGACAAGCTGTGACATCAGCAAGGGCTGGATGCTGCCTGGCTGTGTGGTTTTGCAGTGCATCCTCCCATTGCTGCTGGGCTGACTCATTCACGTTGTAGGGTGTGTGAATTACGCGTAGTGTGAGCCAGCACAGGCCGAAGTCTTCGGCGTTGCACTTCCGTGCAGAAGCTGTGCCATAACTGTAAAGCAAGCAGGTTTTCAGTCCCCCGTTACACAAATGTTATAGCTGAGGAGCAAATGCAAAAAAAAATAAAAAAAAAAATTAAAGCTAATAAATGAACACAGAAGTGTTAAAATATGCCAGTTCTTTAGTTGTGAGTGTGGTAGGTAGTCTTTGGCCTTTGAAGAGGCCTCTGGATTAGGTTTTTGGTCAGCAAAATGTGTGTAAAAAGCACAGGATGTGTTTTGCCTGGGGACCACCAGGGAGGAAGAACCAGTCCTCATTGGCCTGCAAAAGATCAAGTGATCGTGGTTATTTTGGGATATGGGGATTTCACAGACAGGAGCTGATTTACCTTACCTGATCATAGGAAGCAAGAGCAAGTGAGGCAAGAACATGGTAGAAGCAGCTCTAGTGTGAATGTGTGCTATATTGTTAGTTTCCACTTAATTCAGAAAGGGGAAGTGTTGTTTATTAATAACCCAGGAGCTTACTGATTTCTTAGTTATTTATTAATGATCTTGTACTTAAACCTGAAATACCAGACAAGTAGGATTTTTGGTTGACGTTGAGGAAACCTGTCGAGAACTGCTGAGAATTCAGCCTCTGGAACGGTAAATGCTAGTAAGGGCTGTTCTGCCCTCCATATACTCTGAGGTACCATTTCCACAGTGCTCACTGTCCCTTAGGATCTGCTTTTAAGGTCCAGAGGTTTTTAAAGTACTCAGCAGAACAAGAAGCTTATGTAGACAATTGATGGGTTTGGAGCAAACAGGGTCTTTGTAACAGCATGGACTTTAAACTGGCTTCATTCATTACTCAAATGAAAAAAAACCCCAAGGAGGCAGGATCCTTTTGTATTGTAAGAGGTGTCCATTCAACAGCTTATTCTCCTGGCTGAGAATTGAGATGGGTACTTCTGAAGACAGTTCCTTCTGAAGAACGTAGGAGCAGCCAGAATTTGAACTGACATAGGTAATTATTGTTGTGGGAACATTTGGGAAGTTTATTATTGTTTGTTTCCAGTGAACATCTTGGCTTTGGAGCTCCTCTTCAGCTTAGGTGAGCACTTGTGCCTGTTCTGGAGTTTGGCATCATGGATTCTAGAAAGGTGGTATGCAAATCCTTGGGACACTGTATCCAAGGATGCTCCTCATAGTAGTCACTTACTGCAAGAACTGTTTTCACTTCATTTAGTCTTGAGAAGGGGAATTAAGTTATCATCCATATTTACACTCAGCAGAACAACAGTGACTGTGTTACCATTGGCCCACATCCTGGACCTTGACACCATGGACAAGAGAGTGTATGTTTGCAGGAACCCCCTTACGAGGGCAGACAGAGGTGGTCAAAGCATCCCTGTTGAATAAGTAGTGGTATGTAATAAGATCACTATCTCAGACACCATAGCAGGGTAGTATCTTAGGCTGCAGTTTCACTACTCTAAGATTGTAACACAGAAAACCTTCTGTGGAGCAGGATCTTTTTTAAAAAAGTGGCTTAAAAAAGAGTCCACCTTCCAAGTCTGAGGTTTGGGCAATAGCCTGCTGAAAAATTTTACTTACTCTGCAGGTGTCAGTTGCACCTCTCCCCTACCAACACCTTCTGCCAGTGTTCTGTCTCTATTTCTTGGCTACATTTGCAACTAAGAGAGCAATATTTCCAAGCAGAAGCTCCCAAAAGAGGATGTAAGCATTCTCAGCTGCCATGGGAGTGGTGTTAGCCAGCCACTATGGCCTGTCAAAAAGGAGACCACATCAGCTGAGTGAGACTGTCAGGATGAGAAAGGTACTACTCCAGTATATAGGTCTTTCCTGATCATTTCAATCCTAGGCTGTCTTCAACAGAACAGCTCTGTTGATGGTAACCCCACATGTTACCTTTGAGTTCCTAAACAGGCTGTGATCTACTGACAGGGGTCAACCACAGCCTTCAATCCCAGGAAATTTTCTTTGGTACATTATAATACAGGTATACTATAAAGTTAGCCTGACATGTTATCAGGGATTCAGTACTTGACTGAGGATCACCTGGAATGGAAACACTCCCTGCCTGTGTTTTTCTTGCTCTCTTCTCTGTAGATAAGATATTTGGTTCAATGTCTGTGTGTGTACGTGTTTTCCAGGGCATGCAACTGTACCCCTGGACAGGATGAACCCAGGGTAGAAGAGAAGCAGCAGATGCTGGGCACAGGAGGGGAGCTATAGCTGTAGTCTAAGAAGTAATATCCACAGCTGTGCTAACTGGAGCAGGTCTGGCTATCATGGAAGGTGTTGACAGCTAAAGCTAGCTTACCCCTGCCCTCCCAAGAAATTAAGTTTGTGAATGGGACTAGGCTGAAAGTGACATGCATAAGAAGCATAACATGATTATCTTACAACAGTTGGGCATAGCAAACTATGCCCCTGAAAAGAAAATACTGGAAAAACCTTACTGCAGTAACAGGAGGCAGTGAAAAGCTGTTAACATGGGCCTGTAGCCTTTGATTCTGCAAGGATTGCCCACAAAGCAAACCTTACCAAGGAAGAGAGAACAAGATTTTGTGACAACCAGTGGACAGCCCTCTGTACTCATCACTGCTCCTTGTATTCACAGCATCATTGTTGCTCCTAAGGGGCAGCACATACAAGTGGTTCTGGAACTGAGACCATGACAAGGACTGGCAAGAGACCTCACCAGCAGGCAGAAGTATCTGGAGTTTAGCAGCCTCAGGCCTGGTGATTGTGAGGGCATTGGTGCCAGGATGACAATAAATGTACTTTAGTGTTGTTGTTCGTAATGACTGATGATGAAGAAGGTCCACCTGGCAAGTCTCCCAGAAAAATCCCAGATGAGGAACAGTTGAAAGCCAGGCACAGACAGGACAGTGTTTGCTGCTTCACACCCAAAAAACCCAACAGCAAACAATGAACAATCCTGGTCTGACAAGCACTCAAATTAAATTACAAGTACATAACCTCCTGTGTGTCTGTAAATGAAGACAGTAGTGTCTAGAAACCATGACATAGGGACAGAGAGGTTGGAAGAGAAGCAGGCAAAAAAAAGGCTGTAAAAATCTGTTAGCTTCAACCAAGGGCCCTATCATTGGTATGTGATGGTGCACCAGCAGGTTACAGAATATGCTGAGTTGGAAGGGACCCACAAGGATCACTGAGTCCAACTCTTAGCCCTGCACAGGACACCCCTGAGAGTCACACCTTTTAAACAACTTTGGCAATGTCAAGTGAATTTATCCTGGTTCAGGGATTTACCTTGTCACATGCCTCTAACAGTTTTGATCTGGTCTTCAGTGTTCTAAAATTATCTTTAGATCACTCCTGGAAACAGCCTGACAGTTGAGCCACTCTGTGCCCCAAGTGCAACCGTCAGCATGGCTTCCAGCCACTGTGTGGCAGGGAAATTCTAGCAATACTGTATATGTTATAAAAATCGCATCATTCTCACATCAGAAACTATGGGTAAGGATAAGATCAAAATTTGAGGAAGTGTCAATCCTTTGAGTCAAGTTTTATTGATTTTATTAGTACTGTCTAGTCCATTTGCAAGGCAGAAAAGATTCGTACAAAACGA
>JAWWLV010000100.1:28606240-28623531 GCA_035041135.1 Platyrinchus mystaceus | reverse complement strand
GCCAAAGAACATAAGAAGTGTCTCTGCACCTACACACTAAAGCTAAGATCTCAAGTACCATCACTTCAGTCATGGTTGGCAGTGGCATTCTGTTTTAAATGTTTTACTTAATTGACAGAGTAGAAAAAATGTAGATGTGCTGGGATCTTCAGTGTACGTATATCAGATAGAAGGTTTTATTTATCCATATATTTTCACACAGTACTTTGTAGACCTTAGACTGGAGTCAGGAAGACCCTAGTTCCTTTGCTATTATCTAAATGGTGTTATTAAGTTTTTACAGGACTGTGTAGTTAATCATTGTTACACACACTGACTGTAAGTGTGCATGTAAGCAAATATTTCAATAGAACACAGGGTACAACTGGAAATAGTTAATAGATCTGAGGGAGCATAGCTAGCTTTTGCAAGAAAATATTTGTCTTTGAACTTTGGAATAGGACTGCCAAGACTTTTTTTAAAATATCCGTCTAAGGCAAAGAAATCTGGTTTCAGATGGTCATTCTGTAGTTCAGCAGTGATTTCTAAAATACTTTTATGGATACTAAAGCAAATCTCTTTCTGCTATTTGCTTCTTTTACAGCTGCACCACTTGGTCAGGTACTGTAAGCCCACCAGTGGCTGTATACATAACAATTTCTGTCATGACCATTCTGTTGTACTTTAAAAGACAAAAGCCTGCTTTAGGTCTTTGGTAAAAGAGTGTGATCTGCTGGGGCTAGGACTGTGTGCTTTGATACAGGATACGTGGAGCTGGTACAGTGGGTACGGCTTATGTTACATTTATTTTGCCTGTCCTGTTTTCCTCTTCTAGATCATGGCCAGAGATTTTTTCCCTCCATATTGCACAGATACTTTATTTATTCACTATGCAATTCTGTCAGCCCTTCTTAATTCTCTGGGCATTTGTGGTTGCTATTACGGTTTCTTTACTGAAACCCTTCCCTGGCAAGAAAGTACAGAGGAAGAGCCTCAATCAAAGAGGCTTAGAAATGCATGGGAAGGCACAGAAAGAAACAACTTATGAATCTCAGCACAGAGCCCAGCACTGATTTAAGAGCTCTGTTGATGGCCCCATTCTCACATCTCATCCTGATCAGTTACAAGAGCTGTAGGGGTTTGTCTCTCCCCATTCCATCATACCTAAAGCATTCAGTCTGCAGTTCACTTGTACAGCTTTCCTCCCAGAGGCAAGGTGCCTAGGAAAGAGCAGGCAAGACTGCAGGGCAAATGGTCAGGATGCACTGTACCAGAAAAATTAGGGGTAGTGCTTTGGCATGGCTGGAGAAATCAGGTTTGAGAGGTGTTGCCAAGACCCTGCTCGGTGTGACCAGGGCAGGACTTATGTCAGGCACGCTTACAGAACCTTTTACTCGGGGCATACTGAGCTCAGAATTTGGGCACCAGGCCAAGGCTGTGGCTTGGGCCAAGTGGCAGTAAGTCTCACTAACAGAGTATTGTCAACAGAAGTTCACTGTTAATTCCTCTTTGGCACTTCATACCGGCAAAAATTCTCCAGCCCTTTCAGATTTCAGTTCAGAAGTTATGGGAAACAGACCCACACAGTACCTTATATTTGTTTTACTGGATACCAGGCAAGAAAAGCCTTTCAGGAATTTAAAGCAGATCTTCAATTGTATCACAGATAAATTGCAAATACTGGTTTTCATCTCCTGGGTAAAAGAATTCCAGTGTTCCCATGCAGATGCATCTCTGGATTTTACTCCTGTGCTCCTGCAAGATTCCCTGGTACAAAGGGTTTCACCATGGAGCTGCTCCCAAGTCTTTGAATGCATTTAGTCAAAGCTGGATAAAATGGTTGCAGCCTGAGAATAACTAATCAAATCCTTACAATGAAATAAAAATTACAAACATTGTGTGCATAAATTCAGCATTCTTTGAAAGATAAAAAGTTATTTTTCAGCTGGACCTAAACCCATAAGAAGTGCCACTGAGAAAGCTATAGTATATTTTGCAAATTAAGAGAACATTAAGAAAGACTGCATATGGGACAGTAGGTTATCAAGGCCTAGCAGTAGGTAATCTAATGGAAACTGAAAAAACAGCTTAGCAAAAAACCCCAAAATATCTAGGAAAATTTAATTTCAGCAAAGAGAAATCTTAATATTTTGTTAAAAAAAAATTCAGCAAGCAGGATCATTATATTGCTTCTGTTGCTGCTGCTGGTGTAGGAAAAGAGCATGGATTGGTCAAGTAACATGACTTTCTTACGATGAACACCTGTGACTGTAGAGGAAGGAAGTTTGTGTACAATTCCAAGAACCCTGGTTACATATCAGTTTTGAGAAGGGAGCCATCTGACCCATTATCTGCTACCAAGTGCTATCTTTGCAGTAATTTACATTTGTAATTTTTATTACCTGTACTCTTCAGGATGATGAATGGCAGACTTCACTACAATTTTACTGCCTTGGACAACCTTATGGATCTTCTGTGGGAAAACAAGCTGATTCCAGGTAAGGGCAGGTCCCTGCCTTCACAGCTTGGTATATCTGTGTATCTTTGCCCTCATTGTACAATCATTAGAAAATGCTTAGAGAGTTTTCCCAAAGCTGGTTTTGATAAATATTCACTATTTGCCTACTTGCTTTTACCTCATGCCTGTGCAAGTGGAAACAGTGTGAGCAAAACAATACTACAGCAATTAAAACAATACAAATGGTTTTACATGGCTTTCAAAGGCAGTTTCAGATGTGTGAATTTGGAAGTGAGAGCTCTTGAAGAGGAGAAAACTTTGTACCCACTGACATGTACCTAAAAGGGCCAGAGAATCAGATACTCAAGGTATAACCTCCCATCTGTTTAAAGTTTTCTCTGAGGCCTGCATTTTTGTTGGCAATTATTAGTATTGGTTATTGTAGTTGTTGACAAGTAACAAATGTGAACAACCTCAAATCTAAAATATTTCTGATGGGAATATGTAAAAACAGGAAAGAAAGCCTGTTTAATGATGCTTCTTCATTAACAAGTTTGTTTCAGATAATGTGATAACCCCTTCATCAACCAAAACGAGATAACATTCACAGAAAAAGGAGACCAATTCCTTACTTTTTTTTTAGGATTTGAATTGATGGGGAATCCAACAAGATATTTTTTAGATTTTGAAGATAAAGAACAGGTAGTAAGATGGAGAAACTTAATTACAGTTCTGGCCAGCAGATACATAGGTAAGTTTAAAAAAAAAAAAAAAAAAGCTCTGCTATTTGTTCTGTTGTAATCCTTTGTAGCTACTTCAAAATGTTCCCTGTGTGTTGTGTTCAATTTGAAGACCCTGGATTTCAGCACAGAACTGGAAAAAAAAAAGAAGCCAGATCAGACCATGGGATAGTAGCCCCTTTTTTTGCTAATCCATTCAAAATGAACAGTGTGCTCTGGGTAGTATATTTGGCCTCTAACGACTGACTTGTAACTTAGTTATGTTGCTGTGGTTGTAAACCACCAGGTTACACTAGGACAGAATAACCTGAATGCTTCTTGCGTGCCAACTTCAAATATTTCTAATGAGACAGAAGCCTCAATCTGAATTAAGGATAGATGAGTGACCTAGCCACAAGGCTGGAATTCACCTCGCTCTCACCTTTCATCTTTTTTGAAAATTGTTGCATTTCATCAAAAATGATAGATCATTTTGAAACTACCAAATTGCATTTCCCTCATTATTAAGAATAATGAGGAAATGATGTAGTCTTAGTTCTGGGTGCTGAACCTCACCTGCAGCCCTAATTGATAAGATTGTCTGGGTCAATGTCTGGATCATATTGTCTGACTATGCCATTCACTGATACATGAGGCCTCTCCTACAGATAGGTATGGATTGGAGCATGTTGCTAAGTGGAATTTTGAAACATGGAATGAACCAGACCACCATGACTTTGATAATGTGTCTATGACAGTGAAAGGTAAGAATGGTTTGGAGCACTTAGTAGTATGGTAAAGTTAGACAGGTATGTGGGGTGAGTGGAGGGCAAACAGTGAGATAGGAGATATTCTGGCAAAGAAGTAAGGTAGACAGGAGTGATAAGGAATGTGACAGGTACCCCTACACTTAGTCTGCTAAGGTCGTGTTACTGACTACACTTTATTCCCTGCTTGCACATCAATATACATACAGGGATAGTGGAGCAGGGAAAATGAAGCAGAAGTTACACTAAGAAGACAGAGTTCATTGGTTGGATATAAGGTACTGTCATTGGGAATAGGGGTTGAAGAGTAGAGTGGAAGAAAACTCTCCATTGACAGCTGCATGGTTTAGGACCCTGTCCATACAAGACCCTTGGAATAACCTTTTGGATGCAGCTGGGGTTTTGATGTCTTCTCATGTTCTCAGTACATAGGAAAGGGTAACCCCAGTTTTTGAGGTCTTGCCAATAAATCAAATAATAGAGTTATAACATCTCTTTATAGTTTTAGATCCAGTTTCTGTTTTAAGTTATCATCCTTGATATATGCATCTGCTTGGACCTCAGGGTTTCTCAACTATTACGATGCTTGCTCAGAAGGATTAAGAGCAGCCAGTCCTTTTCTGAAATTTGGAGGGCCTGGGGATTCATTCCACCCCTTACCCAAGTCACCCATATGCTGGAGTCTTCTGTGTCATTGCTACAATGGGACCAACTTCTTCACAGGGGAGACTGGTGTAAGGCTGGACTACATCTCTCTCCATAAGAAGGTTAGTACCAGATTTCAGTTTAAAGCCAATTTTTCAATCAGTTAAATCAAAGTTATATTTTATTCTGATTTATGAAGTTGATGATGATGATGAACATGAGTGTCCAGCCTATAGTAGGAAGCATGGCTACCTGTTCATACAAAATTATCAAGATGTTCAGTTACAAGACTTCACTCAAAACAAATTTGCCTTTGCCCAGTTCCCAGAAAGAAATAACTCCTCTACTTCTTTTCCATTTTATATTCTAGGAGGATCTCATGCAAACAGCATATGCTTTAGTGGATGAGGTAAAAATACTAATATTTTCTGGTCCACAGCTCCTCTTGAACTGGGGAACACGTTTTCAGAATATGTTTATGTCTGTAGGTTATGTCTGTTCGTTTACTACTGTTTGCTCACTTTCACTAAACGGACATGAAATATTGTTGCAGGGAGGTGGGAGTTCCCTCTACATCTTGCAACAAGAAGTAGAAGCAGTTCAACAAATTCAGAAGCTGTTTCCAAATTTTTCTTCTGTTGCCATATACAATGATGAAGCAGATCCAATGGTTGGATGGTCCATCCCACAACTCTGGCGAGCTGATGTGACATATGCAGCTATGGTTGTAAAGGTAACAATTCACTGGCAGTGTTGTCACAGTAATGACTCCTGATGTGTTAATGCAGTTGCAAAAGAAGACTTACAGTTAATTTTTAAGCAGCTACCCAAACTATTAGATCCTAAAAAGGGAGAGCGTGCTACTGATACGCTTGGGGTTTCCCTGAATAGTCTGGTTTTAGTAGCTTGATTTAATTTGTATTAGTTTTCTTCATCCTTCCTTAAAAAAAAATAAAAACAACACAAAATCAAGCTGAGAAGCAGTCAGAGAAGTGCTAGAGACCTGAGCTGGAGAATGTGTGAGAGACTGTATATAATCACCCGGTTAGATCCACCTGATAAGACCATGCTGTTTCCATGATGTAATACTGCTGCTCTGATCTCACTAGTGCTAGCTGTCACCTCACATGTGAGGCATTATTTCCCAGCTTCCTCATAAGTTTATCTCATCAAGAGACATCAGGTATAATTAAGGAGTCCCTTGACCTCTCAGCATAAGCCCATTCTTTGGTTTTGAATAATGACTATACCCGGGGGTCTTATTAATTACTGATAGTAATTACTGATAATGCTCAGAAAAGCAGCAGAAGAAGAGAATTCTCAACATTTCTCCTTCTGCAGTAATTGTACCTTGGCCCCAGAACAAGCTCAGCTCTTCCCCTCCATAGCAATAGTTTCCACTGCAGGCCTGGTGCTTTGTGAGCCACGACCTTATACAGCACATGGAGTCCAAGTGCTCCTGTGCAAAGCAGTAATTCCCAAACACAGGAGCATGGATGTCACCCAGAAAAAAGAGACATCTCATCAGCAGCTCCTGTGGAAGCAAAGGCTCCCAGTTCCTTTAGGCTGCATACACACTTAGCAGTCTTCTGTAAGGCAACAAGTTATTGACTGCATTGCAGAGAGTTTGCGAGAACAACAGTGTTTATAATGACATGGTGATTTGAAGGGACTAAAAAAGGCACATCCAGTGGAAAGTTAACACTTGGGTGCGTAGAAGCTGAAGCCCTGTGTTCCTTCAGGGACACAATTGTGAGACTGTTCGGTTGTCAGCCTTCTGAAGTTCTGTTTGATTCTGATACTCAGGCACAATCTGGTAAACAGAGAGCTTGGGAATTCTGACATGTTGCAGGAAAGCAGGACAGCAGCCAGTGAAATACTGTAAGAACTAATTCCAAGTTAGCACCAAGTGGGAAAAATGACTCTTTGAGAAACAGAATCCAGAACCAGCTCCCAGCCACTGGTATAGTGGGTACAAAGTAATTCCAGATTTGGAGGACCATTTAGATTTAATTCAGATGGCAAATCCAGATTCCTAATTAAGTATTCAAGACAGAGAGCATCATTTGTACTGCAGTAGACAAGGAAATGTACTAGTTATTTATGAGGAATACTAGTAATAATTATTTCATAGACTTATTACAGGCAAAACTACGTAGATGCTTCAGATTTTACAGTGATTAATATATCACCCAAAGTATAGTTTCTCCAAGAGTTGTGATGAGCAGTTTTGTTCTTCAAACTTTTCTAAAAGGCAGTTCTTTTCAGTACACTGTAAAGACTTAAAAAAATTACAGGCACTGTGTGTTGGATTTTATCCAGGGCGAAGGTCCATTTTCTCTCTGACTTTACAGGTCATCATCCAGCACCAAAACCTGCTCATTTCTAAAGCCAACAACACCATCAACTACACGCTGCTGAGTAATGACAATGCCTTCTTGAGCTACTACCCCCATCACTTCACACAGCGGACTCTGACAGCGCGTTTTCAGATGAACAACACAAAGCCACCTCACGTCCAGATGGTGCGGAAGCCGGTGCTGACTGTCATGGGCTTGCTGGCACTGCTAGGTATGGTAACCACTGATTAAAGAGCACATCCTACCTAGAAGCTCCCTGCCTAAGAGAGGTTGTTCCAGCTGTTTCACCGTTTATAAAAGCAGGGTTTCTCCCACCCTTCGTTTACCAGCTGTGTTAAAAATATGAAACTCCATTTCCTCAGAGAAATTAGTAGCTCAGAAAATATTCCTGACAGTCCATTATCCATTTGATTTAACTTACTGCTTTGTTTATACTCTCTGTGTGCCAGCCCCTCCTTTTTTGTTGACTGGTACCCATCAGAAAGAAATTAAGAAATTAAGAGATTAAGAAATCCCCACAGCTGGAAGACTTATTCAGCATACTAAAGGAAGAACCTGTTCACTGTCACATCTTTGCAGGTTGCTAGCTGAACTGCTAAGCCTAAGAACTGCTGTAGTATGTACATGCTCTGCTGTTGAAAAATAAACCTGACTGAATCCTGTAACTGGTAAAATAAGGTAGAATTTAGCTCAGCTTACAGATCAGTGTGCTTTGACCCTTCCTGTATCAGAAGCTGTACAGGACTGACTAACGGTGATGATTACAGAGTTGCCATATCTTTTAAAGGAGAAAAGCAGATTTTCGCGGAAGTGAAGAGCAGTGGAGTTGAAAGCACTCAAAACAGCACAATTGGTGTGCTGGTGTCTGTGCACACACCAAGTGAGATGCAACCTTCAGACAGCTGGCAAGCTACTCTACTGATGTATTCAAGTGAGGATAACAAGACTTCAACCAACGTCAGCACCGTCACAGTGAATGTCACCCACTTCCCCAGTCTAAGAGGTAAACAAGTATCATGTAGGCAGCTCTCATAATTGATCTTTAGGGTATAATATCTGCTGAAACACTTCTGCTTAGTTGCCTTTTGTTGCAAGAGTGAGTTCCATTTGCTAACTTCCTCATCTTCTGGGCACTCCTAGATTTTCTGAGGTATGATGGTTTTCTTATAGGAAAGGTTCTTTCCTGATACCTACACTTTGACTCTGCCAAGTGCTACCTTTTCAGAAAGCTATTAATCCTTGTCCTTGTCTGGATAATGCCAGGCGACAATTTCCTTAATGAGATGAATCCAAGACAGCCAACATAACCACATGATTACGCAGCTGATGAAGTTGCCCAACAAATACGTGCCTCACCTGTGCCAAGAGGATTTCAAGTTATGGAAGTAATAGCTTTAAATGTAAACTGTAAAGCCTTGTAAGGGTGCTAGCCATGGGACTTCCTAGTGAAAGCCAGGCTGCAATGTGCTGAAATCACTTTTGAGAAGGTAGACTTACACTTCTTCTGTTAAATTTATTCTTGATCTTTAAATCCAAGTAAAGACTTTGCTTTCTTTCATTTGTGTTCCTAAAGAGCTGGTGTATGTGACATATTACCTGGATAACAACCAAACCAATCCCTACCTGAAGTGGAAAAACCTAGGAAGCCCTGACTTTCCTTCTCCAGAACAATTCCAGCAAATAAGGGATGCTGAGGTATGACTATATGTGTTTGCTTTAAGTGTTGTACAGGTAAAGTACTTGTGAAAAAGACAAGAAACCAGACCAGGTTGTCAAAATTTCCTTAGCCCACAGTCATTTACTTCTCACATACACACAAAAATGCACTTGCAGTCATGCAGAGAAATGTAGCTGATACACAACTGATACTGTTGTGTTTATGTTATACAAGAGATTAAATGTAGATGACCAACTTCTTGGCTACTGGCCTACCCATAAACTGAAGAGGCACAATCGCTCCTGGGGAAGTTCCACTTTTTCTCTGCTTCAGTGGGCTTTGAGACCCTTTCTGTTCTGCCTCCCCAGATAAGTCACATGGCCCTGTGTATATTACAGAAGGGCCAAACTGCTGCATTAGAGAGTTGAAATGAACCCCCTCAATAACAGAAAAGAAACAGCTCCATGGGGTGGAAACTACCCTGTGCAAGTCCAGCAGACTCCAGGGGCTCACAGGGAGGACTGCAGTTTCCCCTCATCCTCACTAGTGCTGAATGCCACTGCAGAGGTAATTAAGGAGTAAGTCCTCTCTGAGAACTCCTCTCCTCCCTATGGATAAAAGCCATGTGAAAATTACGTACTGTGTGCGAGAATATGTCGCTTCAGCCCCCTCCCTGATAGTTTCCCTGTGCATTCAGACACACAGGTTAGAATAAAGGAGATCACCTTCATGCCCTTCAGGGCCCACAGGCAGTGGTTGCCTTCTGACTTTGGTATACAGTACTATGTTTTCTCCTCCCAGTCACCATAAATGACTAGCACTAAGGCCTGCTGGATGCTGTAGGAGCCATCAGCTCTTTCTTTAAAAGGGCAGCAGCGAGGTTCTGGATGGCCTTGTCCATCTGGTGAAGCCTCATCCTCAGAGACCAGCTACATGGCTGTTGTAGCTAGCAACAGCTTTCTCTGCACACTGTGAAGAGCCCAGGGCATGGTTTGTAAGGACCTGTAGCCTAAAAGTCTGCTAGATGCGACAGAGTGGGCCTAAAGGGCATTTTTCAGTCAACCCAGATTGTGAGATGGACAAACCCTCGTGTTTCCTGAAGAGCTGGAAAACAGGTGTGATAGAAAAGTCTCCCAGTTTGAAGAACTTTGATGGCTCTAAGCCACTTAGCAACACCATCTCTATTGAAAATTTAGAATCCCAAAGTAAATACACAGGCACTTTACACTGATTTTACAGTTGGCCTTTGGGTGCTGTAATGAAAGATTGTTCACAACACTACTTTTTGGCTCCACAGGACCCACTGGCAGCAGGCCCATTTCCACTTCCTGAAGGTGGCATCCTGACACTGAAGCAAGACTTTCCCATTCCCTCAGTCTTTCTTGTCCACATCTGTGCAAGACCCAGATCTGCTCCAGGTCAAGTATGTGTTATATTCTACTGTCAGACTCACTGAAAGAAAAACTGCTTCATTCTTTAAATCTTACTAAGGAGAGCCAGACTAACATTTGAATCAACTATTCGTTAAAAGACAGTTCTTTCCTTTGATGAGAAGGTTCTCCAAGATATAATTCAAGATAAAGCATTACACAGCAAGTGGTAGGAGCCATCACTGAGATAAATGGAAGTTTATCCATTGTTGGGAAATAATAATGCAGTACTGAAAAGTGCAGTATCTTTTTAAAAACCTCATGCTATGCCACAAGGCTTGACAACAGCTCTCCAGTTAATAATTGATAATTAAAGATAAAATGGCATTTTGGCTGTCACATATTAGACATCTGTATCCACTCATTCAGTCCCACACACATTCATAGTGGTGCCTGGAGCCTCTGAAGGTCCTCTGCAATGTTGATGGGTGGGAGACATAGGCTACAAAACCACAGAGCCAGGGATTTTGTTTTTTGACCTGGTCTCAATGGAAAAAAAATCAAAGCAAATAGTAAGGAAAGATGAACACAGAAATCTGACGTGGCTGATTGATTTGTGCAGTTTTCTTACACAAGCATCTGTGTTTTGACAGGTGACTGGTGTTCGTTTGATCCCTCTCACAAAGGGGCAGGTCACTGTGCTGTGGGATGACGATCATGTAAATTCAAAGTAAGTAGCTTTTAAAATAAAATGGTTACAACTGAGTTACCAATGCATCACTGCCTAAGTTGTCACCAGTCTTAGAGAGTGAAACAGGTTCAAAAATTAATAATTGCTCCTTGAGAGATGTTACAGTGCATTTGTCTGACAAAATGAACTGTAGGACCTGCATGCCCTAACTGTGGAGAGCAACCCTGACTGATTTGCTACCTGACCAAAGGAATCTGCCTGTTTCTCACCAGCATTTCTGAGGGACTTGCTTTCAGCATAGCAGACAGGAAGATCCATGGTGAAAGTACTATTATCAGCAGATGCCTAGGTGGCATCTTGCACATCTCTGTAAGGGATGTGAACCAGAAGACAAAACCTGCAGTTCCTTGCTTCAGCAAGCTGTACTGGACTGGAAACTCTCTGTAGGTGAACTGTCAAAGGTGATACGGTGTATGACCACACCTCAGGAAGCACTGACTTAGTTCCTTTTCAAGCCAGTCTCTCTCTTTAGCCTTGATAACCCGAGTTTGAGAGTAAAAGATACTTAATATTTTGTGATGCTGCATATACCCAATGTGGTGAGTCGGCCTGGGTGTTCTGTGGGTTGTTGGGGCCCTGGTTATTCGTAATACTGACAATTCGTGCCATCCTGCTTGAGTCAACTATTTCCTGGGTTTGGCCATTTTTGTTGAAATGGCCCCAAGATTAGTATTTGATTGCTCAACACATTATCAGTTGTATTTACTGAGCTGTCTTTTCTTTTTTAAGGTGTATAAAGACATTTGAAGTGGAATTCTCATCAGATGGAAAAGCATACCAGCGGATTAATGCCAAAGACACAATATTCACTCTCTGGGTCTACAGTCCAGGTATGGCAAGAATATGCATATTAGGTAAACTGTCATGCTGATATTGCCACTCATTTATGAAAAATTGTTTAGTAACTACTGAAGGTCCATAACTTTCTGATAACATACACTCCCAACACAAATAAGAGCACGTCCCTTCATTTAGGACCACATTCTCAGTGAGAGCCTTTTTCCCAAGGACAGATACTGATTGACAAATAGTCATGAGGACACTATTAGTGGTATTGCCCTGGATAAATTCCTTGTCACAGAAGCCAAAGACACTCAGCTGCAGGCCTGGGAAGGTCCCTGAGAACCTAAGCAGCCCTTTGGTAGCTGATGTAGAAACATGCAAAAATGACAAAAAAACCAAATGACTCACATGACCAGAGCTTAGTGTTGTGCTTTTGAGAGTAAGAGTCACAGCAAGGCAAGTCTGAGGTTCAGTCCTACAGGTACTGACCATGCCTTTGCCAAAATCTGTACAGCACTCTTGGGGTAGGGCAGTAGAGCAAACTGCCTTGATAACACTTGTTGTGTACTGCTGAGTCTGGAGGTGTTAAACTGCCTAAGGATATAGCATCAGCACACAAATAAGTGAGAGGTTTTGCCCACCTTTCCGTGGAGGGGTTGGTTATCTCGCATTTACCATGATCTGATCCGCCCCAGGAAGGTCACACGTTCCTGTTATGGCTTGGCAATCTTAACCTATTGAGATGCCCCACTGTAAGGACAGAAGAGGTCATCTCATAAGGAAGTTTGTCCTGGCTATCTGAACATCAAGGCAAGGAGTGACACCTCTCTTTGCAGTTTCCTAGAGCTTTCTTCTTAGCCCTGACTTGCTGCTTAAGTTGTAAATGTTTCACTTTAGAGGGCAGTGAGTTTCATCTTTGTCAACAGTGCAGAGCTTCTCCCAGAACATGTGGTCATTTCTCCTCAAGTACAGCCAGCATGCAATAGAAGCCTACACAGATCAAACACGCAAGTGAAAGAAGATAGTGTTTTATTTGGGTATTTTTTGTTGGTTTTTTTTTTCTTTTTTTTTTTTTAAACAGATGTGATCTAGTCTGCAGCATGACTGTCTAACAGGTATTGATAATAAACACTGATGAGAGCTGTGTGAAACACAAACAGACCTTGCCTCACAGTGATACTTATAAAGGGCAGTTCAGAGATGATTTTGCCAGAAACACTAGCTCATCTCTTAGTCTGAGAAAACCTTAACATGAGCAGTGGGTGCATAATAAAGTTCAGAGCTATTATTGCAATGTAAAGGCTACATAGGTAAACAAAAACTAAATCAGGGCTAAGGCAAACCTCTGAAATTAGTACTCATTATTATATTGTATTACAATATTAAATACCAGTTTTATTTGTTTGTTTCAAAAACAACAACAAAAAGAAGACTACTCAAAAAATCTCGTCTCAGCAGCCTTTAGTGCTAAGTACTTCCTCCTCACCCATTATTTCTAGCATCCTGTTTCTTTTATTAAAAAAATACTAAAGCACACATAAAAATCAAGTAAATAAATGAAAAACCACCACATTTATACTGCTTATGGGATCAAAGAGTCTGCTGCAGAAAGCTGTGTTCTTTGAACTGGGTCAAGGATGAAAATCAGCAGAACCACAGAACATCAACTTACCCACCTTTAAAGTAAGTGGTGCTGCTTCCTGAGTTGAGCGCAGGGTTTTCGGTCAGCCTGCGTGCTTCTTGTTCGGCTTCCTTGTTGATCCTGTCCCCACATAACTGTTTGAAAGGCACAATTAAGGCAGAAAAGTTAAGTCAGAAAAAAAGAAAGAAGTGGCTAGTTGTATGTTGCAGAAGATGTCTCATAGTCTTTTTTCAAAGGGACTGTTGGTAAAGCAGTCCTGTAGCTGTACTTGCAAGTCCTAATGAGGAGAGAGGAGGTCCTCAGTGCAAGAGGGCAAAAACGCTGATAACTTGGCCATGAGGAGTTTATCATTGTTTTTAGGCACACACAGACACATTTACGTAGGGTGCAGAACTGATTTCCCCAGCCCGTTCCACAAACCTGCATTTTATAGGAGTAGTGCCTGCTTCACATCCTCCAGGTACCACAGATGTCAGCGTTTCACAGTGACATTTCTAACCTTCTCATTTGCAGGAAGCTCGGTCTCCGGCTTTTACAGAGTGCGTGCCATTGACTACTGGGGGAAGGCAGGCCCGTCCTCTCCTCCTGTGGAGTATGTTGAAGCTTCCAAGTGACCCTGAAGAGTGGTGCCCGGCTTGGTGTCAGACTGGTGTATGTTCCTTGCAAATGACAACCCCCCCGAAAAATAAACTCCTCCCAGGTTGAGGAGGGAGTATGGAAAGGACCTGATGAAGCGAGTTAGGAATGCAAGTTAGAAGCAACTGCCCCTATTAACTCTTCATAACACTAAAGACAGCATTATCTAACAGCCACATCTAATAGCCCAACTGATCAGAGACTGCCATAGGACTGGGATTCAGCTTGTTAACTAGGAATTATGGGAATAAATATTTATTATTCCCTATTTTACAGTGAGCTAATGGCCAGGACAAGCAAAGATTTATAGAGGTCACAAACTGCAGCAGGAACAGGACCATTGCTTCACTGTGTGAGTGAGGATGGCAGCAGAGACCTGTCTGAGAGTAAACTGCCTGCCTTAACTGCCAGGCTGTCTTGTCATAATAGTTTGATGGAAAAGTGCCCAATAATCAAACACATCCAAAGCATGAAATGAAGGGTCCCTCCTTCCCTGCTGGTTAGTCACAGAAGGTTATTTCAGATCAGTTGCCATGTCTTCAGGTGTATGAGGTTTTTCACTCTCTCACAGAGGAGTTTCCACCCAGCTCTCTCAGCATTTGTGACTGTTCCTGAGATGCCAGAGATATTTCCTGCAGGCAGAGGAAAGGGTAGCAGCTCATCCTCAGAGGGGAAGAAGGCACAGAAAGCCCTAGGCTCCAAATTTCCCTGCCTTTTCTGTTTTTGCCCAAGTCACCTGTTTGCATGATGGCCATCAGTCACTGCCTCTTCGTGGTGGAGGCCCTAACCCTGAAAGTCCCTCTTCCTCTCCATTGCTGTCACCACTGCTGTCACCTAGCCTGGTGTCCTACAGCCCTTAGAGATGAGGTCTCCCCCCAGCATGCCTTGCCTCTCAGTCTGTAAGTCACAGCTCAGTTTTGGATAGTCAGGAGAAAGCTGAAACAGCAATTAGGGCGTTTTGTGTTTTCACATTACAGGAGAGCACACCCTTGAATGTAGCAGGGCTGCTACTCACAACACTTAGGAAATTAACAAAGAACAGTTGGAGCTTCTGTGCTTTGCAAGGCATGTGCACAAGTGTGAGATAGCCCTAGATCATGGGCTACAGAACACTGCTGGCTGTGCTTGCCGCTGCCAAACACTTTGTGTAAACAGCAAAGTTCCCTGAAATTGCAGGGGTGCTTTTCTACTCTCCCCTTTTCACAACTGGCAGAGTTTGAGCTATGCCTTTAGAACGCTTGTAGCGAGAAGGATAATGCCAGTGAAAACAGCTGGAGTGTTTTCCATAAGAGAACTGACTTTGTCACACAAACAAATCCCCTACTGCTTTCTTTGCTGACATCAGCCACCTCACCAACATAACAACAAAGACTGTGTATTTGATGAAACATTCAGGTCTCAGAGAAAAAAAAAAAAACAAACAAAAAACCAACAAGTTTGCACCGTAGGAGAGAGCTGAATTACCTCAAATGCCCTCAGTTTTACAGCATGGAAAAGAAGCATATACGAAAAGCCAGTATACACTGAGGTGTGGCCTTGTATCTCCTTTACTTCTGATGACTTGTTCATATGCTTATACTGAAAATTAGCCTTAAAAGATTCATTTTGTTACAGAATTCAGATGAAATATTTCTTGCCTCACTGAAGTTTGAATAAGGGTCACATGTCACATTCTAATCTTGCAACTCCTTGTCCATAAGGCAGAAGAGAAAAGGTCTATGTAGCCTACTGAAGTGATAACCTTCTCAATTTTGGAAAAGTTAATGATAAGTTCTACTTGGATGGGGATAGTAAAAATGCATTTTCAAGTTGTTATAGCTGCCCCTAAGTGAAGAATCAGAATACACATTTAAATAAAATCTAGCAGTTCAGACATACTGTTTTGCTAGTATGAGGTGGAACAAAAACAAAAAATTATTTAGAGAAATACTAAGGATAGGGTTTTGAGAGATTTTATTGTGTCTGAAGCAGGGGAAGATGCAGGAGCTTGAGAGGACAGTTTACCCTGTTAGAATGTCCCACCTGAGTAGCCTTCTGCTTTCAAATTTGCCCACACTTGCAATCAGAATATAGCAGTCTTTACCAAGCTAAGGACTATGCACCAGCAACAGGTGTTTGAAAAAAAAAAAAAGAAACATAGCTGTTGTGAAGAGTATTGATTTTATTACTCAGGGATGTAGAAGAAAATAAAAGAAAGTGCAAACCATGAAAAATAGAAGATTTCTGCTAAAAATCTTCTTCGCTGCTACAGTATAAACTTATTCCTTTAAGGAATGAGCATGTATAAACAATTACAGAGAGAAGATAATTTGATATTTCCAGGCTTGAATGTATTTCAAAGTATAGAAGTTTTGGAATGCCTTTGTCTTTTCTGTAATGTAGTGTCTACAGAAAAACATTATTTAATACTTGAAACTTGAGATTTCTGTAACCTTCTGTTGCTGACTCTGCCTGATATTGCTTTCAAAATTGCATGTTTAATTAATCTCCGCTGTTGCCAGGCAGTGATCAGCCTCCCATCACAGTTTGAGTTTTCAGAAGTGCCAGATGTTCATAGCAGTAAGTGTGAGTAGCAGGTGCTTAGTTCTGCAGTATCAGAACCAAAGCAAGACTGCAGAGCAGTCAGGTGTGTCTCTTGCTGGCCATAAATCCAAGTAAGAATATCTAACTGCACTTGCAAGATGGGATTGTTTGCCTGTACTTCAAACAAAACCTTCTGAGGGGATATAACAAGTTTGCAACTATATACCAATTTTTGCAACTGAAAGAATCTTTCAGTTGAGTGTTTTATTTTGTTTAATTGTGTATATGCTGCATTTGTTACCATGTTTTATGCTAACCAATAAAATCAGTTTTTAATCTCTCACATGAACCCTGTAAAAACATCATTGTGTTGTAGAAACTGCTTAAAACTCTTGTGTAAACAACTAAATCTTGGGAATTAACGACTGTCCTCAGGGATTGTCATGGTTTAACCCCAGCCAGCAACCAAGTACCACGCAGCCACTCGCTGCCTCTACCAGCACAAGGTATAAAAGATACCTTGATTGGTGCGTGTTCCAACGTGGCATAAAAAGGAAGCGTGAAAAGAACCTTACCATAAAAGAATTCCAAGGCTTAAGTAGAAACCTGAGTGCACAGATTGCCTCAGATACCACAGCCCAGGGGAAACTGGTCAAACTTGACATGGTATTGATGCCTTGGAGTTTTAATCTTTTTCAATTTTGTAGATTTTAGAAGTAGTTGTATAGTGAATGTAGATTTTAAAGTAGCAGCACATTATCCCTTACCCTTTAACATAGCAAACCCTGTTACCCATTCCCATATCAATCCCCCTGAATCCTGTTAGCCTGTTTAGTCTCATTTGCAAGGTAGAATTGTAGAGAACACCCTAAAATCTGCGCAAGAAGATATAACCATAGACACAACAACCTTCAGGCCCAGAGTTCTGGAAGGCCTCCAAGAACAGCACGTGCCCTGAGGAAGATGAAGATGAAGAAGAGGGGGTCCCAAAACTCCCCCAG
>JAWWLV010000100.1:28541649-28603124 GCA_035041135.1 Platyrinchus mystaceus | reverse complement strand
ACCTGATCTGCAGTGGAGGACTGGCTGGCACAAGGATGTGCCATTCAGAAGATTTTGGCTGCTCTTCCTTGTCCCACAGTATGTTCCTTGTCCCACACGTGTGTTCCCATGGCATTGGGCCCGGCCAACCTCCAGGCAAGGCAGTGAGTATGTGAAGGGTGGGCACTCAACTGCCAACAAAGAGGAGTTTCTGCTTCAGCATAGCCCTAAAAAATTATCTGTCTATCTCATGGGCAGCGTTTGAGCTATATCAGCTCCCATACCTTCAGAAAAATGTTCTCAAAATGAGCTTTGGACAGAGTCTGTTTGCATGTCTGTGGCACAACTGCTGACTCCCACTGCCAGCAGGCACAGTCAGAAACACCCAGAGCCCCTCATCCCTGCTGTTGGGACCACCCAGGACACACAAATCGTAATGGAGCTAAGAAGAGTGAGGGTGGTCCTTCCTGGAGGAACCTTCTCCTCCTTTCCTGGAGGACACTGTTACCCAAGTGGTGAAACACAGGGTGGTTACATCCATCCCTGTCCTATCTTATAGAGTAACAAAGCTGATCTTTTGGTAGTGTGCCAGTTTCAGCACACAGGGTTCCTGTAAGAGCAATCTTAAGGCTGCAGAACCAGCCTGCAACAGGCTCTTGCCCTTGCACGGATCTCCCTTTGTAGCTATTTCTTACTAAATCTAACATTTAAAAAGGGTTGCCTAATGAGGACACCTTAGTTTGCTGTGATTCTGTCACATTAACAGCAAATGCAATCACCTACTCTTCAACTCGGTGAGTTTGCTAATTAGCCCACAGTACCTGACTGAAGCACGGGCTGGAACTGGCCAGACATGCAGATTTCTTCCTGCTTCTGGCGCACGATGCGCTGGATGGCAGGGGGGAGGCCGCGGGGGTTGCGGGAGAAGATCAGGGAGTAGCCATCGTCGCAGGAGCCGTCCTCCTTCAGGCTGCGGCAGGCATAGGTAATGGCATAGTTGTCATAGTCGGTGTCAATCACCCAGTAGTTGTCCCCTAAAATATCAGAACGTGTATTAGTCACTGTGGGCAAAGCAGAGCGGGGAGGGGGATGCTTCCACAGGGAGACACCTCACTTCATGGCAGGGATGGCTTCCCAAGGGATCTAGACTCGCCTCTCATGTCCAGATTATCTCCACACCATGAAGTGAAGAACTGGGACAAGCACAGGGAATCGAGACTGTGTTGTTCCCTGTGGTGCTCAGTGCATTTTCACCTTTTGTTTCTTAGGCTAGAAGGACTTTCTAGGTTTGCAATGACAAAAAATATCTTCTTGTTGCTCGCTCAAGCATGGTGGGGGGAAGGGCATACATAATAAATTTTGGCCATACAGATTACACTTCCTACACAGGAAGCCTCAGCAAAATACGCCTCCTACTCAACTGAGTTAATTTTGGTGTGGCTTATCTTCCAGTACTGAGTATACTTCTTTCTTACTCATTAGCGGGCTAAGTCCTCCACAACTTCCACAGCTGGATTCCCACAGCTATGGGACACTCAGGCACAAAGGATGGGGTTTGCAGGGTGCATAACTGAGGTTCAGCATGAGCAGTTGCTGCAACAGGAACTTCAGTTAACAGTTTCATTTCTTTGATTCGAGCTGTGTCTGTCTGAGAAGAACTGTGCCTGGCTGCTGGAGTGCAAACGTGGGTCCACATGTCTCCTTCGATTAGCTATGAAGAGTACAAGGATGACTGACCTCAGCACTTTTATCATGCCCACATGGGGCCCAGGAACTATGCTTCCCTAGGTTCAACACCTCACCTGGCTGTACAAAACCTATGTGTGTGGCCCAATGCCTCTAAGCTGCATCCTCCCTGTTAGTGTGTATGGTGTATGAGAGGCATCTCTGTGGAGTCTCTGGATCCTGCCCCTTCTGTGGAGATAAAATGCACTGCTTGGATAAAGCGTTCCCTCCAAAAAAGGGATGATTTGTCTTCACTTGGAACAATCTGAGCTGAACTGTTTTTCCTGCTCATATGTTGACATACACACCCGGGGAGCCGTAAGCAATTGACCAGGATCAGAGGGCTGGGGAGGTTCACTTACCACCACTGGAGAGGTAGCTGGCCAGTCCCTGGTAGGTCATGTACATTTTTGCTGGAGTGGTTGGGTCAGGTACTGTGTACTGAGCAGCCATGTCAGCACAGATCACCCAGAAACTGCAACGAGATCCACGAGAGTCAAGGTAAAACATGTGACAGCATGTGAGCTCTAAGTGGGTGTCCCTCACCCAGGACTTGGGCACAACTGCCTCGGGCATGGGCATGGCCTTCCTTAATGCCAAGTCAGTGTTTGTCATTAAGTAATGCAAACCTCACACACACACAGTGCATTGCTGCTGTCTAGTTCCCAACTCTGCTGTATGATTATGCTGTGGCTGGGGCAGTGCCTCCTGACCCTATGGCATTTTGCCACCCCTATCTGTACAAGCAGACAGCCACCAAGCAAAATGATGAATGTCGTTTCTTGGCTCCTGGCTAGCAGCCTGCACAGTGAGGTGACCTGCATTTGGGCTCATTTGGGGTCATTCCCTGTGTCCCCAGGCGGAGACAGGGAGTTGACTCTCCTCTCTCTAACCCTTCCTACTGCTATTGGCACAGGGATGTCTGTCACAAGCACTGTAATAATTACAGCCTCCCTTCCAAGCTAGTGGAAAGCCATCACACAGCCTTTGAGACCCGTGCAGGTGCCCATTTCTTCCAATGCCCTTTTCTGGTTGGGATCTGTTTGCTTTGAATATCAGCCACGTTTTAGCACAGTTTGTCAAGCATTGCCTGGATTTGTGAAACAGTGGAAAGATCTTCATTCCCTTCCTTGCTCAGGCTGTGCTTCCCCTTTATCCTGCCTTTGCAGAATAAAATTCCCAGCAGCACTGAGACCCTTCTTGATTTCTGAAGAGTCCTTTCACGAATCTTCCCACTTGCACTGTGTGGCCTGTCTGCAAAGCTTCATTTGCCTCCATTTCCCCTTCCCAAAATCTCCTGGAGTGCTGTGCTGTTAAGACTTACAAGGTTCATAGCCACCTGCTAGTGCTAGCCTACCAGGAGCTCCAGATTTTCTTTCCTGCACTCAGAAGGCTATTTAATCCCTTTACATGCCATAATTCCTTGTAGTAATCATGACCAACAGGCAAAACTCTAAGCTTCTCGCCATCTGTCTATTCAGGCATTGCAATGGCATCTCAGAGTTAACCACATATTTTCCTCAGAAATCTGTCCAACACTGTGCTGAGAGATCTGTGAAAGTAATACTCACTTACACCCCTCTCCTTCCCCACTGAACCTGAGAGCTATCCTGCCGTCACAGCACCTGAGCCTTTGCTAGCTCCTTCACTTGTTGCAATTCATTTACTTAATCAGTTGAGACTTGCCTTAATAACTGATTTTATGCAGTAGTTTTGTGATGGACCCAAACCTGGGCCAGGGTAAAAAGTAAACCAGGACTCAAATGTGTCTAAATTCTAGCTTCTAATACCATGCCTTGTCTAGGCTTCCCTTTTTGATGAAGAAAACCCAGTCATGTTCTGTGCTTAGAATAGATCACTGTCCATGTCCCCCTCATTCAGTACCTCTTGGCAGCAGCTAGAGCTGAAAGTCAAAAGAGCTCACCCAAAAAGCTTCACTCGGCCTTTGGAAGATGCTGTCATTGTGCCATCTTCCTCCACGGTGTATTCAGCAGAGATGTTGTCCTGAAGGAAAAGGCCTTCTGGATCCTTCTTGGCCAGGGCATACCATTTCCCTGCATACTAAGATGAAAGTGTATTAATATCTGAATTAATCACCATGTCCAGATTAGCTTAATACCCACAATTTTGTGATCGTGGTGCCTTTCTAACTCCTTGTTGCCTGGCCTATGGATAAAGTCTGAGTTTGGGTGGATATGCAGCACACAGGTCCTGCAGTGCTGCCTGGTGAGCCCTTGCCTCAGTGCCAGGAGGAGCAGGTCTAGCAGATCTGCACTGCTGTGTGCATGTACTCATTGTCAAGTGAGACATTCCTGTCATAGTGACCCCACACTGAAAGCTTCTCCCATCCTAAGATGCCTGCTGGGAGTCAGGCTGGTTCTTCCCAGTTCCTACTCAGATGCCTGCTCTTCCATGGAAGGTGTCATCAACAGTACCAAATTGCAGCCACAAAGACCTTAGCAAGCTAGCTGGAGACACACTTTGGGGCCACCAGGGGCCACAGTTGACCTCTGACAGTGAAAAGGGCCTACCCAGCAAAGCAGAAAGCAATGACTGTGTGCTGAGTGAAAAGGAGAGGGTGTGTTGGGGAGAGTAGCAACAGCAAGAAAAGGAATGAGATTAAGGGGAAGAAAATGTCTATGAAAAAAATGGTTCCCTGGAAATGTACACGCAGTATCTAGTGAAACGAAAACAAGATCTGAACAGATGACTGACAGATAGGAAGACCCTTAAAAGTTAACATTATTAGTAGAAATACCGAAAAAAAGCAGAAGTTAGCTGTGTTAAATTTGATTCTCCAGTGAACCTAATGGGATCTGTTTGGCCAGTTATGTGTTTAAGCCTGAAACAAGTCTGTAATTCCCAAATACAAGAACCTAAGCAAAAACTTTGACCTTTTAAAACTGAGATGTTCCCAAAGCTCTCCCCAGATATGGGTCCAGCAACACCAATCTTGTATAGAGGAAGTGCTTGCCATATCCCAGCTGCATATGAGAGTTTGCTGAGCATTAGTTAAAATAGGTACTGGCACACTAGTCTGGACTTTTCCAACAGCAAGTTAGCCCTCATTTCCTCCTCAGAGGCACAAATGATGTGTTTGAACAAGAGTTAGTGTTCAGGATGCCAAACTAGTTAAGATTTCAGTTTGCTGTGACTTCCAAAACTGGCTGATGGTGGATGCAATGGTCATGTGTTTGAGCTTTCTATCTGATGTGGATCTAAATTGTTTCATTCATGGGACTGCTCAAAGCTGAAATCTGTGTTGAGTGTCGAGCTAACAGAAGATGACATCTAATAGAGTAACATTCCTGACTTCAAGGCCCATTTTACCATAATGTTCAGAAGATTAAATAGTACTGAGAAAAGCAAACTACAGGAACAGCATCTGCGAGACAACATACAAAGGACGTTAACTTTTTTGGTGAAGGACCCCTTTAGCTTAACACAACTCATAATCTTAAAAAAAAAAAAAAGTTTGTGTATAAAGCTTCTTCACAGATACTGTTGAAGTAACCATAGTTACCCTTTTTGGATCAAAGTTGTCTTTCACAGAGAAAGACTCCACTGCGCAGGTCTGAGCTAGGCTATATCCAACAGTGGAGAAGACCGAGGCCAGGAAAACATACTGAGCGTATTTCATTCTGCAAGACAAAAGCAAATATGGAGTTTTATTTCATGCAGTAGATGGGGGTTGCAAGTGATGTGCCTACAGATGCATTTCCCTCATTTTAAAACTAGTTTCTTTCCAAACTGAGTCCACTACCCACTCCTCCACTGAGAAACTACTGAGTCATTGTGGTACCTAAATTCAGCCAAAAGTGAATATCAATGGCAATTACTTTGCAAGAGTATTTCACTTGCTAGTAGTAGTATTGCAGTTCATGGTATTCTTACATTATAAATCAAGCCAGACTATGGATAAGGTTGGTAAGGCTTGGTAAAAAAATTCAAATGTTTTCAATTTTGTTTTCATGGGAAGGAGAATATTCTGATGAGCTCTGGTAAAGCACTGTATGTTGTAAAATACACCTTGGTATTGCCTGCCCTCTGACCATTCCTTGACAAACATGATGAATAATATTAATATTAATTTGCTAGAGGCTTGATCTGTCATTGCAGAACAACCAGTAGGTGCCCGTGGCTTATTTGTCTCCTCAGGTATCCCAGTTCATCCATAACCCAGCATAATTCTCAGTCTTTGAGAAGAGAGCATCTTCATGATACATTCTTGAAAAGTGTTTGACCCTGAATACCTGTCCTGATGCCAAGATAAAACTGTTGCCTGAAACTTGTTAGCAGCACCCAGGCTGAGCTACCAACCCAATACCCAAACAGCCATGCAGCTCCACTGTTCCTCGCTGCTGCCATGCGAGCTGCACTTCCCTGCTGCAAGAGATGTTAAACTGGTCCACCTCTGCTGAAGAGAGACCTACCTGGGATAGAGATGATGGAGATCCTTGAGACTACTCTGCTTCAGTCTTTGGGCTGCAGGTAGCAGAAGAGTTTTGTGTCAATTGCCCACCAGCTGCCTTTAAATAAGGAATCTGCAAAGTCACTAATTGGTTATTTTTGCTCTTGTGCCTGAATAAAACACTTAATCTTGGATAATCCATTATGTAAAAACCAACTTTAATCCTCACACTGGTGGGTCTGACTGCTGTAGTAATACAAACACAGCTTTTACATAATGGAAAAGCTGCCCAGAAAGCTAATAAATCTGCTGATTTGATTTACCACACCTTTGTCTCGTTGAAGTCTTTCTGCTTCAAACACATGTTAGGAGAATAAGCGCAGAGCATTAATCAGAGAAACACTTGGGCTATACATACTAGTCTGCAGAAGCATGTGTTTGAGTTTGACAGCATTCATGGAGTAGATATATAATTAGCTGTTCTGGTACCTGCATCATCAGATTGAGGTGATCCTTGCAAAAGCAGGAAGATGTTACGCATTACCTACAGGGGCGAGGGGACAAAAAGTGCCCGAATACAAACTTTTGCCTTCGTGCATTCGCATCAAAATCTCAGAGTCCCCAGTTCTCCTGTGCACTGCAACACTTCTATGCACATCCTTCCCAGCTAATTAAGTCAATGTTTTCAGTTACATAAATGCTATAGCTCTCTTCTTCCCTGAATGTTCTTCCTAGAAGCCTTTCATGAGGATACAGTAAAACACAAAAGGATGAGAAGGCAGAAATTACTAGAAAAATACTTCTGGCAGCAAACTATGCCTGCCATTCTCAAGTGCTCAAAGAATTTCCCCAGCTGCAAAGGCTGCTCTTGTACTCCTTCTCCCAGGCTCACCTGGGAGATCTAAGACTTGAGACACTCAACAGGAAATTGCCAGTAACTAGGAGTTATTTTTCCCACTGGGCTGCTAGGTGCTGGGGAGCCTTGGGCATAACCACTAGGGAAAACTCTATAGTTCCCAAGTAAGTTCCTGGGAGTCCTGAACCTTTTGGTTCTGATCCAATGATGTGGACATTCAGAGTAAGGCAAAAGCCTTCTGTATGTTTTGAACTTGCTGCAGAGATCACTCACTGCCCCTTGCCCAGAAATTCCTGAACACAAGCACTCAACCTTGCCCTGTAGCTGGTGTGAACTGTGGTGCTTTCCAGGCAAATTGCTTAGGGTTGCCCATTGTCTGGGAAAGGCAGTCCTTGCTAGATGCCAGAGGAAATTTTTATTTGGCCTCTATACAGCTTCCACTTACGCTTTAGAGGGAGGCAGTGGTATTTTGTATGTAGTATTGTGACAGAACATTCCCTGTTCATGCTGTTTGTGTGTCTTCAAAGGCAACTTGGGCAAGTTCACAGACGAATGAACTGGTGGTTGCTGGGGCTTCTTGTCTGCTTAAAGAGTCACATAAAAAGTAACTTTTTAAACTGCATTTCAGGGCTACATGCAGAAGTGTGCTTTTCCACCCTAACATGGGAATATGAGAAAGAACAACCTGTCGTGTTTTCTGTAAATTAGAAGGCTTCCAAACACTTATCACCTCATCTGTTTCCAACAAAACAGATTAGTTTATGTCCATGTGAGACATAGGTGACACCCGAGGCCATGCTTAGATGACCATTTAATCCCCTGGGGATTAGACGCATGCTAATAATAGCTAATCACAGCACAAGATTTTGGTTGGTGAGCATAACATCTGTCACTGCATTATTTGCTGTTTAGAGCAAGAAGAAAACAAAATCAAAGTAACCTTCATTTTTTGCAATATTATGGTCATGGGTACCAGGCACAGAAAAAAAAAAACAACCACAAAGGGAAGAATTAAAGCATCAAAATGTATTCCTGGGCTTGTTGAACTTGATTAATATGAAACGGATTTTATAAAAAACAAAGGTGCCCTGCAGGCTTTTGTTGTGAAAAAACACAGCCAGGAGCCTGTTCCAGACCTGCTCATCAAAACTGGCTGTTCTTTAATAGAAGTGGCCTGACCATTCAGTGTACTGAACTCAGCACACTAGTAACTGGTAGTTTTAATGACCTGCAGTAAAACAGGTATGCAGACTATCTTATCTTCTTCCCTATCCTGTGAAATACAACAGCAGCAGTTTTGGATTTCCTGCCCCTAGAAGGGTACCCCTCTTTCTGTCTTGTTATTGGAAAAAGCATTGAATAAACTGCTCTGGGAATTACTGCAATTGCACTGCCATCTCAGATTTAGCAACATACCCTGCTAGCTCAGCAGCCAATGGCACAGTATGAGATCTCTAAATAGCCTCCTGCACCCAGCATGAAGTTCCCAGCAGGCGATCAAGCTGTGTGCTTCTTTGCCACGGTACTGGAGAACAAGGACATGTACATGTGTTCTGAGTCTCCCTTGGCAGCTACTGTGGTGGTTATCACACCATAAGTCATGAGGATTCCATGCTCTGGCCTTAGATCTAAACTGTGCTGCTGAGGATGCTGGGCTGCTTCATTGCAGTGTCACACGCTCGTGTGTGCATTGCTGGAGAACACACATCCCAGTCCCAGATCTGCCAAGGACTGAGAGGACAGGGATAGTCTGCTCCACTCCTTCATCAGGGAGAAGGAACAAGCCTTTCCCATTGTGGGACACCACATGAAGGCTGCAGGTGTAGAGGTTTTCGGTTTCTGTGACTGCTGCTCGAAAGTGCTGATCTTTTCCAATGGAGAGAGTAACCCAACACAGATGAAGAGGAAATTGTTTGAGGTTTGTTCCTCTGTCATTCAAGGGTAAGGTTGTTGGGTGTGTTACATCATTAGATTGAAAAAGGAACCATAAATCACTGCTGTATGACTTTCAAGGCAACAATCAAATACCCCACAGTTTTAAATGCCAGGAACTGAAAGGCACCTTTCTCTCCTGAAGTATGATAGTGTAATTCCCAGTAAATGTGTTGACTGACAGTTGGCAGAGCAGGGGCTCACGTACTCTCCTGCACACAACACATCTCAGACAAAGACATGCACATGTCCCCCTGTTGTCAAGCGAAAACAGGGGGCTGCTCAAGGCACAGAGGATTCAAAGAGCTTCAGCTCCTCTGCCACTGAGGGTAGTCAGGCTGGAGTGAATGGCTTTCTCAGGGCCATTGGCAAGGTCTTGCCAGAAAAATTAAGTAGCAGCCGCTCTCCCATCTTGCTGCCTTGGTAGAACATGGTAAAGGCAGAGGTGGCTATAATCTCTCCTGCAGTGGGATTTTAACTGATATGCCAAGGAGGCATATCAGGTTTTGTGCCATCTACTGGTTTCTGTACAAGTGTATAGACGATGGTTGCAGCTCGATCAGTGAGCCACTGGATTTCACTCTCCAATGCATGACAGTTTCCCCAAATGGCCTGTAGCTAATCTCTACCAAAAGACCATTCAGGCCTGAGGCAATGTCATCAAAAACAGACCTTTTTTGGCCATCAAAGAAGCAGGTGAACATTTTGGTTGTTGTTTTCTAGTATTTACTGTAAGGCATACTGTTGACTACTGAACTGATCCATTTGAAGACACTGGCATGTTTTTTCATTTTAGATGCAACATTTGTTTAAAGATAAAATATTTGCCTTTTTTATGCCAAGCTGCCTCTTCCTGGAGGGCAGAGATCCGCCCTTTCAGCACAAGAAGCCTGGAGATTCTGCCATTTCAAAGTGGAGGTGGGGGGTGTGTGGAATGTGCAAACAGGAAAGGAATTCTGCTCTCTGGAGGTAAGGTCTTTACACTTGAAGGTACACTGTGTGGTATCTCTATGACCTGATCCTATTCTTTCCCTGGGGTAAGGCAGGAGGAAGGAGATTGTTCCCTTCAGACAGCAGTGAGATAACAGACCAGAGTTAATTTAATCCCTGGTGTTATTCCCAGGATGTCTTCCAGAAACAAGAGGCACAGAGGGTGTGTGAATATCCCTGGAGGTATAAATCATGCATGTAGTATTCTGTTTCCTTTTCTTTTCCTGCAACAGAAGCAGCTTAACACCAAAAATTCAGGAATAAATCCACGGGCTCTAACCTGTTGCAAAGCATGATGTAACAAGAGACCACATGTCAGTATGTTGCAGAACAGCAAATGCTGTCTCCAGATTATTGCACCAGATTACTCCAATGGGATATATACAGCTTCTTACATAGCATGCACCTCAAGGTGCTTTACAAAAGTGATGCTGCTGGCACAGAGCGTGAGTAGCTATGGATAAGCCAGGATGTCCATGCCAGCCCTGATGATGGATTTAAAAGCTAAAACCAGAAGCACAAATTACAAAAGCCAAGGAAATCTGTACGTGCACGCGGTCAAAAGCCATTAGCTGGGCACATGGCCCTAGTAGGCATTAGAGGACACTGTTTTCTTGTGCAACAGAAGGTGCAAGGAGGGAAGGTTTAGGTCAGAGCACCTCTCTGAACTCCAATAGGAGGGAAGGTGTGAACACCAGGCTGATCAGTGAGTGACAGAGCTAGATAATACACAAAGGCTTTCTCATACAACCATGTTTCAGCCTTCAATCTCTGCACCTTCTGCAGGAGAAAAGGACGGAAGTATGTAGCTTTGGAAATGAGAAAGAACTGAGGGGTTTCCTAAGCTGTCATAGATGATACAATTATTTTTTATTAATGGAGGATTTTCACCATGTCATGCTTCTCATATATAGCAAAATTATTTGTTTTACTGAAGATCCCAGAGGTCCCAGTCAACTCTCGCAGTTTTACTACCTCTGTAAACTTACAACCAGAAAACACTTGAGCTGAAGACTAAGTTTACATCTGCTTCAGACTGAGCAACAAGCTGGAAACACTGAAAATTGCAGTGTTGCCTCAAAGAGATAGTTACTAATGCCCGTTAAAAATACCACCTGCAGCAACCTCTGCTGCAGGAAACAAAGCATCCCTCTGCCCACAAGGAGAGAAGGAAGAGGAGACAGGCCACAGCCTGCCCAGACATCATCAAAACCTCTGCAGGACTCACTGCAGTTCGGTGCCTGCAGCCCCAGCACGGGTAGCAGTGGCTACTCCTGTAAAACACCTGTATGACCAACCCTCCTGCTGGTCTCTGGAATATGAGCACTTGCTTCTTTTTGCTGCAGCCTTGTACCTGCCAGTGTTGCAGCCCTCTTCGTACTGTAGTGTGATGTGCACTGAGACTACACAGGCACTCCCAGATTCTTCTTGTGAATTTTTGGCTTGGCTGGTTGTTACTCACGGTGGCTAAGCTTGTTTGCACTCCTCTTGTTCCACAGTTTTTTACAGACTCAGTAGCCCCTTTTTTCTTCCCCATTATTTCATTGTCTCTCTTCTCTTTCATTACCCTTGAAGTTAGAGTCAGTTTCTCTGCTCTCCTTCTTTTCTACTAAACAATCCTGCTCTCTGTATTATTTTTCCCCTCTCATTGTGGCCATGTTTTCCAAAAATCACTTCACTCATCTGAGATGCTGTCCTCTGCAAATCTTTCCTTAGAGCCTCTTCTCTCCTCCTCATTGCTTTTTCCTGACACAGCATGAGCAAACCCACTTTTGTGTACATCTGAGCACCTCTATTTTGTTATTAGTATAAGTTTCTTGTGTCCTGCAATTTTGTTTTCCTTAATTTCATGCCCAAAGTATTTTGGGAAGATGGTTGCACAAGGAGTGCACACAGTTTAGTCTGGTAAGGGTTTAATGATCTTTTCTGTTCTTGAGCTTCACAAGACATTTGATGAACGAGGTAATCTTCTTATTCAAGGTTTTGTGCTTATTCAAGTGATTTGTGCTGACTTTTGAATACAGTCTGTCAATTGAAACATAATAAACTCGCATAGACTTATTGCAGAAATTGCCATTGCTACTGTATTGTAATATTTTTTAACTGAGCCATCTCACCATAAAATTAAGGGAATCTGTGCATATTTACCATGTATACAAGGAGGACAAAGTCAAAAAGGCACATCAGGTCTGTGGTTTCTTGCTGAAGGCAAGCAAGGTTTCCAGTCTTCTGGCAAGGCAAAGATACATTTCCTCATAAATGTCTCTCAAAAAAGTACCAATCAGACTTGCCAAATCCCAAACTGACCTGTGAGCTAGAGTGCAAGGGAAGGGCTGCCGCTTCCAGAAGTCCACCTCCTTCCTGTGAGGACCATTCAGATAGAAATCTCTGACTGGTTCTTGCAATTCACCAGTTCAATGCATAAATTAGTGTGCTAATTTTGAGGTAATTCTCCAAAAGAATTAATAAGGTGAGGGCAGATATTCCTTTGCCATGACAAAGTGGAGTCAACATTCTGGCCAAAATGCAACCACATTGCTCACCCCTTGCAACTGAACTGACAGCAGCACACATCCCCCTCTCTACAGTAGTGCATGGGATTTATACTTTATTATAAATATTTATCGATCCTGCTACAATTCAGATATCAGCTGTCCCTCCAGCAAGGAAACACAGCTCTAGCATAACCAGCTGCTACTCAAGCTGCATGTTCTGCAGACCTAGGATTGTCAGCAATCCATGCTCCTGTGCTCTGCTGATGCACATCTGTGTGACAAGTATGTGTTTCCAGCTGTGCTAGTGCACACACCCAGGCTGACACACGTCCCCACTGCTGCCATCCTGTACTTCTGTCAGCTCCTGCCAGGTCCGGGGGCAGGACTTGGCACTTGCCCAGGCTGGGCTGGAGGAGGTTCTCCAGCCCCTGAGGTCCTGATGAAGGGTAGCACTGCCCCCTGCTCCCTCAGTTTGGTACCATCCCCAGACTTGCTAAAGTGCCCTCTGCCCTGGTCCAGCTCCAGCCAGACTGACCATGCATGCTGACAGGCAGTGGGTGGCAATGTCCCACCCACTGGTGGCTGCACTACCTGGCACTGCAGGCAGGAGTGTGGCCCAGCAGTGTCTGGGACGAGGGGCAAGATCCCAGGTGGCAGGGTCATGCTGTGGTGCCATCTAAAGGTCCCTGGACAGCCACAGAGGGGAAGGAAAGGGGGAGGATGCTGAGCAAGAACCGTGAGGTTTTGCACGCTAGCCCTCCATGGAGCAAGAGACAATTCATGAGCAGCTGGGGGAGCAGACCAGACCTTGGGGGAGGAAGAAGACCCTGGCCCAGGAGAGGCAAGGGACATGACTCTGATCCTCGCTGGACTCCCATGGCTCCAGGCAGGAAAGCTTATTCTTGTATACAAGCAGGTGGCATGAGAATATTACCTGGTAAATCAGATAAGCTGCAATCTCGTTATGCAGCAACGGATGAGGGGGTCAGAAAGGTTTGAGTATAGCTGTCAATACAGCATCCTGTAAGGATAGTGTCTAATCAAATTAGTCACTTGCAGCTCCCCTCCTCACAGCCTCTTGGTTAGGAGGAAAATAATGTTCCCAGGAGGGACAGGCATAAGGCATCCTCAGCCCTGACACGCTCAGCACTTGCCATCCCTCTTTCTGCTTTGCAGCTCATGGCTGCACCCACTGCTTTGGACACAGTCCTATAAGTGGTCCTAACAGTACTGCTTCTCCTGGGAGGTATGTTTTGCACCACATCAGCCAGATGATTTTACTCCACAATTGGAGTTTTCAGTAGTGTCCCTCCTAGGACTGGGGAGGGACTGTCATATAAGTTGCTGGGAGGAGAGGAATTTTATTCCCAGGAACTCATTTTCCCAGCTGCCAGCCAAGCCTTCAGGGCAGCTTAAACATTTGAGGTTTTCATCTGAAACACTGTTTAAACGACGTCCACTGACACCCCACAAAGTAGAGGTCCTATGCCAACTTAGCAATTCAGGTTTAAAGCTGTTAAAAACAAATGTGTGCAACCACACGTGTTCTGATATTATTATGCTGCGTGACAGTCCAGTGCAAGTTGCCTAAAATAGCATCCTCATCCTCCTCCAAAATCCTCCATTGTCTGCCTAAGTCCATTCAAAGAACATTATCCTATTGCAAGCTTAGATTGTAACCACCTCAGTTACCAATGTTATGCCTGCAGCAGCTTTCATGGTGCCACTCGAGTATCCCTGAAGGCCCAGGGAAGGAAGACCTGAAGCCTCGGCACCGTGCTTTGAATTCTGGGTACATCAGCCCACCACCCTTCTCCAAGGGGGTTTCTGTGGCACTGCTGGCTCCGTTTGCAAAGGAGATTTAGATTTCCACCTGCCATTCCTACATGGTTTCAACTGCGCTGCACTTACACAGCCCTGGCTTGGCTTAACAAATATTTTGTCAGTTTTTCCACCTCTGCAGCTGGAACCATAAGTACTTTAGGACCTTCATTCCTTCCCCTTGTTAAGAGGAAAACTTCTTGTTAAGTTTCAAACCCTGAGTGCAGAAGCAGGAACTGAGCTTGGATCTTTAGTATTTTGGGCCCGGAGCATTACTGTTGGACACTGCTTGGTTTTCTTACAAATGTTTTGAAACAAAAACATTTGTCCTGAATGAAACATAATCTTTCATACCAAATGAAGTGTGAATATCTGGAAGGTTTGGATTCAAAAGACTGCCAACTTTGATTCAATATGAATATTTCACCCATTTGCAGTTTTTCAGCTCCCAAATCACAACCAAAAAGCATATACAACAGTTTGCATACCCCTTAATGCATCCACAAAACCTTTTTATGTCAAGAAAACAACACATGTGGCCAAGCCCAGAGGAACTTCTGTTTAGACACAGGGCATCCTGAGCACATCCTCTAACTGTATAGCTCTGTCCTGTGACAGCCATTTCATACATGGTCTGATTCCTGGACATTGAAACATTTCTGAGAAGTGGCTATGAGCTCCCAGGAGACCTCTCCTTACGCAAATCTGACCTGGTGCAAGGAGGTTCTAGTAGATCCTAAAAAGTGCCAAGCCATGGTATGGTGGCTGTAAGAGAAGCTATGCTTTGCTTCAGACTTTCTTCAAAGACCCAGTGACAGAAAAATTAGTTTTCCTCCAGTTTTAAAAAGTCGTTTGTCTGTATGAGCTCCAGCTGGCTGTGTCACTACATGTGTATCTCTTCTGACTAGAAGTGTTCACTGAGAAAAAGGATGGCATGTCTGTTTCTAGGGGTATCTAAGATTGGGTAAGAGCAATCTCTTCCAATTGTTTTGGAAGCCTTTTCTGTGCAGGTCTAAAATCTGCTGTGCTAAAAGGATTATGGAGAACGGACCGTTTTCCTTAGCAATAGCATTTAATATAGTTGGAGACTGTTTTGTTTAGAAAAGAGATGACTTAAAAAGAGATATGAGAAACCTCAGTCTTTCCTCAGAGGTCAAATTTTCCCACTGTATTCCATGTGAGACATCTGTTCAGTACAACTTGGCATAATCTGTTGTGCAAGAGAAGGTTCATCCTAATGGATGTACACCTCCTTCTGCCTGGTAGTCCTGACACATGTGCGGTCTCTGTTAAGCCCAGGTAGTGACTCATCCCCATGAATTCACCAGGTGACTGTTCTCCTCCTAAGTAGGACTTTCCATACACCCTTGGTGAGGTCTGGTGCTCTAGTCCTGAATACACCTGTCTGCAACTTAGTTTTGAGATGGTGCTAAAACACATTTACAGACACCTGACTGTGGCTTGCTCACTGGCTTAATGTTTTTCCACCCATCAATGGAAATAATGAGATGCCTTACATCTATGACGGTCTCCACAGAGAATCCTACTCAAGAAGGTCTATATTTCATTAGTCAGCTACTAACAACAACTCTTCATCTCTCAAATACGTTTGCTGCCACCTTTTAACTATTTATCTAAGCCTTCACCTGAAGAGACAGAGTATCCTGTGTGTCATTTGCTCATCAGTCAAGAGTTGTGTCAGTCAATCCTTTCTTTGTCTCCAAAGACTTTTTATTCCAGCACAGAGGAAATTACAATGTATGACAGTTTGCTCTTGACAAAATCACACTGACTGTTACTTGTCTCATCTATTTATGTACAGACGCATTTGTTCCTGTATTTTCTTAGAAGCCAAATTTAAAATGGTCGGTTGTGAAATTCTCCAGTTCTTTCTTTTTTTTCTATTTTACAGAAAGAATCATTACATTTACCTTTTCCCAGCATTTCAAAACCTCAGAAGATCCTCCATAAAATGTCAGAAAAAGTCATTAACAGTTTAGAGGTTACTTCACACATGATTCAACCCTCTAAAAACTCCAGCTCTTCAATACTTTCCCTAATATTCCTGCTCTTCCCTATATGATGAAGTGTTCATTGCCCTTCATGTTCCTAATGTAATCTCATATTCAATTTGACTTTTCTTACTTTCCATTTTTACTTGTTCACAGTGTTTTTAGACACATCTTCAATAATTTCACCATGCTTATACACTTTCTGTCTGGCGTTCTCTTCCTTAAGATTAACAAGAACACATCATTTACAAAATGGCTTGTTTTTTCCAGTTTGAAACATTCATTTCATGATCTCATTCGCCTAAACTGTCTCTCACCTTCATTTTTCAGCCAATTCTTTCCCTTGCTTTCAGTCAAAATCAAAGAAAACTCCCTCTTGCTCTTTCTGCCTCCCTTTGTACCCAGAAAACTGCTGCAACATGTGAAACCTCGCTTAGCAACCTGCAGCCTGAAACACGGCCATCCCTTTGGATGTTTGAAAATTAAAATTCCCCATTGCCACCAAGTTCTGTGCTTGGGACAGCCCTGCTTGTTGCTCAGAAAAGGGTTTCACCCGTCCCCGCTCCAGAGATCTGGAGCAGTCACCCACCATGCTAGCTCTGAGTAGGTCCCTGTCCTCTTTTAGAACATGGTTTTTGGAGGCAGAGAATGCCCTGGCACACAACACCTCCTTCAAGAGTCTTCTTGAGCAGTAATTCCATTTTAGTATCCTGACTACAAGAATTCCCAGAACAAGCCACCTTCCTCCCAGGCATCCACACTCACGTTTGGGCTGGATTGCACCACTCCTGGCAGTAGTGACAATACTCACAGAGAGGCCAGCCTGGACCCTTACTCCTTTAGCAGGTTAGCCTTGTTTATTTTCCAGCAACGTGGTGGATGGGGCTTACTCTTGTATGCCAGTAATGGAAACTCATATGCATTGTTTAATTCCTCTGAAAGGTAATGGCATCTGAGGCATTTTGCGTCCCAGCATCACATTTATCCTCACCTGCTGTTTAGACAGCATGGTGGCTTCATTGATGTGAAACAACTTATGTTCCCCACAGCCATAATTTTCACTCTTTCTCTCCACTGATAGTGATGAGGGAAATTTTTCTACCTTCCTGGTTTGCTTGGGTTCTGTTTGGTGCTTGTTTGTGTTGTCTTCAGGGCTTACCATGTGTTTCAATCCAGCAATACCAAATAGAAGTTCTCCAGATTCCTTCCTAAAAGGATCCACTAAGAGGCATATTTTCCTGTAGTGATTCTTACTAGGAAGAAGAAAAGGCCATAGTCCTTTCAAATTCAGTCCAAATCCTGGACTAAAGCACTCAGGATTGGTGCTTTTGTTAGAGAACAGACCTTAGAGGAGCCACCAAAGAGCCATGAAATTGTAGAGAGAGTCCTGAAAGAGCAACATTACCTCGCTGTTTTTGTTCTGGCCACTGTGTTCTTTTGTGAAGGATGCACTTCCTACTCCTGCTAGGAGCTGGGAGAGCAGAAATAATAAGATGCTCACCTTGTTAGCCAAGGATTAGGCCCAAGCAGTATATATTTAATTAGACTTTAAAGAGCTTATTTCAATGTTAGGAGAAGCAGTTCTTCCCTGTTGCTGCTGCCTCAATATAACTGTTTCAGTAAGTGTTCTGCTTATCAAGAGAAAGGAGAGCGTTTTCAGATATTGTGAGTACTCAATGTTTGTTTGCAGTTAGATTAAGAAGAGGAAAGTTGACCCAAAGCTCTTGTAGAGGTCATCTAATCTCTTTGGTTGAGAAGATCTGTCCTCCCGCAAACTCACCTTCGGCACTATAAAGGAATACAACTTCCTGATGACAAGCTCCCTATGCAGTGATACCTCATACTTGGTCATTCTAGAAGCAACATCTTCTACTACAAAAGCTTAGGAGCTACACGAGAAATTAGAGTGCTGCTTGCAACGACCACATCTTTGGACTGCCACCTTCCACAGGATCCAGGGCATTCACAATGAGCATTAGTCAAGACGACGTGGAGAAGTTTCTTGATGGCAACCCTGCTTTTGCCAAGCAGTACTTTGAGAAGAAGCTTAAAACAGAGTCCTGGGATAACAACGAGAGTGAAATACTTTTTGAGTTGATCCAAGACATGCAAGAAAGCATCAACATGGAGAAAGTTGTTTTCAAGACCTTGAGAAGAATCAGATCCCTTATTCACGCCGACCGCTGTAGTCTTTTCATGTACAGGCAGAGAAATGGCACACCTGAACTGGCAACAAGGCTTTTCAACATCCAAGAGGGAAGCACTCTGGAGGAATGCCTGGTGTCTCCAGACTGCGAGATTGTCTATCCATTGGACATAGGCATTGTGGGTTATGTTGCGCAGACCAAGAAAACCATGAACATCAAGGATGTCCATGAGGTATGTTTGCCATTTATTCATTTACTGTGTAGAAGAGAGGCTCACATGCTTACTAGTATGAAGGGGTCAAGAGGTAGCAGCACATCTCAGTGCCTGGCCAAAGGTCTTGTGGTGTAATAGCTGTGTACTGGAAACAAAAGCACCAGTAGCAAGTCTTCAAGTTGCTTCCAATTTCATTTATGGAATGAGGTGAAGCTAAGCACAATAATTACACTAGGTCTTAATGCCTGGAAACAAGTGCACTCCCACACCTGGCCTGTCTAATTTAAAAAAAATAAAAGTCACATGTAGTCCAGCAGAGGAGAGTGAGGTGGTCAGATCTGCACTGAATGCACATGGAATTTTCCACAGAATTTTATGTTCCATTAGTAAGTTGCAAAGAGAGAAAAATCCTTTACAGGAGTCCAGAGCAAGTTTTCACACTACAGAAAATATTTGAAAATGCTTGCTGTCTGATGAAACTTCAGCATTTAGAGACATTTTTATCAAATAGGATGAGTGAACCTCAGAACAAGTGCATTAAGTGCAACCTGTGTCTGGTGGATCTTCATCAGAAGCAGAAAGAGACAAGCTTTGACCAAAAAAACTCTTTCAGCAAACATTGTGAACTGCAATATCAGGAGGGATTTGAGGAATTTTAATGTTTTATTTTTATGCCTTCATGACAACATTTACTTCCCATATTTCTGGGTTGAATCATGTAAACCAGAATGGCAGCAGTAACAATCCGCTTGTTCTAATCATAGGTATAAAACTAAAATCCATGTGACCCAAATATGACATTTGGGATTACTCCATCTATTGTTTGCTAGTTACAGAGACACCATCTGTTGATCCATTCATTTGTTGCTCAATACAACCATATCCAAACCCTTCAGCAAAACCTTCCTAGCCTTCCACAGAACATAAACACTGATTTGGTTCTGCAACTTTTTTTTGACAGAGGATGTTTCTGATGTTGGGTGAAGCATCAGGATGTGATAAACTTTTTAAAGCTATTTGCTTTCTGATGTTTCCTCAGAAACAGGGGAGAATTTCAGTGCTATGAGCTAAGAGCTGCACTCCAACTGTAGTGTTTTCAGACATTGCCATAAGACATTCCTTTGAAGGAGACACAGAGAGTCAATGCTTGGCCTATCCCATTTGGCAGAACGCCCAGCAGTGGGGAAGGTATGGGGAGAAGTGCATTAGGGAGAGATTATTCTTTCTGGTTCAACCTTCTGAATATGGTCAGAGCTGTGTGGTTTTTTTCTAACACAAATGGAAGGACTTATAACTGGCAAGTTATTCAGCTGAGCAGAGAGAAGGCCTTGGGTCAGCAGGACCACCTGTACTCCCTATTGGCAGGTGATGAAGGTGTCAATAGGACCCTGTGCAGGTAAAGTGATGGGCCATCTGCCTTCCCTGTACTGTGCTTTCTCTGCTTTGTTTTCTTCTGTCATGGAGGGAAATGTCATATTGAGACAAGGATGAACTGGACAAGACTCTTTTGAGCTTCCCCTACAGCATGACCTAGCATGCCCCCAGTGGTTTGAATGGCAGTTTCTTCCTGGGTGACCTCCTGGGCAACCCAGTCCATGGCACAGTTGTCTGCACATGGCAACTGCTACCAAAATGCTCCTGGGGCAGAAGGGGTGGGTTGCTGCCAGATGCAGGGGAAGACGGCCAGGAAACACACACCAGTGGCACCAGCTGCATCCTCCCTTGGAATATGCACCCTACCATCTACCATCCCATGCACAAAGGCCCAGCAACATGTGAGGGAATGTCTGGGAGAACATTTTCAACAAGGAGTAGGTGGGCTTCACGGATGCTGCAAGCTGATAACAAGCTTCAGGGCCCAGGCAAAAACAGAAATATAATGAGGGTGAGTAAACTTCCCAGTGACTGCAGTGGTTCACACAGCGTGGCTATGCAGTGCTGCAAGGTATCTGTCTGTATTCACTCCACAGTGCTAACGAGAAGTCGGAGGAAAGGATGAAGGAGGCACTGTGAAGGATGTCATTGATCTGAGAATGATTGGTGGAGAGCCTCCTTGTTCTGACAGAGTTTGGCATGTTAAAGCTTATGATTTTCAGGATCTCCACAGCAAGTTAAAAGCACAAGTCTGAAGCCACAGCTTCTCCTCTTGATACTAACTTTATCACTCGTAGACTGTCCAATTTTCTGCTAATTCATTTCTCTTCCTCAACAATTTTTAAGTAAAACTTTCTTTGGGCAGCTTACTTTGAGAGGATGTGCTTTATCTTGGTTTTAAGACTACAGATGTTGTGGAAAATGCTTAATTTGTAAATTCTCTGTTAAACAGTGTGCCCAGTTCAGTCCATTTGTCGATGAGCTCACCAACTACACTACAAAAAACATCCTTGCGACACCCATCTTGAATGGCAAAGATTTGGTTGCTGTCATTGTGGCTATTAATAAACTGAACGGCCCACACTTCACCAGCTCTGATGAAACAGTAAGTGGTCAGTAGCTGAGTTTTTACCAGAAAGGTGTTACCTGTGTCATGTAACAGAACCTTTTATATTGGGGATGTCTGCTTTCGTGAAGCTTCAGTGGTGTGAGTTTCCCTAAAGGGGACTCACCTTCTAATAAAAGAGGCTTAAAATGAGGTTGCTTATCTCATAAATCTTTCATGGAAGACACAGTGGGATAAGCCTCATCTCATGCTAATGTACAGCAAAGCATTTTTCCAGGGAAATTGCCATGATGCTTGTAAAGCAGTGTTATGAAATACAGTGTACATGAGGTTGCTACTGCATGCAACTCAATCTCAAAATTTGTCTTTGCAGCTTTTTCTGAAGTACCTGAATTTTGCATCCTTGAACTTGAAAATTTATCACTTGAGTTATCTTCACAATTGTGAGACTCGAAGAGGCCAGGTAAGAGTGAAAATGCAAAACAGGTTATATCTCCAAACAAAATGAATGCATTCTTCTAATTTCAAAGGTGTACCTGATCTGCTTCAGAGATTTGTGCCCCAAGAGCAGGAAAAAAAACCACCTTCAAGTGCTTTCAGATATTGCTCCTTCCCCAGAGTCCTTCGTTAGTCTTTCTGCTGCTTTTGGCAAAAGTGTGGGGCCTGACACAGTGGCACCAGTTTCAGCAGGACTGACTTCCAAATGTTTTGTGGACTTGGGGCTGTGAAACACTCTTGGGTCATTTAACCACTTCAGCCAGCAGCACTAAAAGATTTCCTGAAACATTCAAGAATGTGATATTTTTCCTCATCTGCTTATTAAAAAGTGCCATTGAGTTTCTTCTTAGAGCCAGTGAAATGTTTGTCGTACACCTTTTGTATTGGCCTCCATCAGTAGAAATTAACACAGATTAGGAATTTAGGATATTCTGAACTGGAATAATTAGCCAATATTCTTTTCCATGGCTTCAATTACAATAGGATTCTCAAATTTATTGGGATGGATGTGGATCCTTGCAGTCACTTTCTGCATTAGGCAATCATAGGCAATCGTGTGTGCTTCATGGCAGCAATGCTCTATTCTCCAGTGGTGGTTCCACAGGGAATAAATGCCTGTCTCAGCAAAATGAATACAGAATGCAAGTTTATTTTGAAGCTTTGGGAGAGCACTTATATTTACTAATTCATTGTTTTATATGTTTTACCTAATTTTATTCATCAAAACGATGAGTGATGGCCAGGTCATACAGCCTTCAGCCTTCAAAACTGGCGAAGGTTTGTTACTGTTGGGGGCTTAGCAGTAGGGCGGGTAAGAAATGGGATAGAAGACAAAGTGGAGACTCAAAAGGTGGGAAGGCCTAATGTCTCCCACAGGGTGCCACGGTCTGGTTCTGAACCCAGGAATCCTGTGTTCATCAGCATCAGCAGGTCCCACAGAAAGGGAGGAAAGCAAGAATGAAATGCAGGACACACTGCTATAGTTCTTCCAGTAGTTCATTTACCAGACCTCTGGCTATCTAGGTCTTACAGTCTGTGTGAGAGTTAATAGAGTTCATTGTGTTATAACCAAAACCACTGAAATACAGAATGAGCAAATCACATTCTCAAAGGCGGTCTAGGATTTTAATAGTGCAAATCCCATCTGCAAAGACTGTGCAATACTGTGGGTAAAATGCTTTGTGCAAAGACAGTTCAGCCTGTTTTTACTCGGATACTGTGTAAGAGTCTTATTAGAAGACCATATAATACATTTTGACCAACTTCTTTACATCATCCCATGAATTAAGCATTTTTCAGATGTTTCTTTCCATCTTCCTCACAGAGCTTGTGGGTTTTAGCATTACTTATTGTGTGCTGCAAAGTGCCAAAAACTAAACTGTTGCTCATTTTCCTCCACTATCCTATCTGAGGGATGCTGACAATGAATGTCTCAGATTTTATAGAGTTGCCCCAGTTTACAGATTAGTAACAGAGACAGATGAAGCTCAAAATTGTCAAAAACATCCGCCAGCGTCCAGTGAAGAGATGAGGCACTCTTTTTCTGACAGTGGCCATGTAACAGTATTTCTTGTTTAAAGCACATGTCCAGTCCACTTCAGGTTGCACTCTCAGTTCTTTTGAAGCACTGCTCCTCACATCTTCTGGCTCAGAAAGCAAAGCACTCACATTTGGATACAAGCACACATGCATCAGCTAAGCTAAGCAATTTTGTAGATGCTTCCTTACCACTTCAGAGAATATTTCTCCTTTAGGCCCACAGAGACTCTCCTTGTGCCACCTGCAATACTTGTGTAACCTCCATTTTTACTAAGGAAGGAGCCTAATAGCAACATCTTTCTTAAGGGTACATCTGTGGGGCACAGGGCAGGTAAAAGGATCAGATGCTGATGTGCACACAAGGCAGCTGTGCAAAGGCTTTGAGGAAAGCGTTGATTCACATATTTTGAACACCAGCCTCTGTAATTTGCAATACTTTCGATGTTAGCTGCTTTTGGATGCAAGATTTTACTAATGGCTTTAAAATGTAAGTGGGGACAACTCTTTACCTGATAGTACTACTTTTTTTGTGCTGTATTTTCAAGATTGGACTTCTACATAATACACTGAGATGACCTGACTCTTCCTTCCTAGTAATTCCCAGTGTGAGTAGGCAATGCTTTTACCTTTTGCTGTATAGATTTCCTGCACTTTTCAGGAACTGTAGTATAAAACCCCAATCATTTCCTTGTTACTCCAAATACACTCGGGAAGACCATCTCCCAAGGAAAAGCTGCGCTTACATTTTGATCTTTCGCTGCAGGTGCTGTTGTGGTCTGCAAATAAGGTTTTTGAGGAACTGACAGACATCGAGAGGCAGTTCCACAAGGCTTTTTACACGGTGAGGGCATACCTGAACTGCGACCGGTACTCAGTAGGTCTCCTGGACATGACGAAGCAGAAGGTGAGCGTTCACATCTGTGTTGTACATCTTTCTGATTGCTGCTGTCCCCTGAGGGGAGATGCATGGAGATAGGTTTTCCCGAGGCAGTCAAAGTGCAAGCTAACTTTGAGTCGTAATTCCTGCTTTGGTTAGCATTTTTTTGTTGTGCAAATGAAGAGACGGGGTTAAAGAAAATAGAGGAAAAGGGGAGAGCTTGTCACTAGAATGGGGCTGTCAAAGGCTGGGAAGACAAAGGAGGGGAAAATGTGTCTGGCTGTGGCAATCCTGGTCAAAGCCTGTAACACAAACACAACCTCAGAAAGCCTGTGGATATCAGAAGTATAGTGAGATACTTGTGGAAACACCCAGCATCAAAGCAGCCACTTCCCTGAAGGACTCATCCATGTGCACAATATCCACGCTTTTGGGTGAAATTTGTCTTTATGAAAACAAGCTGATAGAAGTTAAGTCACATCTGATTTGGTCTGACTGTTTTCAACTTTGTCAAGCTCTGTGTGGGGGTCACACAGCGTCTTTGTCAGCAGAGCTCTGCCTTATTCCATGATCAGGCTGACCACTGTGTTACCAGAGCTCTTACAGCATACTGTCTTCTGAAGAGGTGTATAAAAAGATCATCAGGGTGCTAAAGACACTTTGATCAGCACTATAATGAAGCCTAAGAAAAATAAGCAAACAAAATATTTCAGCAATCTGGCAAGTAGTAGATCAGCCCCGTAGTCACATTCTGGAAAACGAAGAACACCAAAAGTATTGGGGTAGCTGTTTGCTCTGAGTACAGCCAGCACTGTTCGCTGAATGAAGCAGCACCCTGTGAACAGGCAGTATATAATTACATAATGCACCCCACACTTCCCAATTTAGGTATTTGGGTGTCATTCTGCTGCCCAGTATTGAAATAGTCTTATTATTTGATGCCTTGTTATTTGATGCCTTGTTTTGCACACTACAAAAACCAGCAAGTTAGAGCAATGGTTGCTTTGAGACTAGAGGCAGAATGTACTTTTCTACTCTAAAACTACTTCTTGAATTTTAAAACCAGGAATTTTTTGACCTGTGGCCAGTCCTGTTGGGAGAAGTACCACCCTACTCAGGACCTCGCACTCCAGATGGCAGGGTACGTGAGAACAGGACTTCTTTACCTCTCTCCCGTCTGGCAGGATTGCATCACCACTAATTTTAACACCACTCTTCTCTTTATTTGTAGGAAATAGTCTTTTACAAGGTCATTGATTATATATTACATGGAAAAGAAGACATTAAAGTCATCCCGTAAGTGCCCAGTCCCTGTAAGTAAGGTACTGACACAGAGTGTAGGTAAAACCAAGGTTCCCCACGGTTTAAAGATGTCCATGAGGAGAAATGCAAAGGACTAGCAGAGGACTGAGTAAGAGAGACAGAATGTAAGTTGGTTCTTCAGCTCACATCTCTGTGGGATAAAGATTTCCTCAAGAGCATTGGGATCCTGACTTGCAAGCCAGGCTCCTAAATTCACTGCAACCAGTGATTCTTCTTAGATGCAGAAGTGAGCTGTCTTGACTGCCTGCAGTTTTGCCACTCTCCTTGCGAGGCTGAGGCATCACTCCTTCTCCATGCCTTCCCTGTGGCAGTGGGTGAGCCCACCCAGGATGCCCTTGTGTTCAGGCACTGCTTCCTTGCTTCTCTCTAATCCTTCAGTTGCTGACCCCATCTTAAGGCTACCCCTGGCCTTTCCTCCCCTCCTGACAGCAGGAGACATCCTCTTTCTGAGAACTGCCCTCTTTTCTTTCCACTGAATGTTTCAGAGGTTCCTTGGGCACCTTAGACAAATCTGACATAACAGGAGTTTTGCTCAGTTCTGGTCGCCAGCAGTGTTCAAAGTTTAGTCTGGCAGACATCCTTGGCCAGGAACTTCCTTTTATCTCTCTGTGTTGAAGGTCTGAAACACAGCCCCCACCTGCAGGAATTACTTTTTATTAAGTCTCTGTGATATTTTATGTGTTATTTTGTATTGAATCCTTGAAGAAAACGTTATTTACTTACAAGAAAAATTTTTGCTTGTGCACATGGATCCTTTGAAAGAAACAGGACTGTTTAGGAACTGAGAGTGAAATATGTAAAAATGGATTATGCAGTGAGCTGGATACACTTCAGCTCCATGATCATCCTTCAGTAAACATATATCTTTAATTTCCTTTACACATTTTTCTTTCATTCAGAAATCCTACCCCGGATCACTGGGCACTAGTTACTGGACTGCCAGCCTATGTTGCTGAAAGTGGATTTGTAAGTACTTAACCTAGGATTCATCAAATCTTTCTGAGAAAAAGTCAGACTCATGCTGCTTTCTCATCAATTCAGTTCTTTGTCTTGCTAGTTAAACTTCTTGTTGCCCGTATTGTAAAACTCTTTCTTTTGTGTGACTCCCTAGATTTGCAACATTATGAATGCTGCTGCAGATGAGATGTTTAACTTTCAGGTATTGTGAAAACTTCTGGTTCTGTGGAAGATTCTACTTTTTTTTTTTTTTCCCAGAAATGTAATATAGAGTCAATATTAGATATATAAATACTTCTCTTGCCTGAAGTCTTAATGTAAAATGGGAGTGCTGATGTATTTTGAAAATACATTAAGTACAAGGTGTCTTTCTGCTTGCTGTTGCTTCAAGGAAGGTCCTCTAGACGAATCAGGGTGGACTATCAAAAACGTTCTCTCCATGCCAATAGTGAACAAAAGGGAAGAAATTGTTGGCGTTGTCACATTTTATAACAGAAAAGATGGGAAACCGTTTGATGAACAGGATGAAACCCTCATGGAGGTACAGTTCCTTTCTGTAGCTGGAAGCAATTCATATAATTCACTGTTGCTTATTGTAAACCCGCCAAACATCTCTAGTGTTTTGAGGCTAAGTAGACATCTTCATTGCTTAGAGAGGTGTTACACATCATCTTGGAAGTTTTGAAAGCAACTATCTGACATACTGGGGGAATCTGGTCTTGGAAACCCAGCTGTGTTAGCATCATTTTGTTTCAGCATTCTTGGATTGGACACCTAGTCACAAGCAGCAACTGTGTGCCAACACAACCATTCTGACCTGCGCTCACATACCTGACAGCTGGCTCTCACTGACTGGGCCAGTCTCCCCCAGAAATTACACAGAAATTATCTACTTAGCTAAGACACAAAGGGAGGCCATCTGTTGAATCTACCAGCAGCAGCTGTGAGCAAGGACCTTGCTGCTTAGAAATGCTCCTATGTTAGTTTCAATGAAACATAAGCATTCAGCTCTTGGCATCTGCTATCAATCAGGGCATTTCCTGAAATAGACCTTTCTTATCAAACTAAAAGCCTGTGGAAAAAAAAACCAACACCAGTTTGAATTGGCTGCTGGACAGCAAACAAGTTGAAAGCAAACACAGTGTGTGCGTAAATACATGTAAGAGGTGATGAGACAACCTTGCTCTCCCTTGACATTAGCATTCCTGACCTGCTGTCACCAACGTAAGAGCAGCCTTTCCACAGGCATGGAGGAACTTGCAGCAGCACAGAAATAGTTTTCTGTACACTGAGCTGGATAGAAAGTCCTTGAGCCTCCACAGCATGGATGCTCTGAAGGCCTGGGCAGATTCAACAGCTGGGGAGATGCTCTGCTGAGGAGTAAGTCACAGCTGGGAGCAAACACATAATTGCTCATTGATAGAACTGTGGACAAAGGGAGCTTGTATTTCTCTAAAAATATATTATGCAGTGTTATGTTTCTGCGCGTTTGAGAAACAGATGTTTCGGTTATTTCACCGTTTCCTTCTTTTCCCCTCAACAAGTCCTTGACACAGTTCCTGGGTTGGTCTGTACTCAACACAGACACATATGATAAGATGAACAAGCTGGAGAACAGGAAGGACATTGCCCAGGACATGGTGCTCTACCACGTGAAATGTGACAAGGATGAAATCCAGGAAATTCTGGTAATGCCTCACAGTGTGCAGCACACATCCATGTGTACTGGCCTGGCCCACGGCTTATGGCACAGACACAGGTATCCCAACTCACAGAAATGCTTCCAGCCACCACAACGTGGAGGCAGCACCTGGGGCCCTAGTCACTGCACAGTGGCAAAAGAAGTCTTTCTTTTGACTCTGTGATCTGCCCTCCACCTTGGCACACTGCCCCACTACATCCTTTCTAATTTCCTCATCAAAGCCAGCCTTGGAGGTGGGCTCACACAGGCGCTACTCAGGGCAGGGCTGTAGGGGTGGAAGAGAAACTGATTTATTCCCCAAAACCTCCTTAGTGCAGCAGATGTGAAGTTAGAGGGCCCAGCTGGGACACTGGCTCTAGGGGGACATTTACAAGTAGGGGAAACACAAAAAAACAAAAAAGGAGAGGGAGAACACCACCAGGAAGCATGTGTTGAAAGACCAGAAATTGAAGTAAGGTCGAGGAAGGAAACACAATTTGCATGTGACAACTGCCCTAGATTGCCCCAAAGCTGCCAAGTGCGAAGTCCATTGGGGTTTGATTGTCAACACTCTCATCCTCTTTGCAGCCAACACGAGAAAAGCTGGGGAAGGAGCCAAGTGAATGTGAGGAAGAGGAGCTGGCAAGCATTCTGGTAAGAACAATGCACTGCTGGAAAAAACAGCCTTGGCAAACAAGCACTGCCTATTTGGATGCAGGAAAGAGTTCCCAGCATTGGCATGCTGCTACCTGGTGAGGGGTGAAGGCAAAGCATATCCTGCCTTCCTCTGCTGCGTGAGTTTGGGGTTAGCATTATAATGTCAAAGCAAGTGACTTCCCCAGCTCCTGGGGAGTCCTTGCTTCCTGCCACTTTATCTCAAGGGGTTCAGAGTCCATCTGGAAACACATCAGTCACCTTGGCTTGTCACGCATATTTGTCCTCCAGAGTAATTAAGGAGGGCTGTAAGTTTCCCCCATTTTGAGTCTTCAAACTGCATCAAATAAAATGTTTAACAGAAAGCAAACAGTATTTTCTGCCCTTGACCAAAAAGTCACACCCTTTCCCCCCACTAACAGGGTTATTATGAAAAGCTGCATTTCAGTCTGTTTATGTGTTATATTAGAAAAGAAAAAGTTCCTAGCCGTGTCAGACTGATAAGTTTTTACTAAGCAAAGCCTAGGAATTATATGAGTAGCACAGCAGTAAACCATCCCACCTCTCTTACAGAAAGAAGAGCTCCCAGGGCCCACTAAGTTTGAAATCTACGAGTTCAGGTTCTCTGATTTTGACTGCACCGAGCTGGAGCTGGTGAAGTGTGGCATTCAGATGTACTACGAGCTCGGCGTGGTGAAAAAGTTCCAGATCCCACAGGAGGTAGGGGCTGTCAAAACCCAAGATGCCCTGTCTTGGGTGACCAACAGACCCACAGAGCAGCCAGAGAACAGGGTTCATGTGGCTTGCAGAGAGGAGGGCATGCGTCCTAAGCCCCCTCACACCTCTGAGGGCAGGGGACTGCCTCTCGTTGCTGCTGGTCACTACATGAGGGTTTGCAGAGTAAAGCTGCCCTCTTCTGATCTGTGCTGCCTGCCACAGGTGGGGTTTGCTGTGAGGCCTACACAGATGGGCAGTACAACATGCAAAAAGTGGCTTGCACTTGCTGTATCTAACGCCCCTCACAGCCTCAGCATAAAACCAGTTTCCAGGCACAACTGCTGTCGACAGGAATGGTGTGACCCTGTGGGAACAAGAACCCCATAGCCCCTTTCATGATTTTTGCCACCGTTCCCCTGTAGGAATCGTGAAACTGACATTTCGCAGCTCTGATGCTCCCCAAGGCATTCCTCAGCACATCATGTGAGGTTTGTTTCCATCTAGTGGGATATGGAGGTAACTGCAGGAAGAGTTTTCACCCTGGAAAGGCAGGCTGGGAATTAGAAGGGAAGCGAACGGGAATTATCTCTGTGCTTCTTACTTGTAGCACGTCAGTGTCAAAAAGTATTCAAAATATCCGCAACAACTAACCCCTGATACACGTGAAGAAAAGTCATTCTTTGCTGCAACACTGAATAGTTGAGATTTTAAAAAATGAATACTCATCCATAAGTAATGTACTCTCTGATGGGAAAAACTGCACAGCTACAAGATGTAGCACACAGAGAGAAGTAGAATGCAGAGGGAAAAAGGCAGTTTGTTGTTTTACACCCTATATTGTAATTGCTTAGGTGGTATAAATGCCACCCATCTCTACATCTGTAGATCCCCATCTCTTGAAGAGACATATCAGTATTAGTAAATTGCAAGACACAGGACAAATTTTATGAGTGACAACTCAGAGAAAAAAACACTCAAGAAAGTCACAATCAGTAAGACGAAACCACAATAAATTCACAACCAGCACAATGAAATCTCTTTTCCTTTAGACAGTGATGACTCTTATTTACCCTGCAAGCATCTCTGTGGTTTTATTTTTCTTACCAAAAAGCTATATTTTAGTTCCCCTTTTTCTCTCCACTAGGCTTTAGGCTTTACTCTAATAACACTGTCAAAGAAGCCTGATGAAATTACAGCTTCTGATCCCTTTCTGGTGCCACCTCTGTAGAACCGGAACCTCATCCATGGCTTCTGTACATGATTCTTATTGCAAGAGCAAGAGGCAGTGGCTTCATCACCCAAACTAACATCCTCTTCCCCATTTGCAGGTTCTGGTAAGGTTTGTGTACTCCGTCAGCAAAGGCTACCGGAAGATAACTTACCACAACTGGCGTCATGGCTTCAACGTTGCACAGACCATGTTCACACTCCTGATGGTAAGGTAACACCACCCTGGTTAATTCTGTGGCACAGTTTATTTACTTAAGAAATATGCAGGTCTCCCTTTGAATCCTGGTGTAGGAAAAGGGTTTGTCACTCCTAGCACAGGTCCTGATAAACGGGGTCTCCATTCGCCTTAGGTAACAGTCATTGCACTTAATCTTCGGTCAGTGATGGCCAATGAATGGAATGCTTTAATTCTCACAGGTGTTGAGTATTGTGGTGTTGAGTAGACTCCAGATTAAATCCTTATGCAGAGTAAGGGAGGGAGACTACAGGACTTCCATTTTTCCAACAGATTCTGACAGTAAGAGCCAGACCAAAGTTAGCTGGCTGGGATGGAGGCAACCCCATGCTTTCCATTTCCAGGCAGGACAGACACAGGTGTAAGTATATCACTAGTGTGAACATGGCAAATGCCATTTCTCACAGGCTCTCAGGGCAACAAATACCTCAACAAGAAAAACAAATCTGGCTGCTGCACCACACCAAGGATTAACCAGACAGGAACCAGTGAGGACGATTTCACACATCTGCCTACACACCTGGCAGCAGGCTTATGCCTACCACAGTCCCTTGGGTGATTGAATTTAGACATCACATTGCCCAGAAAGATGTGGAACCTTTTCACATAGTACTTTGTGCCCAGTGACTGGAGGGGTACTTATGACAACCTGGGTGAACTCTAGGCCATGAGGCTTCTAGAGCAGGATGTAGCCAAGGCTGCAGGTGTACATCAAGCACATATACACTACACATATGCCTACCTGAGTTTGAAATGTTCTGTTTCCTGTTGATCCTCTGTTTTAACCCAAGCCTAGCATGCATTACATTTGGATTCACAAATATTTTCAGTTCTCCTGGACTGTTTCAGTAAGAAGATCCCTGGCACAGAGCAGTTACGGCTCAGTACCTGTTCCTGTAAGAGATGCTAACATATGACATGTAAAATCTCTCCCTCCAGACTGGCAAACTGAAGCGTTACTACACAGACCTTGAAGCCCTTGCAATGGTAACTGCTGCTCTGTGCCACGATATTGACCACAGGGGAACCAACAATCTTTACCAAATGAAGTAAGCACTTTCTTACCACTTCAAACCAGTTCTGTTGCTCTCAGGTTGAGTAGAATCAGGCTGTTGACCACACCAAACTCCAGTACAGCTCTGTTTAATACACAAGGGTAACAAACTTCTTTTGCAAATTCCCTTGCTTTTCAGCTTACTACAGCACTTTGGCTTATGCTTTGGCCAGTGGTGACACTGAAAAACTGCAGTGCTCTCTTTTTTTCGCAGTGCTTTCTTTACCTCCTAGCAAACCCCTTTTGGTTAAAGCAAAACTTACATTACCATTACAGTGTAGAACAAGTGTAGCAAAGGCACTTGGTAGCCCGAGTGCTACAGGAGACCCATGATGCCATCAGGAGCATCCTGGGCATAAGATGATTAGTTTCTGCTGGAAGGTATCTATGGTGAAAGCACCATGCATGGCACTGCCCTCACCATCTACCAAAACAAAGCACCTATGAGAGTGCTACTCTCAGTAGGTAATTATTATCTACAGAGAAAAAATTGCATGTTTTCGTTGACTAATCAAGACTGTGTTGCTCACTTGAAGTAGTGACAGATCACAGCTCTTCTGCAATGATTGCTGGCAATACTGTCTTACTGTTACAATACCTACTTACTGTTTTCTGGAGATTTGGAAAAATGTTGAGTGAAGCTGGCTCATGTTTTTGATACAGGAGGGCCTTGTTTTCAGCTAGGAAGGTGTCCAAGGATTGCAGGTTTTTCTGTTCCTATTGCTAGATATCAACATGTATTTAATTCAGGAATTAAACAAGCTTACTAAGCTGAGTAATTACAATGCAGTCAGATACAACATTTGCAGTGAAATTCGTAGTTGGAAGACTGTCTTAAACAGTGTCCAAATAGTTAAAAGCACTGGCACAAAAGTCTTTCATTAGACTGAGGTCATTAGCTATTGAAAAGTACTACTCTTAAACCTTTAAAAGGAGTTGAACTCACATGTGTGACAAATATTAAATAAAAAATGAGACACTTTTTTTGTTTTTAAATGCTGCACTTACATTTTTAATCTTTCCTTTACACAACCAGATCTCAAAATCCCTTAGCTAAACTTCATGGATCCTCAATTTTAGAGAGACATCACTTGGAATTTGGAAAATTCTTGCTCTCTGAGGAGGTTGGTAATGTACTGTAATATAAGGGCATGAATATTTTACTTTTAGGGAAGTTTTTCATCAAAAACAGAGCTGTCGGCACAAGACCTTTCTCTGGATTGGATGCTGAGAAATTGCAGCTGCCTCAGCCCCCAAGTACTCTATGTTCACCCAGGACCAAAACACATAGGCTTCCTTAATGAATTACTTGCTTCCTTCAGAAGACACATCGTTATCCCCATAGGAATGTGTTAAATAAAGGATTGTTCTCCTGTAGCCCCTCTGACAGGGCCAAGGCTGACACATTCCCACAACTAACTTTTAATTTCAGGCAAATTTGTACTGGGGTCAGGGGATGGGGTTTGGGTACACACTGTGTTACAAGCTTCAGAATACTGACCCCGTTCACAGTGAACAAAAGGGGAAACCAGCCACCCACATGTGAATGGGGCTCACAACTCTTGCACCTCAGGGGAGCAAGCTGAAGCTATTAAAAGAAAATAAAAGTGAACACATTTGGGAAAGGGAGGTGGCCAGGAACCCATAAAAACACAGTGCTTGGATTTTTCAGCTCCCTTTCCTTTGCTTTTCAGTCACTGAACATATGTCAGAACCTCAACCGCAGACAGCATGAGCACGTGATCCACCTGATGGAAATTGCCATCATAGCAACAGACCTGGCACTCTACTTCAAGTAAGTCAGTCACGTACACCGCGTGTGGAGGGCAGAAAGCAGCTGGCACTTTACGAAGGCCAAATGTGATGCTTTGCTCTGAGAGCCCCCCACGCGTGCAGCAGTCCTCCTCACAGACACTGGCTCTGGGAGGCTGCCTTTAACACTGACTGCAGAGCTGGTGGGAGAACTCAAATCATTCAAAAGAATTTCGAACTTCTATTAAATCACATATGCGACTTTTTAACCTTCTATTTCCAACAAGGCAGGGCTATGTGATCCCCTAATAGGAAGAGATGTCGGGGGTTGTTTTTTTTTTTTAGCCTAGCACTTCAACACTGAAAATACACATAAATGGCAATTGGTCTGGCAAGGGCTATACTAACTTCTCTGTGAGAGCAGCTTGACACAAATGCTAAGTAGACTATTGTAGGTAAATATCCAGCTCATAGTCTATTTCACACCTAAAAGCCAAAATTGCCCAAAATCTTGGAGCAGTGTGCACTAACTTTCTGGGACATAAGGCTGAAATTCAATGACATATGACTTCCTAATTAGCAAGAAGCTTTCAAAATGTGCTTTCAAAATACTGTGTCAAGCCCAGATTGCAGTGTTTTGTACTGCAGTACAACTATGCAAAATATAAACAGTCCACAGAAGAGGAATTTGAGGGAGTTTACAATACCCAGAAATCTTACTCTGACGATACCATGTCTGTATGGGAGCATACAGCACCACTTCCTCACCAGCTGGGAACAAACTGGTCCTTGACCTTCGTGGTCCAGGAACTGCAAGCAAAGTCTTAGTTGAGTTAAGACCCATGAATACTGATGTAGATAGAGAACATATGAAGCAGTTTTGTGATGTGATCTGTCTTCTCTGCTAGCATTGAGACATCAGGTTTCTCCAGATTTTATGCCACTCAAAACATGGATGTATTGTGTATAAACTGTTCCTCAGAGTTCCCTACATATATTTAGGTATATAAATAAGGTTAATAGTGCTTGACTAAGTATATAAAGCCAAGTAGCTTTAAAAATACTCCAGCCAGCTCCAGGTTTCTGCAGTTTGTTTTAAGTTCAGAGAAAAAGTCTTTTTGTGTTGCCAGCAAAGGTTGAAGCGTTTCTCAGCTGACATAACTTGCAGTTGTACATACTTTAAGGTCCTGCTCATGTCTCACCACTACACTTATTTTTAAGGCATTTACAATAGTTTCTACTACTTAAGAGAAGCACATGGTGGTGCTTGGGTTTGTTGGGGGCTTCCCTGAGGACCTAAGTGCCAGGAGAGCAACTACTGGGAAACCCCTCTGGGAGGGTTACAAATACCAGGAACAGCCACCTGTTTTTAACATATTTGTTTCCTTGTTTCATAGATTTTTCTTTTTGTCCCCCTCTTTTTTTTTTTTACTTTCTTTCCCCCCTACCCTGCAAAGAAAGAGAACGATGTTTCAAAAGATCGTTGACGAGTCTAAGACATATGATAGTGAGACTGCCTGGACTGAATACCTGTCTCTGGAGACGACAAAGAAAGAGGTTGTCATGTGAGTAATCATCTCTGAAAAGGTTAGTGATGTCTGCACCTGGTGAGAGCTCCAGGACACACTTTGTGCTTGCACTTAGTGAAAAGTCAGCATGTGATGCATTGCTGCCCACTCAAATTTGACCTTCTGGAGACGCAGGGGAAAAAAAAGATAAAAAAAAAGAAAGTGGTTCTTCATCCAAATAAGTCTGGGCACATACTCGTAGGGAGATGCAGGATCCCTTCTGGCTGTACACTCCTACCAGGTCACCCTGTGGCCTGTAGACCAGAAGCAGGGACATCCAATCCATTAGCTGTTCTTCCCAGTGGCAACCAGTCTGAGTCACAACGCTGTTGCTGTGACTGGGCAGATGGTTTGCAGGATGCTCTGCACTGGCAGTGAAGTGTGCACTCACAACCTCACTGCAGACTGCACTGCTACAGGTCTGTGAGGGAGCCAGAGATGTCAAGAAGTTCAGCCCAGCACTGACTAAAGCAGTAAACATGCTAATGCCAGAAAGAATCAGTTTTCCATCACAATTCTATTTTAACCAAGAGAGCAATTCTTGATGAATGTCTCAGAATCAAGGCTGCTACAGCAACATGTCTTCCTTTATCACTTCAGCAGGAATCAGGGGATACCTGACACAGTATTGGGCATGAAGTTCCTGAGACTGCAAGAAGTAGGCTGCAGGCTATAGACAATAAATTTTTTTCTTTCCTGTCTTTAGGGCCATGATGATGACTGCCTGTGACTTGTCAGCAATCACAAAGCCTTGGGAAGTCCAGAGTAAGGTCAGGTGCTTGATATATCATTAGATTTCTGTAGTTTATACTTCAAAGCAATGCAATTTCCTAAGCTGCCTGGAAGATCAGTCATTCTCCTCCCAGAATTACCAAAAGGAATAGCTATAGTCTTGATGGTTTAACCATTCTTTCAGACTGTTGTTGTGTTGGAAATGTTTCTTAATAGGTGAACAATGGAGTAAAGAGATCCAGTGCAATAAGACTGTTGAGCTGTCACTACAAAGAAGGGTTAAAAGTCATATTTTCTTCATGGTGGAGACCTGAAGTGCATCAAGTTATGAATCTGAAGCTGGTGACAACTTTTCTTTTTCCCTCCTTGTCAATGTAGGTAGCTCTACTGGTAGCAGCTGAGTTCTGGGAGCAAGGAGACTTAGAAATAAGCGTCCTTCAGCAACAGCCTATTGTAAGTACCGTGCGAGAGTCAGGCATCTCAGTTCAGACAGCAGGTCTCAGCAGAGACTTACTACAAGCAGTGTTGCTGTCATAGTGCTGTGACTCTGCCTAAAATCATCATGCCTGCCAAAATCCATTGGAAAAGTGTGCAGTTGGTGAAGAATCTCTCTGAGAATGCCCATTGACCCTTGTCCAGCTCTCCATATAGTTAGATGGGTTCAGTGGCTGTGAACCATCAAGGAGTGGAGTCCCCCTGGAGACTTTGTGCTGGTGCCTGACAGAAAAAATGGAAAATTAAATAGATAATTCCCAGAAGAAAGCAAAGTTTCTGATAAAGAGAAAAACTTCAAATACAGATTCTGTGGAGTCAAGAAATTATTTCTGGTAAATGGAAGGGTGTTTCTAACTTTTTTTTTTAACATTTAGTTAAATTTGGCATTGAAAGAGCCAGGAGTCATTCCTTGATGCAGCCTCCACCTCTGTGGTTTGGGTTTTATTTAGGTAGACTTTCATACACCCTGTCTACCCACAGCGGCATTACAAATAATACAGTAATCAACAAGGTCTTATAAGGATATAATTTCATGCTCAGTTATGTTTTAGAGAATTCAAAACCTCTTCCGCCCTGTAATGAACCTTCCTTCAGGTATCTGAGAAGCACATGGGAAAGATTGTCTGTCTTCCCCCCCATTCACAGACACTCAAAGAGCTGTCTAAAATTTCTACTAAAATGGCAAAGGAAATCAGCCCACTTCACTCCTCTGCAGTGGAGAAAGAGGGCTGTGATGGACTGTCTTTATGTACAGCATGACAGAACTGCCAGGCTGACACAACAAGGCAATTCTGGGGAAAAAATAGAGGTGTGCTTTTCAGTTAAGTGCTCTCATAAATCATGGTCAACTTGTGTCCTCCCACAGCCCATGATGGACCGAAGGAAAGCTGCTGAGCTTCCAAAGCTTCAAGTGGGTTTCATTGACTTTGTGTGTACGTTTGTCTATAAGGTAAGCAAAGGGTACCCTTGCATACCCCATCCTTCTCAACAGGGGCTCAAATACCAGGTGAGTGAGTCCCAGTGCAGCAACACCACTCAAGGGGAGAGGGACAAGTAGAGGAGGCACCATCTGCCCCTCTGCAGGGCATTGCAGCACGGTGGTTGTGCCATTAATGCTTTCTCTGCATAAGCCACCTTTGGAGGTGAGGTGTCAGGGTCTGCCCTGGGGTACGATGGACAAGCACTGCCCCTACACTGCATTGTGCTGACAGGTGTGTTTTGGTTAGGAATTTTCACGTTTCCATGAGGAAATTCAGCCTATGCTTGATGGACTGCTGAACAACCGAAATGAGTGGAAGACCCGTGCTGATGAGTATGACTCAAAAATGAAAGCTCTGGAGGAAGAGAAGAAAAAAGAGGAAGAGAGAATGGCTGCAAAGAAAGGTCAGAAACAGTAATTAGCTTTACATTCTGAACTCAAAAACTTACATATGCAATACTGTCATCGATTAGCTGCAAGCTTTGCTGCGGTGGCAGAGTAAAATATCCACAAAAAGTTTCCTAAATTTGGCTCCACTGGCAAGGCTGAAGGCACCATGACTGGCTGTCAAAAAGCCCACCCACTTAAATTCCTACGAACTAGTGTCTGAGGAACTAGTGAGAATACATTCAGCATGAGTTCCCATGTAGCTGTGGACAGCAGAAAGTTGTTTACTGTCCCTGGAAAAGAGCAGGGAAACATCCCTTCACACACAGGGACTGTGGCCTATGTGCTGTCCCACAGGTCATAAAGCAGAAGCTAAGAAAAGTTGACACAGTCCTAGAAGAACACTTAGGGAATAAGAGTTCATCCCACTTCTAGTCCAGATTAAGTACTACCTAGAAGCCAGCAGTAGTGGCAGAACCCAGCAGCAATCTATTTTCATCAAACTTCTTTTTCTTTTTCTGTGGGCCCAGCCTGTGTAGTACTGAAATCCATCGGCTGTAGTGGGTATTGGGTGAAAGCTTGTTTGATAGCCTGAGGATTTGTTTGACTCTCAGAAATGTGGAAGTAGACGGTTCTCCTGGCCTCTCCCAAATATCTGATCAAATATCTGCCAGAACTTGCTGCCTCCACTGCACAGAGTCTGTATCTGAACTCTCCTTTTACTCCAACAAAATTCCAATAGCCCTTCAGTGACACAGTTCAGTAAATATTAGAGCTGTCTAGGTGTCTTATCTCAGTTTAATTCATAGAAGTTAACTTAAAATATCAAAAGTAAGTGTTCTAACTATTATTTGGAATATTCTGAAGAATTACTTCATGAACAAGTAATTGATATTCAAGCGAGGAAGATTTCTACTAACCCTTTCCAAGCAGCCTTACATATATACAATTACTTTGCACAGCAGGCAGCTCTAGACAGGGTACTATAGGTATGACCTACACTGATCACTGGATAACACAAAAGTCCTAAAAAACTGACTAAGAAGAAAATCTGTGACTGTGTCTCTAATTCTGTGTTTCTTTTTACATGGCAGATGGAATAACCTGTAACGGAGGAACAGCTCCAGCTTCCAAAACCTGTAGCATACTTTAGACATATTATCAATGCAATATATGTCACCTAAAACGAGAATGCCCATGCTTAAAAAAAAAAAATTGTGACATAGAAATACATTCCTGATTGGACTGTTCTGATACTTTATTAGACTTATGACCAACCAGGGAAGGGCTAGATCTTGTTTGCCTTAATTGCATCTCTTCCTGATGATAAGGAGCCAGTTCTGTCCTGACTCTTGCTCCATGTAATGCAACTGATGTCAGATGGTATATGGGAAATCAGAACATTTGACCCAATAAATCAGGTTGCAAGACTGTGGAAGAGCATTTCTCCTGCGCTGAAACCCTTCCTACTCCAAAACTGATGGGGATAGTCCTACTCCATACAAGCCCATATGATTGACAATGCATACAACCATAGCCTGCAGACTAGGAAAACTGAAGAAAAGCCAAATTTGTCATATCTAAGCCTATATCTGGTTATCAGAATATATCCTATATCTGGATATCATGATATCAGAAATCTGAGGCTAAGGATAAAGCATGAAAACTGATCATAGTAAACCTCTGAACTGCTCTAAAATAAAATGATTCCACGTAAATCCAAGAAACACTTGGACAGATAATAATTCTGCACTCACTTCAAGAATTGGGATGTTTTGCTGTCACAAAGCATGGAGCCATAACACCCAGTAGCTGCCTTCTTCAGGAGCGGGTTCCACAGTGTGCTGAGGCTTCGTTCTTTCACACATGATTTTAAGAAGACAGTGTTATCACTACCTGTTACAATTTCACTTATAGTTAACCAAGCAACCTGAATTGTGGCATCTCCTAAATTTGTTCTGTTTTGCCTCATAATGCCAGTTATTTAACACACTTGATCAGAACCAACCCCTCCTTCTTTTCCTCCTCCTGTTCTGAGGTGTTTGTTTTCTAGATTCCGCTCCACACTTGTGACTGATGACTTTACCCTTTTATTTTAGACAAAAGTTAGTTTTCGTGTTTATTCATGTAAACATATTAGTGCATTTACTTACACTTTTGTACCAGTAGAGACAACCTTCTCTGCTCCTTTCTCTCCCTCTCTCTCCATCTTTCTTTTTTTAAAATTGTTTGGAGATCCATTTTGCTGGGGATTTTCTTCTTCTTCTATTGCTCCTGCTACCTTTCAGGGCTTTACCCTTCAGTATCTTGTTTTGCATTACAAAAATACTGCAAGTAAAAGGAAAACTAGAGCTATGGCACCTGGTCATCATTTATCTGTGTCCCAGTGTAGTAAGCAAGATGTAATCCTCTATCACTACACAGCAATTCCGTGAGAGGCAATTCGTCTTTCAGGAAAACACAGAAACTTGTCCTCTTGCATGAAAGCTAAATATGCCACCAGTAATGACTCCATGCTGTATATCTCAGTTTCATTAAGAATCATAGAATTGTAGAATGTGAGGGGTTGGAATGGACTTTCAAAATGATCCAGTCCCAACCCTCTCTGCCATGGGCAGGGACATCTCCCACTAGACCAGCTTGCTCAAGGCCTTATCCAGCCAGGCCTTGGACACCCCCAGGGTTGGGGCATCCACAACTTCCTTGGGCAACCTGTTCCAGTGTCTCACCACCTTCATAGTAAAATATTGCTTCCTGATATCTAACCTAAATTTCCCCTCTTTCAGTTTGTACCCCTTACTCTTTGTCCTATCACTACAGTTCCTGATGAAGAGTCCCTCTCTGGCTTTTGCCTGGTGGGGGTCCCTTCAGATACTGAAAGGTTGCTGTGAGTCTCCACACAACCTTCCCTTCTCCAGGCTGAACAGCCTCAGCTTTCTCAGCCTGTCTTCATAGGGAAGGTGCTCCCGTCCTCTTACTAACTTCATGGCCCTCCTCTGGAAAAAGTTCCATGCCCTTCTTATGTTGAGGGCATCAGATCTGGATGCAGTACGCCAAGCGGGGTCTCACAAGAGAAGAGAACCCTGTAGGAAGCTCTTATCATAGAGCAGATGAAGCCAAACAAGTAATTTGTTCCCTTTTTTTTTTTTTTTCTTGATGGGAAAATGCCACAAGGTTATTGTGTCGGACAGTGGGAAGCAGTGAGATTTTGAAGATCACCATAAGACACTGTACACTTAAATGCTGAGAAAAGCTCCTTATGTTCTTAAATGTTTTCTAGGAAATGAAACCTGGAGACTAATACTCCTGCCCTCTTTGCCCAGTGTGAAGTGCTCAGAGCACTGCAAGCTGCCCCAGCAGGTCTTCTCACACATGGAGCACGGGGTGCCTGCCCAGCACACCCAGCAGTGCTGGCAGGACACAGGGACGTGGGTGGCAGTGCCCCATGTGCCCACACGCACGTGGGAGCACAAGTTGCCCCACACAGCATTGGGGTGGGCATGCTGCTGTGTATTTCCAAAGGGGACCATGCACACTTGCAGAGGGGTGTCCATGGACACGCAAGGTGACGTGCCAGTGGAGGAGGCTGTTTCCCAAGGGTGGACCATTTCCATGGGAGCAGTAGGGTCTCTGACGCTCCCTTCCGAAAAGGGCAGCCCTGGAGTCGCACAGCAGTGGAGATCTTGTAGCAGGAAGCTGCACTGGTGTGGACAGGGCAAGCCTCCCTGCTGTCTCCACAACAAGCTCCTCTGTCCCCTTCCTCTTGCTCCTCTACCTGCTTGTGGACCTTCAGCCCCCCAGGCAGAGCACACAGCCCTGCCACATATTTTGTTGGAGTATTTCTGTAGGTCAGTGGTCTCATGTCCTTGCTGCTCTGTAGCTGACTGCCTCTCATGTTGCTGTGGCAAGCCACGTGCAGCAATCAGATGGCAATAAGGGAAACAGTAAGGCAAGACCTTCCATTCTCCTTTTTTTCCCCACCATGCACTAAATCTGTTTCTGATAAGATACAATCTGTAGGTAAAATTATTTCCCTGCAGCTGATTCTCAGGGGCTGCAGAGTTCTTGCCTGTCTTCTGCGCAGAAGTTGCATCCCTGCTGGACAGCCACGGGTTACTTGCCCTTTGAGGGGAAGGACCTGTGACAGCAGGCAGAAATAGTCCTTGCAGATCCCTAGGAAGCAGCATGTCTATACTGATGCTTCATCAGTTGCTCCCACCATCCTCTGTTCTGACACACAGGTCATGTCCAGCCACAGGATGTCCAGGTCTGAGCTCTGGGCAGCCTGCTCTGCCCTTCTGCCCCTGCTGCAGCTATCACTCCCACTGCCTAACACAGGATGAGTGTCTGAGGAGAACACTGACTTTCTGATTGATACATTGGCCAGGCGACAAAAGTAATTTTTTTCTTTTTCCAAAAATGGTACCATCTAACCATATAGTCAGCTAGCCAGAAGACTGGGATCACTGTCCTTTCAGGTCAGCAATTCCTTAACTAATGTTAACACCTTTGAGGCTGGTGAGATACTGGAACCCAGGGAGGCTGTGGATGTCCCAACACTATCAGTGTTCAAAGCCAGGTTGGACAAGGCCTTTATCAACCTGGCCTAGTGGGAGATGCCCCTGCCATGGCAGGGGGAGGTGGGACTAGATCATTAAGATGCACCCCAATCCCTTAACATTCTATGATTCCTATGGAACTCCCCAGTCAAGCCATCTAAATAACAGGTTCAGGCAGCCAGTGCCTCACCAGCCCCTCTCTCCCCCACCTGCCCATATGTATTAAATTGTATGTATTTTCTGATCAAAAACATTAGCTATGAGTAATGGGTGTAGTGAATGGCTGCTGTTGGGGTAGCAGTGGGAGTTTTCAGCTGCAACAATGGCCTGGCTGTGACAGATGCTTCCTGTCACATTCTTTAAGTATTTCTGCTGCAATTCACTCAAAGAATACCAACTGAAGTGTAATAAGTTCTTTATTGATAGAATATCATGACGAGTTCAGAAACCATTAGACAGTTCACAGCCTAGCCATGTATTTCCATGTGTGAAATTCAAATCAAATATCTTCTTCATTTCAATATGGAGTCTTCACTTGCTATAAGGGAAGAAAAAACAAACATCGTTAGGACTACCAGCCAATCCCATGCATTACTAAAATATGCAAAACATTAGTGGAATCAAAGGCTACTTTTATGTAAGTTCTTTCTGGTCAGTTTTTGATTCCCACTTGGGCTTATTCAACAGAACTACAATTCATACTTTGGGGTAAAGGAACTTTTAAGTTTACTCATTGGAAAAAAAAATTTTCTGAATTGACAAGTCAAATAAGCACAGAAAAACCTATCCTTACAGATATGTCCAGTTATCCATCTGTAAGGAAAAAATCTCCAGCAACTGCACTGCATTCAATGAAAAGTTTAACAATTGCTTTTCTGAAAAAAACAAACCAAAACCATTGCTGGGAACACAGACCTGTCACCTTTATGCCACTTTTAAAGAGATTAAACATTCTATAGAAATAATCAGAGAATCTCATTTTTAAGAAGACTGGCAACACCACAGCATGGCCTCTACCTCCAAAATTACAAAGGCTTAAGCTAGCTAGAGAACATCTAAAATACCCATTTATTTAGTCCATGACCAATGAAGACTGCGTATTTAAGATGGCAAAACAGCCATGCAAAATGGCTTTATCTCTAGTAGGTGAAACAAATCACTCAACTCCATATTTGATTTTCTGTATGTGTAGTTCACTCTATTTTACCGTGTTTTGTTCAACGCTAGTTTTGTTTAGTACAATGCAAGTGTCACTAGTTTCCATGGAAAGAGTTACCGAGCGTGTAGCTACACCAAGAACAGCTTGTGCTATTAATCAGTTTTCTGACTCTTCTTAACTCTAAGTCCACCCCAAAAAAACCTGCTGAATCCAAGCTAGAGAGCACACTCCGCTGTAAGGCAGCAGGGAAGGAATCCTGTTAGGACCCAAGAAATAATCCTAAGGGCCACAACAACAATGCCGCAGCAGGAATACTACAGGGTGGAAGGGAATGAGAAAAAAGCAGCAGTACTAATATGAGCTGATCCCCTCCAGCACACTCTCTTCACACGAGAGATACCACAAATGAAGCTGACCTCTAACACTACGTCTGTGATACTGCTGAAAATTCTGGAGTTACAATTACATGAAGTTGCCTATGGCTTCTAGTTTAGATAATCATGAGGTCCCTGCCCTGCACAGAGAAGAACGACTGTAAATTTGCTGCATACAGCTGAATAAGGGGCATCCCACTACAGTCATTATACAGATCCAGTTATAACTAACAGGATAAGCAGCAGCTTTTAGCATTTTGTCTCCTGATTGGAAATTCAGATAGCCATTTAACAGGTCCTGACTCGTTTCAAAAGCCTTTTTAACGCTTCCTCTTATGAGCTCTTCTAAATGCAGGCATCACTGAACAGCAGCACTGTTTACTCCTCACATCACATTAAACATTGCCTCCATGGATTAGCTGAAAGCATCAACTTCTCCTAAAAGCACTGCGGTAAAACAGCAGTTCAGCAGCCAAACGTGGGACGCATAAACTAAACTGAGGGATTACCTTCTGCGATCTCTTTTGCAATTCGCTCCAGCTCCTCCCGCTTCTTCTTCTCCTCCGCCTCTATTCTTCTCTCTTCCTCAGCAATCGGCTTCAGGTAGTCTGCCATCGACACACTCGCTTTAAAACACACCTTCCCGAGCCCACGGCGGAAAGCTCCGCGCCCGCGGGCTCGCTCGGGAAGGAGGAGAAGCCCGTTTTTTGCCGGCACAAGGGCAGAGACCCGGACGGATCCGCGGCCTCACCCCGGCAGGGCCGCGGCAGGGGCGGGGGGGGGAAATGGCGGCCGGGGCCGCCTCAAGGTGCCCTTGCGGGGCCCGGCGCGGGCAGCGGCCGCCGGGACGCGGCACTCACCGTATCGCTTCTTGCCGTAGATCATCCCCACGAGCAGCGCCGAGTAGCGGGTGAACTGCGGGACGAGAGACAAGGACGCGCCTTTCGCTCAGCCCACACACGCACACACACACACACCGCCGCCCCCCGCCCCGGCCCGCAGAGCCCGCCGGCCCGGCCCGCAGCCCCGGCACAGCCGGGACGCCCCGGGACCCCCGGGACACACCGCCCGCCGCCCTCACCTTGATGAGCGGCGAGACCTGCACCGGCGGCACCATCCTGGCGGCGGCGGCGGCCGGAATGACGCGGCGGGCGGAAGGGGAGGAGAGAAGCCGTGAGCGGGCAGCCGGGAATTGCGTGTGCCGTGTCCTCAAGGATTTGCGATTCCGGCACTCGGAGAGGTCCCAGGGGAGCAGGGGCTGGAGCATCTCACCTACAAGTGCCCTCACCTAGTCCCGAGGGCAATTGGACATTCAAACGGGTTGACCCGTTTGAAATAGATATTAGGAAAAAAATGTTGACTGGCAGGGTGGTGAGGCACGGGAATGGGCTGCCCAGGGACGTGGTGGAGTCATCCCTGGTGTTTAAAGAGGTGTCTGGATCTGGCTCTGGGGGATGGGGTTCAGTGATTTAGGGGTGACAGTGGTAGTCCTGGGTTGATGGCTGGACCCTGTAGGCTGCTGAGTGGTTGGTGTGTCTCTGTGCAGATGCTCAGTATGACTGCACACAAATCTTGGCAACCAGGTCTAGCTGGCCCTGCTTTAAACTGGAGGGTTGGACTAGATGGTCCCAAGAGGTCCCTTCCAGTGTCATCCATTCTGTGATTCTGGGTTTGTTGTGTTACACTGTAATTCTCCTAGAGACAAAAGCCTGTGATGTTTAGTAAATCTGTAAAGAACAGCTAGCTACAGTTGATTTGGGAATGTTCTGCTTGAGAATGACACAATTCAAATTAGTGCAGTTTGTTTCTCGAGAACATACCAAAACTATCACAATGATCCTAAATCAGCTCTGTTTATACAAAGTCTCACATCAAGTTTGCCCTCAAGTTTACGTTTTTAGATACTACCAAATTTGGTTTGAATAATAGTGTCTTGACTACAAAAAAAAAAAATGTTCTTTTTGCAGAACAAATTACTTATTTGCAAGCAGGATAAAAAGGAATGCATTAGTTAGCCAATATAGTTCTCTGTAGTATTTATACATTACAGTTCACTTCATCCTTGTAAACACAGCAGTGAAACTTCTTGGTCAGATTCAGACTGTGGTCTCATTTTCTTCAAGTACCAACAGAAATAGAATCAACATTTCTTCACATCACATTAAAAGCATTTGTGTGTTTTATACAAAATCACAAAACTGAGGTTTTTATGATTTTGAAGGAAGAAAACCCCACCACCTAACATAACTGTAAACATTGGATATAAGTTTCACCTGCAGAACAGAAATAAAGAGCTACAAGCTTTGTTTTCTCACTGATTGAAATTTATTACAAATACACATATTCACTACTTACTATGTGCCTGCTGCACATTAGAAACAAAACCATACAGAACCAAAAGTGCTTTTATTAAGTATCAGAGAAATCCTACTACACACAACACAATGGAAGTTGTTTAACCCCAACTAGGTATAAATCCCCTTGAATAGCTGAACATACTCTCTTCACATGAAGTATGTAATATTTACAATTACACACAGGTATCAAGGTGCTTCAAACCAAAAGCACAAGTGCTTTCAAGACTGATCTCAACTAAAACGAGATATCTGAATTTGTTTTCACCTATAATTTCTTCAGGCATACTTTGCCACAGTATTTTTTTTTTTTAAAGATGAACAACAAAATTCCCCAAATGCCTTTAAATATGGCATTAAAGTTGTCAGGCACAAAGATAGTTCAAGATACAAACTAATGGCTCTCCCAAAAAGAAATGTAACAGCTTCCAGGGCAGCCACAGGCTAGATGACTTGATAAATGTAAGGCTTAGCAAACCACACATAAGGGTCAAAAGAAGATCCACCAAACCATAGACTGGAACTTCTACAGGGTTAGTTTTTTCTGCTGTCTTCCTGAGATTCAGATCCCTTAGTTAGCCACTACTCAGGAAAAAACTGAACTCCCTTACCTGATGGAGTACTCTCAAATGTGGCAGTCTAATACTCTCTTTGAATATGACATCATGCCTTCAGATGTTCCATTCAACAGACAGGAAAACAGACACAAAAAGCCTGAGAAATGCAAACTTTTCAGATGAGCTGCTGCTGCAGGAGAGTAAACAAATTTACCTCTAGTCCCACAGCCCTTTTCCCTGGGAGGTTATCAAAATTACTTGAAATCTTGGACTGTGGCAAAGCCACATGAATCCTCATTTGTTACATATATCCTTTTTTAAAAAGAGCAAAATGCCCACAGAACTTGTGTTCAGGTAGCCTGGAAGACTGCTATCACAATTGCAACTCCCATCTAAACTCACACACAGAGCCACTCAAACACAGGTAGGTTTCCAAATGCTATCCCCAGTTTGTGATTATGCAGTATGTGATTATGCACTGTAACCATTTGGGAGGGAAAAAAAAACCAAAAAGAGAGAAGACTAGCAACCTGTATGCAAAATGTTCCACCATGATGCACCTTCCAAAAATGCAGAGGTCTCCATTGTCTTTCATGCCTCACTTCTTATCTTACAGTAGCACAACCGGCTTCTATTCTGGTGTTTGGTTACCATTTTGCTGGGTACCTGTTTGTGCACTTCTTAATCAACCATCACTGCAGTTACATGTCAAGCAGCATTTTTTCCCGTAGAGTAACTCTAAAGGAAACAGAACATGCTTTCCTTTGTATCCCCTATTTGCCCAACATTTTCAATAGCAGATTTTGGAAAAGGGGTCTCAAGCATGATCAGCTAAAACTTAAATATGCCCTAGTTATGGTCAACGCAGGCTTTGGTTTAGATCAATATAATCCACACATGAAGATAATGTGAGTTAGAAGAACTAAAGTTAATCTCATAACTTCACATGCACTGCGTGGAAATTTAGGACAGTGTTTCAGTAGGAGACAAACATGACTCTTCCTCTTCTAACAATACAACCTTCCGTCTAGAGAGAGACATCATGGCCTTTACAACAGTTAAAGAAATTCTAACAAAAATGCGCAAGGCAAGAAAAGCAAATGGGATTACAATCTGCATAAGATGGAAAATTGCTGTGGAAAATTCACTTAACAAGCATGTTAGAAAGAAGGCCCCAAGGCTTACACAAGGATAGAGAGCCAGCTTGGCAAACATAAAGGCATGCTCCTTGCCACCGTATCTAGCAAACGGATGCAAGGTTTCCCTTTCATTGAGGAGGGCTGTAGTCCATATTGCAAACTGAAATATGCTGGCAAAGAAGGTGATAACACAGCTGACCTGAATGGCTTCTATTTCATTATGAGACTTCTCTGCAAATTCACTGGTCAGCTGGTAAGCTAGTGGAAGCCCACCAATGAAAGACAATGAAAGTATGTTAAGCAATCCCATTAATCGGGTAGCTTTTGTTACATAAAGGAAAAGTGAGTGATGGACAAACCACAGGAGACCAATTGTAACAAATGAGCCGAAGTAAGCAAGGTAGTTTGGCCCATATTCACTTAAAGCTTCAAGAAGACTGCTGTGGAACTTCTCTTCAACTTCTCTGGGATCAGGGACATTGTCTTCACTGTGGAGAGAAAACTTACTTTACTTTATATATTACTGTTATAAAACCACATCTGAAGCACCACTGAACTGTGTTGCTTTACTCTGAGTGAGTAGGGAACAACAGGTATCCATTATAATTTCTAACTTAAAAAGTGTTCCAAATAACAGCACTGCAAAGAAATTAGATTTGAAAGGAAAACTGAACATAAGTTGGCATTCCTTTATGTTAACCTAATAACGTTGCCACAGTGACTAAACAGCTTTTGTTGATAAAAGCCTTTCATCTGAAAATATAAATGAGCAAAAGAGAAAGCTTTTCTTCAAGACTCCACATCCCAACATGTATTACGTAAACTGATGGTCACTACTGCTACAACATGGATGTCAGAAGTATCTTTGGTTTGTATTCTGTATCTTTCCAGAAAATCATACAAGTAACCACTGCAGGTTTTAGAAGTCACAGACAACGTTTGATGGACTTTATTTCCTCAGATATTACATACAGACAAAGCTTAATACATTAACAATACGAAATGAAAGAAGCAGCACAAATCCTTACCATATATCCAAAATGAGCAGGGTTGCTACAATAGCATAGACTCCATCACTGAATGCTTCTACCCGTTCCTTACTCAGAGGCTCACTGAGGTAAAAAGTGAAGGTTTCTAAGCTATGGTGTTCCTCCTCTTCATCTCTCTGACCTAGAAACAAATTCAGAATGAAAGAAGAAGGAAGTACAAAACAAGGTAGTTCAACAACCTGTGGTGACCTCCCTTTCTCTTTCTCCCCACCTGCCAAAATTTTTCTCTAGGAAGAAGGGTGCCAGTCATCCACTCCACTTTTTTTCGGCATCTGTGCCTCTCCCTGAAGTTTATGTTTCTTTCAAGACATCCTTTCAGAGCATTTCTGCCTATTATTGCTGCCACATGGGAGAGTCAGAAGTATGCTCCCATTTGCACTGTAAACAGATGGACTTGTACTCAGTAGAAGCACAAAGGTGTTACTCTTCTGCCCTACCAGGAGAGTGTCAATTTCAAAGACATGATCTGCTCAGTATTTCTGTGGTCAGTTTATACTGCTCTCTCACTGCACCTTTCAGCTGAGAGGTTGCATGACACCACATTCTCCTTTATTTTGGCACTGGCAACCTCTTTCTCAGCAGGGTTTAGGAGTAGCTCAGGCTATTGGCATGGCTGTGCAATTGTGAGTCCTGACACAAGGAGGGCAGAAAGAACATAAGCAAAGAGCATGAGGGAAGGAACCATGGATTTAGGCTGACTCAAGCCATGCATGTAGGCACCCCTCTAGACCATAGCACTTAATGAGATCTCACGCCCTGAACAGTTAATTACCCTGAAAAAGTTTGATTTACAAGTGCAGCTCTTGCCAGTTTGAAAATGTGTGACTATTCAGCATTGCCTTACATAAATCTCATCGCAAATACAGAAAACCAGGGAGCAGGGGAGAAACTCTTTGGAAGCACATCAATAGGCCCCAAAATTACTACATTCCAAGACTGAAAATGGAAGCAGAACTAAAATAACTTAATTACAGGCTGTTTGGATAACATGTTGACAACCTAATCCGAATGTACTCCTTTGAATTTTGTTAATTACTCACCAACAATTTTGGTTTTACACCATTTAATGAATCGAGTGAGATGTGGAAAAACGATTACGAGTCCAAGAAGTACATAAGACTATGGAAAAGAAAATGAACAGTTTAAATATAGTTAGAAAAATATAAATTACCTTCCAAGTTTAATATGAAACTATTACTCTCAACTTAGATATAATCACATTGAGAAAAACAAATACTGACTTTACAACCTGAAAAAAGCTCAGCTGAAATGAACATGCACATCCTGAATATTGTAGAACCAAACACTGCTTTTTGATAGCTAATTTAGTACCAGTAATGAAGCAAACTAAAAGAAGGGAAATAATTCTGCTGACAAAAAGTGTAGGAATGACTGCTCTGGAAGTGGAAGAACTATCCCACATGATTCTTAAGGATCCCTTCTAATTTGAGATATTCTGTGAGTCTATGATTTATGTCACTAAAACCCACTGGTGAGTCCTACGTGGTTCAAAGGCTTTGCACAAGTCTAAGCACAAAAGCAACCTGGAGACTAATTTCACTGTGGCGAATACTAAAAATGCCAAACAATCCACGAGTGAACAGGGCGAGGGAGAAGAGGAAAACATTTTCAGACAAAATTATGCCTTTCCACCTTTGGACTCATAACTGTCCCTTTCATCAGCTGCCACCTGATTACTCCCAAATGTGAGTATTACTTAAACACTGCCAATTCTGTGGAATCTTTCTCAAAATTCAGTTAAATCCATCTTTTCCTAAGGAACAAGAGGAACAGAAGCTCAGGATACATTCAAAAACTAGATTTCAGTTCCAAGTAGGGGTTCTGAAAAAATAATAAGGGCCACTACTAAGTAGGAGAAACTCACTGCCATTAAATAAAGATAGAAGAGAAAAAAGCTGTGAAACAGCAGGCCTTAGCCAAAATTATTTGTTTTGAGATGCAAGTTGGCTAACTGGTCTGTTTATTCTGTTTGCTCTTACATCCTAAATTAGTGCAGCAATTGCATTCACTTGTCTTCAGTTCGTGCAATGTGGTGTTTACTTCGTGTACCCTTCCACATTACCTCACCTAATTCTGATAAGTAAGATACTAAGTTAAAGTTTAGAAGACCTGCTTAAAAGAAAAAAAATCAGGTGTAGGAAGTAAGGTTAATTTTGCAGCAGAATAATCTTTTTAAACTATATGGATTCATGAATCAAGTTACAGATCGATAGGTCTGGATTGAACACATTCAATGCACAATAGCAGCCACAATATCACAGAACAGGTGACAGAGAAAGTCTGCATATTTAACATAGACATCATTAGCTTTATACACTGTCCTAAAGGCAAATAATATAAACTGCTGCATCAAAGTTTTTGGCTAACTAGGAGAACTTACCAAAGGAATAAAGAAAAAAGAAAAGATAGCTGCTAAAAAGCATAAAACTGGCCCTCTTAGGATGATCTTTAAGATATGACGTTTATAGAAATTCTGATTTTCCGAGTCCTGTATCTGTTGATTCAATAAGTGTGGGTGATAGAATCCATATGCTACTATCACAGCCTGCAAGGAGAAGAGAATTAGTGAACTTATTACATATAAGTATATGCAGCATTTCAAATATAAATTTATAAGTCAACAATTTCCAAAACAACATCAAACTTATTCTTCACTCCCATATGGAAGGTTGGTCTTAGAAACTCTGAGATTTCACAATGCACTGTACGTCAAGATTTTAGTCTCCCCTGCAGAGCCTGCCATGACCATGCATCTTACACAAAGAGGAGTGAGGACCTCTGCAATAAGGAACAGAATGTGACAAAGCACTGCACCAGGAGAAAAACAGTGCCACTGGACTGAGGCTGAAAGCCTGAGTTCCCTCATCCACCACTGCACGGCTCAGAAAGAACCTCAGCAGGAAAAGTAAACTGCAATTTTCCCCCAGGGATTTTCAGAAAGAGTAGGAAAGAAACTCTGTGGAGGTCAGCTGATTTAGTTGGATAAAACAGCTTCACAAGACAGTGGAAATGCAAACTTTCTTCTTACATACAGACACTGTATTATCACAACAGGCAAAACTTTGAAAAAGAATGCTATACAAACAACACATTTAGCAATTTATACCCCTAGATAAGAAACTTCATTTTAGTTCTACCCAAGAAAGTCTATTTAAAAGCAAAAATGTAAATGGATAGCTCCAATACCTGTATAAGGCCAATGACAACAGCACAGACACTGAACAGGAAGATGCCAAAAGGTACCTCTGGAAAGGAGGCCATTAAGGAAAACTGCAAAAAAATGCAACTAGATCAAATATTTAATTAAGAAACAATGTAGGAATAACAGCAGAGAAATGGAAGCACTCTTCATTCAATACTGAAACTCAAAAACCTAAACAATAATTTGCATTTCAACATAATTCCACTAAATGCAATTTTTAGCCACAAATACATGCAGGCATCCCAACCAAAGGCATCTGGAGAGATGGCTTTGCTCTGATGTTGGTACTGCTCAACCACTCTGACACTATGTCTCCATAATAACCACAGACTGGCCTGTAGCTGAGCATAAAGTTTAACTGTTTATGGTGGACATGATGTTCACGGCTGCGAAACTTCTCGATACAAGACAAATTAAAAGAATCAAAAAAGTATCCTCTCTCTGCTCTCTCTGTTGTATCAATTTCTGCAGCTTCATTGGTGGGAGAAAGAAAGCAGGGTGTAGTATTAAAGTAACATTGGCAGCTTTCCAAAAATTATTTCAGCTTCCAGGCGAAGTAAAAATTATGTGTTCTTGCAGATAAAGATTGGTTTATTGACACAGCCTTGGTTTTTGCAGACTAATATTTAACACAGATATACCCACAGTGAAACAGGCGCCTGTCTTACACGTATTAACAGCCAAGATGCATTTTAAGCAACTATTTTATTCTGTTAATATACTGCTCAGTTGCAAATATTCTTTTTAGGTCATCTCACCAAAAATTGTGCAGATTTAAAAAAGGGACATCAGCCACCAGAATCCACCTTGCTGATTAAGTCAAAAACAATACCACAGACTCTGTCCAGATTACAAAAGGAAAATGTTCTATTGTCTAAAGAGGAGTCTGAAATACAGTTTTATTTATCTTACCAAAGGCAAATTTCTCATCAGACAACTCTGACCTTTTTCAATACACTTGCTCTTTTAAAAGAAATCATGGCAAATTTTTTACTGAAAGGGTGGTGAAACACTGGCACAAGTTGCCCAGTCCCTGGAAACACACAGGGTCAGGTTGGAAGGGGCTTTGAGCAACCTTATTTAGTTGAAGATGCCCCTGATCATTGCAGGGTTTGGATTAAGTGACCTTTAATGGGCCTTTCCAGCCCACACTATTCTATGATACTATGACTTTCTATGACTATCATTTTTCTTCTAGAATACCCATTTTCTGCCAGGTCTAAAACATGCAATAATTGAAGGTTATAACATATCCCCATGAACTTTAAAGAAGCAAGTCTCACCATTAAAATGGATTCAGGGTCAATATTATAGTAACACTTCCCTGTGTTTCTGAATACTTTGGTAAAGTTTCTCCAAATAAATAAATAAACACCGTAATTTAAACATATTAGAAAAGTACTTACTGTATATGGCAAGAAGGTTATGATCATCATACAAGCCTAAAACAGAAAAAAGCATACTGAAACACTAGGTAAAAATACAAAGCAAGCAATGCCCTTATTGAAGATGTGTCCTGAAAATACAAACAAATCAAATGCTTGTGCTGCATCATGAAAAATACCCGCATTTCTGAAGTTGCTGAGCTTTGACTACAACAAATGGATAGTTTTGTACACATTTGTTTTGTACCTTTCATATTTGCTATCCAAATTGTACAGGCTGATTTTAGAAAACACTACAGTTTTGTTACCTGTACCATATGTAAAAGTTTTGCTACGGTTTTAAACAGACTTCTTTCTAAATCAGCAATGGTAAGTGTACCATACCTTCAAAATAGGTGTTTCTGATTTGTCAAGAACATTAATCTCTGATTGCAAATATTTCATAAATAAAAAAGCAAAATTAAAAAAAAACAAACCTAAAAACAACACCTCAAGCACAAAGAAATGCTCTGCTTTGAAAGCTACATTAGGTAAGAATTACAGGCCTTGAGCTAGTCCTCTAAAAGAATTTCCTGTAGTGTTATCTCATGGAGCTTAACCAGTGCTTTTATTAACAAAATTAAATTGTGTGTCAGAGAGCACAGTTTTAAACAATATAAAAAAATACTCAGTTCCCTCAGACGAACTTCAGACTAACCTGGTGCAGAGCTTCTTTTGGCTTATAGTAAAACATCTGAAAGTTAAAAGCAAGTTACTTATTATCAGTTACCTTGGCAAGGAGGAATTAGAGACCTTTGTATCTTCCTGACTTGGAAATTTGGCAGAGTGAAAAACTTTCGGATATTCACAGACACACTTAAGAAAAAGTGACCTGTACTTGTCAGTTAAACATCCAGCATGTCTGACAAGACTTACCAGATTCAGAAGAGCCAGGACATCATCTATAAGTTCTATGACCTGAAACAACCTGGCAAGGCAAGGCAAGGTATCGTTAACAAGCCAACTCCCAAAATCTATTTTACAATACTATATATAAATTGTACATTTATGATAGTATTGGGGAACCTGAGTTCCTTTGCTCCAGAATTAATGCAAGTATTTCAGGTGCTACCAAAACTCATTTACCTCAAACATGCAAATAATTTGTTAGAAAAATCTGAAGAGTGAGATACAGTCAAGGTCAGTCATGGAGCAGTTATTAAGAACCCAGTTTCCATTTGAATGACAGAGTATTTTCAGAATGTTAAGGCTTAAAATTACTTATCTTGAGATACAGCATAGTTATTATCACACAAAGTAAAGCTTTGCTTGCAAACTTCCCCACACCTTGTTAAAGAAATTCCTCATCCATGTCACTTAGAATCAACAGAATCAACCACCTTCAACAAAACCCTAAACTATTCAAAGACTATGCCTCAGCATTTACTCATGCAAGCAAAGAAAAGCAATGTGATAAAAGCATCAGTGTGAGGTATCAGCTTCAAATATTGAATTGCAGGTTGCACACCTCGACTGCAAAGCAGTCAATCTACTTGCACAGTAACATCTGTAAATTTAAACATTCCAACAAAAACTGCCATGGTTCCAGTATGATGCCTGCATGTCAGTTCCTTTTGAAGTACCTACACAGGGCAGGTGGGTGTGTCCCAGCCTTATAAAATGCAGAATCTGCAACATTACAATTGATTTGTGAGAAGAACAGCTGAGGACAGAGAGACAAGTTTTTGGGTAGCTGTACTGTATCAGTTCCTCTCTTCTGCAGCACGCAAGTTACGAAGTCATGCTGTTTCAGCATAATTAGAAGTTTAATTGCATCTAAAATATGAAGTAAAATGAAAAGTAAAAAGATATACGCTTGCTTTTCTCTGTCTCACTATGTCAGTGGTGTAAGAGCAGTTATTCAATGCTAAGGGTAGCATTTCTTTAAAAGGATTTCTCAACATTTAACAACAGACAATTCAGAAGTATGTCAGCAAGACAGAAATGTATCAGACACCTGGTTATCTCCTGTACTTTAAAAAATTAGTTTGTCTTCAACTTTGGAGTTAAACACATTCTTCCTACCTTACATGAGCTGCCCATGCCACTGTGACTATTAAGAAGGTCATCAAGTAGACGGCAATCTTTGCTAGAAGAAGTTGCTGAACACTTTCACCTAATTTCTGCAACAGAGAAACAACAGTTAAATGTTACATTATGGAACTATTACCAACATCTGCAAATGAGAAATTACATGCCTCCCAAGAACGCAGTTCTCTTCCAACAACGTTTTCAGTACCTTGCAGAGGAACTGGTTTATTAGAAGGTTATTAAGTAGGCTGAAATATGGCATATGATGTATCAATACATCTCTTCGATCTCTAAAAGGGCTTCCCAATACTCTGTTCACCTTGAGATTCACTTACACACTCTCTCATCACTGTTACTGTAATAATGCATTTCAGAGCAGGACTGGTCACAACATGCCTCTTTTATTTTCACAGCACCAACTTCTGGATTAGAAGCATCTCACAAGTTTTCATGTGATTATTGCTAGCAAGGTGGAAGGAAAGGGCTTAACCTCTGCAAATTTTGCATGTACCACTACAGTGGCTTAAACAGACCCAAGAAGCATATTTGCTGTCTTACAGATGATACTTGAGCTTCCTAAACTGAGACAAAAGGTCTGTTTTAAGAGCAGAAAAATACATTGTGATAAAAGAAAAAAAAAAACAGTAAACCTTCTCAAATAATTTCGTTTCCTGTTTTTTTCAGAATTAATGTATTTTCTGTAATCTTCTTTTCCCACCTTTGCTTATTCAGATTACATTTATTATTGACCTGATTTTATAGAAGCACAGAAGATGCTGAGTTGGAAGGGACCCATCAGGGTTATCCCATCCAACTCCTGGCCCTGCACAGCACACCCCAAGAATTCCACCATGTGCCTGAGAGATTGTCCAAATGCTTCTTGAACTCTCTCTCTAAGCCAAGTTAGTCTTGTGACCACTTCCATAGGGAGCCTGTTCCAGTGCCCAACCACCCTCTGGATGAAGACCTTTTCTTGATACCTAACCTAAACCTCCCCTGACACAACTTCAGGCCATTTCCTCAAGTCTTGTGATTGATCACAAGAGGGAAGAGATCTGTACCTGGTCTTCCACTTCCCCTTGTGAGAATGCTGAAGACCCAGTGAGGTCTCCCCTCAGTCTCCTCCAGGTTGAACAGATAAGTGCCCTCAGACACTCCTCACATGGCTTCCCCTCCAGACCTTTCACCATCTTTGTTGCCCTCCTTTGGACACTCTCTAATGGCTCAATATCTTTCTTACATCGTGGTGCCCCAAACTGCACACAATATTCCAGGTGAGGCCGCCCCAGGGCAGAGCAGAGCAGGACAATCCCCTCCCTTGACCAGCTGGTGATGTTTTGCCTGATGCCCCCTAGGACAGGGTTGGCCCTGCTGGCTGCCAGGGCACTGCTGGCTCAGATTCAACTTGTCACTGACCAGGACCCCCAGGTGCCTTTCTGTGGCACTGCTTTCCAGCACCTCATTCCCCAGTCTGTACGAACAGCAAGGGTTGCCCCATTTCAGGTGCAGAATCCAGCACTTTCCCTTGTTAATTTTCATATGGCATCCAAGCCATTGATGAAGATGTTGAAGAGAACTAGGATGAGGATGGAGCCCTGCAGAACCCCACTAGTGACTGAACACCAGCCTGATGTTACCCCACCAGCATTCAGACAGCACTACATAAGTAGCTTCTCTAAGTGATGATCTATTACCAAGAAGAGCAGATGCTTTCTAAAAGATGTTTTGGTCAGATGGGCAATTCATTTTTCATACAAAAGTAACTATAAAATCTGTGGCCTACAATATTCAGCTCATTCAGGCTTTATCTCACAATGCGTGCAGATAACATGGGTCTTTGCTATTTAATTTTTCACCCAAAGTTCACCAGGTGCAAAATTTCTACTGGGCTTAATGTTACTTATTGGTTTCAGCTTTTTAAAGTCTGGAACTCGAAATGAAGCAGGACTGCTATATGAGGATGCTACACCTGCTTGGGAGGACACGAGAAAAAAACAAAACACACGTGATACCTGATCAGGATGTACTTTTGTGTGAGCCACCGGCAAAATCTGAAATAACAAAAAGCTTATTAGTACATGGCATTCTTTTTCTTTTTAAAAGCTTCACAAAAACGCAACGAACTTCAGGTGGCCGCCAGTACTGCCGGATGGGGTGGCCACGAGCAGCTCGGGAGTCACACCCGCTTTTTGGCCGCGGCCGGCACCGCCGACCCTGCGGGGCTCGGGGACCGCTGCCCGGTGTGGCGACAGCGCTGCGGGAGGGGCCGGGCCCGGCGGGAGCGCCGGGAGGGCCGGAGGGGAACGGGCGCGACCCGGAAAGGCGGGACCGGCCGCGGCCGCGCCAGCGCTCCCCGTCCTCCCTTCCCTTCCCTTCCCTCCTCCCGCCGCCCTGCGCTCACCATCACGGTGGCGATGATGGAAAGCAGCGCATCGCTGTAGGCCAGCAGCCGGTGCGATGTCTGGGTGCTGCAGCTGCCCGGCTCCGGCTCCGGCCCCAGCCCCAGCCCCCGGCCGCGCTCCATGGCCCCGCTGCGCCCCGCCCGCGGCGGCGGCGGCGGCGGCGGCGGCGGCGGGGGCGGCGCTTCCCCTCACGGCCCCGCGGAGGGGCCGGCTCTGCTCCGGGCGGTGACCGATCACGCGTGAGGGGACGGCGGTGATGCCGAGCGCTCGGCGCCTGAAGAAGCCAGACCCGGGTCTTTAAATGGCCTCCCAGCTGATCTCTCCGTTTTCCATCGCAGCATCCTGAACCCGGTGACACTTGACGGTGTTTTCCGCGCTCGGCCAAGGAAACGCCGACGGAAGAGGCAAAGCAACACATGACTCTTGGAGAACCAATTGATATTCCTCAAACAAGCTTCGTTTTTAGAAAGGGAAGAGCGTTGCCAGAGGGTCGAGGGAGGCGATCCTGCCCCTCTACTCAGCCCTGGTGAGGCACGTCTGGAGTGCTGTGCCCAGTTTCGGGGCACCGAAAAGCGTGGGGGGATGCCAAGAGGATGGATACAGGCTCTTCTCAGGGGTGCTGAGCAAGAGGACCAGGGGCAACAGTCAGAAACTGGAACACAGGAAGTTTCCACCCTATTTGTACACCTGGGATCTCACTGAACATAACCAGACTTGTAGTTGGTTATAATCAGAAATGAAGCCTAGCAGCACCCAGCCTCTCTGATCTCCCAAGACCAGAGGGTTTATTTTCTGCCATATTTCTATGCTTTTAATGCAGGACTCAGAAAATACTGACTGTTCTTGTAATTTTTTTTCCCCTTTCTTTCAAGGTTGGGCTTGGAGTATATGTATACCCTACTGAGGAGTATATGTTGAGTGAGAATATTGTATAAGACACAATCACAGAATAGGTAAGGTTGGAAGGGACCACCAGAGGTCATCTGGTCAACGCTCTGCTGAAGCAGGGTCCCCTACAGCTCATTATTCAGGATTGTGTCCATAGGGTTTATCTCCAGAGCAGGAGACTCCATGATCTCTCTGGACAACCTGTTCCAGTGCTCAGTAACCTGAACAGTAAATGAGATCTTCCTCATATTCAGGTGGGACTTCCTGTGCATCAGTTTCTGCTCATTGCCTCTCATCATATTGCTCAGCACCACTGAGAAGAGTCTGGATCCAACCTCTTAGCACCTGCCCCCTTTAGATACTTATATACATTAATAAGGTCCCCTCTTAGTCTCCTCCAGGCTGAACAGGCCTGGCTCCCCCAGCCTTTCCTCATAAAAGAGATGCTCCAGTCCTCTCATCATCTTTCTTGCCCTCTGCTAGACCAGTTCCAGGAGTGTCCTGTCTCTTGTGCTGAGGAGTCCAGAGCTGGACACAGCACTCCAGATGTGGCCTCACCAGGGCACAGCAGAGAGGGAAAATCAGCCCCCTCAACCTGCTGGCAATGCTCTTCCTAATGCACCCCAGGATCCCACTGGCCTTCTTGGCCACAAGGGCACACTGCTGGCTCTTGGACAGCTTGTTGTTCACCAGGACCCCCAGGTCCTTCTCCACAGAGCTGCTTTCCAGCAGGTTGGCCCCCAACTTTTACTCATGCCTGGGGTAATTCCTCCCCAGGTGCAGGACCCTGCACTTGCCTTTGTTGAACTTCAGACATTTCTGCTCTGCTGCTTCCTCCAGCCTGTCAAGGTCCTTTGGAACGGCTGCATGATACCTCTTGGGTATTGGCAACTCCTCCTGGCTCTGTGTCATCATTGAACTTGCTCAGGAGGCATCTGCCCCTTCATCCAAGTCATTGATATACAAATTAAACAATACTGGGCCCAGTATTGAACCTTGGGGAACACCACTAGTGACAGGCCTCCAACTAGACCCTGTGCCATTGATCATAGCCCTCTGGGATCTGCCATTCATCCACTTCCCAATTCACCGCACTGTCCACTTGTCCATCTTGCAATTCCTGAGCTTACTTATGAGGATATTGTTAGAGAAAGTGTTGAAAGCCTTGGTGAAGTCAAGGTAGACAATATCCACTGCTGTCCTTTCATCCCATCAGGTAGTTGTCCTATTGTAGAGGGCTATCAGATTGGTTAAGCATGATTTCCCTTTAGTGAATCCATGCTGACTACTCCTACTTGTCATCCATGTGGATAGAAATGGCCTTCAGAATGAGCTGTTCACTCACCTTTCCAAGTGTAAAAGAGTAAAACACAAATATTTTAGAGTGTAGTGCAATAAGGATTAATGTTGAAGTAGACTGAAATTATTCATATGAATGTTTTTCACTGCTTTGTATGAAGTGTTTTATGGAACGTGTAACTTGAGTTTGAAGTGCATTTATTACACAGAATTGAAATACCTCCAGGCACACAAATCTCTGTATGACTAGTTTAATTTTTTATTGTATCATAGTAAATTCTGATATGAAAGAAAGCCAATGAAATAGATGAGTTAATGGATTTCATAGGGCATTTCTGATAATCCTTAACTGTGGTTTAAAGTCTTGTTTTTATTGCCCTCCTCCACAAACACTTAAGCAATCGTTGTCCTCTGGTGAACTTGTGTTTTTTTTGTTGTTATGTATGGAAAACTCTTATTCCTAGGATATAAAAAAAAAAAAAAGACAAAACCAAAAGGAGTGCAGATGGTCTCTTTCCTTCAACTAAGTCACCTCTTCAAGTATCACTTTCCAGAGAGGTGATTTTCACTAAGAGTGACAAGCCTCTTGCAGCATACTAGCTACCACCTGAGTTACCATAGTTAGGCTGTGCCTTCTCCAGTCATTGCAGCTGAGATACAATTTTTCTTTATCTTTTTTTGATGGTTGGCTTTGTCTCATTTGTTTAAGTGCTTTGCCTTCATTACTGCTTTTATTACATCATATACCTCACTACTGGGAAATGTCTTGAGATGAAAGCATGCTGCTTCCTAGCGTTGAAGACTTCTTTGGAGAATGAACACACGTCTCTCGTGAGATGTTTGCTGGTGGCCCAGTAAGGAATGTGGTTTGCTTGTGATGGCCAGTTGTAAAGCCTTCTGTTGTCACTGAAGTTTTACCTGTGTCTCAGTACCACTCTCGCCTGCTGTTTAACATGCCTAGGCTATGGAGCAACATTTTCAGAAATGACATGTTTTAGAGAAGCTGAGCTCAACAAAATGTATTGCAGCAGTGTAGAGCTGCTCAGCAGCACAAGGGTTTTTAAGATCAGACACATGTTGTTTCTAGGCAGCCTTTTGATACTGTGCTGCACTCAGGTGCTCAGGTGTGTTGTTGCACTATATTGCACATGCCTATGTATGAAATAAGCCAAAGGGAAATAGTACTTCCAAATGGGCAGCACTTGCTTGCTTAGTTTGGATACTTGAATCTAGCTGTTCCCTACTAGTGTCTCTCCATCAAGGCAAATGGTAGGAGAAAAGGGGTTTGTAATATGAATTATGAGAGCCTGCCCATTA
>JAWWLV010000100.1:28490046-28506435 GCA_035041135.1 Platyrinchus mystaceus | reverse complement strand
TTTAAACCTATTTCTAGGGATTACCTCAGAGCTGGAGTAAAGATTAGCACAAAAACCTAATTCCCTACAACAAAAGACAAATCTGAAGCTGTAAGAGCTCTTGTAGCATGTTCTATCTGAGATGCATATGAACAGTGCTTCCTACAAGTAAGCCCAGGCTTCTCCTAGGAGAAGAATAGTAGCAGGGAGCATTAGGCAGATACCCTCTGAATAACATCATCAACATTATTTTCACAGAACTCATCCACATAATTTAAAATTAATGCTCATTTAAAATAAATTATCAAATAACCTAGAGCAGTTAAAAAGACTGTGCTGAAGTAGAGGGACTCTTCTCCTCGCTAAGAGAGGAAGGAAGAAAAGAGCTTTGCCTTGTGGACTGTGGTGCCTGTCAGTGTGTTAATAAGACACCCTGAAACATTCAGGGTGAAATGTTCTGAAGTATTCAGAACACTAGTAGTGCATAGACCCATTAGGGTTTGGCAGCACTGTGTTCTCCTCTTCCATCTGATAGTAGGGAATAATTAAGTTTGGAATATGTCACTCTGCATTTCATCATCTGGTTGTGGGGAGCTGATGAGTGTTTTGTGTGACCAGTGTTACTTCTAAAAACTGAGTTTCTTCTGTTGTTTGAGAGAGTGGGTTTCTCTGAATGTGTGCTCTGAAAGTACTTGCACGGTCCAGTGACTTCTCAAAGTGGAAAATGTGGTGGAAAATTAGCCTTTTATAGAATGTACTACTGTTATTTATAGCAAAGTTTATTGTGAAAACAAGGATGCTAAGCCTTGTTCTTTTCTTTGATTGCTGTTAAGTATAAAGCTTTTTAAACCTAACATGTACACTAAATGTGTGGGGTTGAATCTGTTCTGTTTGCTACTTGGTAGCATTTTTTTAAACTTTTGAAAATTCCTTGTCATTGAAGTAAAAGAAGATAACCTTTTCTTTTCTACCACAGATCCAGACGTTTAATGTTGAGGCACCATGCCAGACCGTGGAAGATTTAACGAGTGGGGTTGTGATGGCCCAGGTTCTTCAAAAAATGTAAGGAATTTCTTACTTAATGAACTAAGTTTTATTATTTGTACATTTTTTTGTATTTACATGTGTTTTAGTTCAGTCTTGGCTGGTATTCCGTGAGGATGTGGCTTTTCCTATGCTTAGATGGTCCTTTGAACTGGAACATGACTAATACGATTCTTTTTCTCTGTAGTTTTCAGATAACTATCTTAAAGGAAAAGTTTTGTTTTAAGGAGGTGTTTATTCAAGGTGAACTTAGTGAAAAGTAGGTTGGATTAACTTACAGATTCATACTTCAGGTTGAAACAGTGCAAGGTAAGGTAACTGGCCCTGATCATTGCTTGAAACTACAGTCAGCAATGTTAGAATTAGTTTCATGCAATAGAACTTCTGTGATAAACTGAATGGAACTGTCGGTTTAGTGGTGTGCAGTTGGAAGTACTTGTCTTTCAGTTTGTTTCCACTACCTCTTGTCTGTTCACTGGACACCACTGAGATTACGTGAGGGTATAAAGAAGGAGCCATCAGGCTATTTATACACAGGATTGGTAGGATCCCACTGAGCTTTCTCTTCTTGAGGCTAAACAAGAAGAACAGCTCACTCAGTCTCACCTTGTATGACAGATACTGCAGTCTGTTAATCATCTTAATTGCCCTTTGCTGAACTTCCCTGTATGTCCAGGTCTCTCTCATACTGGAGAACCCAGGATGCAGCACTTCAGATGTTACCAGACCTGAGTAGTGCCTCCCTTGGCCTGCTGTCAGTGATCTTCCCAACATACCCCAGGTTGTGGTTGGCCTTCTTTGCTACAAGGGCACATTGCTGGAGTGTGTTCAGCTTGATTTCTACTCAGCTTCTTGTCTGTAAAGCTGCTTTTCAGCCAGTTGGCCCCCAGCATGTATGGTGTATGGTGTTTATTTGCACATACCTTTGTGAAATGTGTAAGGTTCCTGTCAGCCTGTTCTTCCAGCTCATCAATTCCTCCTAAGTGGCAGCACAACTATCAGGTGTATCAAACACTCCTTCCATTTTTATATTATATGACAAATTTCCCTCTGTTCCATCATCTAGGTCCTTATTAAAACATTTAATAGTATTGGCCCCTTGGGTATGCTGCTGATGGCCTGGGCTCCAGACGGATTTCATGCTTCTGCTCATAAACCTTTGAGCCTGGCATTTCAGCCATTCTTCAGCCCACCTTGCTATCCACTTACCCAATCATGCTTCATTCAGTTTGTCCAGGATGATGTTATCCTGCTCAGGCAATCTGTAGCAGGAGTATGTAACACTGTCACTTATCTTGGTCTGCTTGGTCATCCTGACCCGTAATCTCTCAGCTGGCTCGTGTCCATCCGAAGAGAGAGCTCATGCATTCCCACTTCTCTCTTGCATGAAGGGCATCTCCTCTGTCACTGCCTACTCATGTCATTCTCCCTAAAGAGCCTGTTTCATGGCATCAGCCTTGTCATGTGAGCCATCCTACCATGTCTTCATGATCCCTGTGAGACTGTGGCCTTGTAACTACGTGCAGAGCTCTGTTTCTTCCTGTTTGTTCTCCATGCTGCATGCATTAGTGCACAAGCACTCCATGTATGCATCCAGTCTTGCTGAGTCTCAAGAACACAGCTTTCCCTGGAGTGTTTTCCTGTAGGCCTTTCCTTACTTATATGCATATGCTTGGGGTGATCCCTCTTCACCCAGCCCTGTTTAGTTGACTGTGAGATATCTCTTGTTCACATTGTCCCACATCCTTTGTTTTTCAGCAGAGTCCTCTACTTTGTCACTACATGTTCCTTTCTCTATTTTTCCTTGTACAGAACTGGTCTAGCCAGGTTGGCTAGCCTGTTGGTGAAGTTGCATTTGCCCATCACAGTCAGATGCATCCCATCTCTTCAGAGCAGTCCTTGACTCTCAGAAGAGTTCAGTGGCCACCAAAACTAAAATCTTCTTGCCAACACCATTTCTCAGCTGGTTGTTGACCTGCAGGATCTGTCTGTTCCTCAGAACCCTCTCACTAACTGATGCAGCTGGGGAGAACACCAATTGAGCCTTTACTGTAGCTTCCAAAGCCACGTAATCACACTGTGCTTTCCAGGTTTCCCTAGCTGTACAGCTTGTGCCAAGGTGGAAGAGCAGGAAGAGTAATTGTGTAAGGGCTGGACAAGCTTTGGCAGTCTTTCAACAATGCCAGGAATTCAAACTCTTAGCAAGCAGCAACCCTTCTTAGATGGTGTTGGTCAGAAGATGAGGGTCCTCCATCCACTTGCCACTCCCCTCTTGCATTGCAGCATGGCTCAGGTTTAGTGAGCACGGATGGTTTGTTTGACAGAGCTCCTGGCACTGTAACTGCTGTGAGGACACTGAATCTGTTCTGTAGGTTCAGATCCTCAGGAGCAGGAGCCTTACCTCTAGTGAGAGAAGGAGTTGCCAGTTCACAGGAGGAATAAAAGGGGGACAAGAGGAAATCTCCATGTAGTCAGATATTTCAAAGCAACACTTTTTAGCATGTGGTTCTGAGATACTGTTTTCAGCTGATGAAGTGATGTTTCAAAAACAGATGTAAAATACAAATATTGCATTTCTGTAGCATGATTTTAAAATATTTCCTGTAACAACTTCTGTGCTGCCACTGAATACAGAAATTCTTTACTTTGCCTGGTTTATATAGTAAAGATCACCTAAACAATTTATAATTCTTTCTTTATGCCTTAGGTAATAATTTGAACCTGACAAAGCTAGTGTTTGACTATCTTACTTTCTGATAGTTGTGCTTCAGATTTAACATTTTGCATGCTTGTGTAATGGATACGCAGATTCTCATGCAGCAATTTAGCAACAATATTGCTAAATCTTGAGTTCATTCTTGTTGAGATAAACTTTGAAGAGCAGCAGCAGTCTGATCTTGGATTGTACAACAGAAATCACAGAATATGCTGAGTTGGAAGGGATCCACAGGGATCATCGAGTCCCAAGAGGACACACCAGGAGTCACACCATGTGCCTGAGAGTATCATCCAAACGCTTCTTGAACTCTGCCAGGCTTGGTGCTGTGACCACTGCCCTGGGAGCCTGTTCAGTGCCCAACCACCCTCTGGGGAAAGAACCTTTTTCTAATATCCAACCTAAACCTCCCCTGGCACAACTTCAGGCCATTCCCTTGGGTTCTCTCACTGGTCACCCCAGAGCAGAGATCAGTGCCTGCCCCTCCTCTTCCCCTCACAAGGAAGTTGTAACTGCACTGAGGTCTCCCCTCAGTCTCCTCTTCTCCAGCTGAACACACCAAGTGCCCTCAGCTGCTCCTCACACAGCTTCTCCTCAAGGCCCTTCCCCATCTTCATGGCCCTTCTTTGGACACTCTCTAATGGCTTCATATCCTTCTTGTATTGTGGTGCCCCAAACTGCACACAATATTCCAGGTGAGGCCGCCCCAGGTCAGAGCAGAGCAGGACAATCCCCTCCCTCAACTGGCTGGTGATGCTTTGCCTGATGCCCCCCAGGACAGGGTTGGCCCTCCTGGCTGCCAGGGCACTGCTGGCTCAGATTCAACTTGACACTGACCAGGACCCCCAGGTGCCTTTCCATGGCACTGCTTTCCAGCACCTCATTCCCCAGTCTGTACAAACAGCAAGGGTTGCCCCATCCCAGGTGCAGAATCTGGGACTTCCCTTCATGGAATTTAATATGATTGGTGATTGCCCAGTCCTCTAATTTGTCAAGGTCTTTCTGAAATTAATTTTCAAAGTGAGAATCCTATCCTTTCTACATGGAGAGCTGTTTCCTTGATTATAAGCTGTTGGAGCTTATTATTCAAGATTCTGTTTCAATAAATTCTGTCTTCTGCAGATCACAAGGAATACAACGCCAATGTACAGGACACCAGAAATGATAGACTTGTATTCAAATTTTCCAATTGGTGAAAAACAGGACATTTGGGTAAGAACTTTTGCTGTGTCATATCTGCTTATGTGACAGTGGAACTGGTTTTGCAGGCTTGTCATTAGTTTTTTGATTAAATAAATAAAAGGACCAAAATAAATGTTGTAGTAGTTGTGTTATATCAAAACTAACTTACATAGTGTGAACTCCTGTATCTAAATACTAAAAGAACAAGATGTATTATTCAAGGTTTTCTCCCAGATCCAACTTCACTTCCACTGTGAGAGACAATGCTGAGCTTCTTTAGCATTCACTAGAACTGTTGCCTAGTTTGAGCTTGCCACCAGAAACCTATAGTACTTAAGAGTCCTTAGATTCAAATTCTTGTCTTTTGTGCTGTGCCATGTATGTAGTCCTGGAACAGCCTATTGGCAAGTTCAAAATGGTTATGTGTAGGTATTGCATCTAGGTAAAATACTGACAGATAGCAAGTGCAGAGATCATTCATGCTTTGTATAAAAAACATGATAAACTCTTAACATTCACTGAAAAATCTGTAGCCAGAATTAAAGTTAACTATTAAACCTCAGTTGTACCTTTTCCAGTTGTATAATACTGCAGCAGTAAGGTGCTCCCCAGTGAGTTTGTGCTTAGGGATTTTGTTTATTGAATGTTTTTTATGGAGGCAGGTGTCAAGCTGTTCAGTTGCTACCTGTATTTGCAGTGTGTCAAAAGACAAACTGAGAAAATGTAATACTGGTGCTTTGGAAGTTTTATTTGGCATTTCATAACTTCATTCAGTTTCTTGAATTAGTTCCAGATAGTGAGGAAACTTATTCAGCTTCTACAGCTGTTGGTGATTTTCTTATGGCATGTGAAGAAACACCAAACCAAATACATTTTTCTGACCATTTGATCACTTGACATGCATGAAATACTGGCAATCTGAGCCAGGATTACATTCAGTTAAATAAAAAGCTAGAAATGTATCTTAAAAAAAGGCTTCACTGGAAAGGGCAATTGCAATTCGTTTTTTTGACGAGAGTAATTCTGTATATGTTACTATTAACATGGTGATTGTCTCTCTTGTTTTTTTGGAAGATCTATTTCATTTACCATGCCTTTGTTGGAACATGTTCTGTGTTTTTTATTTATGCTTTGGTTTCAATGAAAATATGCAAAGTATTTGGCAAAAGAATATGGCCCTGTCTCAGGAAGCATAAATGATTTGTAGTTTGTGGTTAGGACAAACGGAGCACTTTTCTAAAGAAAGCAGGTAGAGTGAATAACACTCATGATTGCAGTCTATGTGCTTGTCACTGTGTGAGCTTAAAATCATGAAGGAAGTAATGTCTTCCTTAGAACAGCAGCACAGATGAAAGATAGTTACCAGCCACATTGACTCCACAATGGGAGTGTGATTAGTTACTGATTATAAGACCAGAGCTTCTTTAGACTTGGCCAACTGCTTTCTCTGTATTTACTACCTAAGTTTAGAGGTCTTCAGAAAATAAACACTAAATCCAAATACCTTTAGTTATGTATTTCAAAAGTAATGTGATTTCCTGAACTGAAATTCTACTGAAGTGACAGGTTTTACCTTCTCATGAAGATTTTTCTCCATTGAAACTATCCTTTGTCTTGGCAGGCACTTCATACCCCCTCACTCTTGAAGATTTCTGAAAAGCAAAAGCACTTTGGAAATGTTTGTTAGGGAGAAAAATTTCAAAGTTGGGTTCCTGTTACTGATATCTTGTAAAAAAGTCTTCTAGTCAGTGTAAGACATCTCGCAGGTTTTAATTGTATGGGAGCTGGACAATCCCTTTAGAATTCATGTAGGTTTTTTTGACTTAGAAAGTATTTTGGTGTAATACCTGTGTCATCCTGCATCTGTACCGTAGAACTTTTTAAGTGTGCTGCTTGTTGCCTGAAACTGGTCAGGGGAAAAATAACAGTATTTTCATTTGTTCCAAACAATCCTGCCCACTCTCATCCCCCAATCCCCATACACTTCCTCAACCCTCCAAAAACTCCACTGTTTTTAAGGAAGGTTTAAATAAGCTACTGATAAAGGCCCAATATCAAGTCAAAAGTTATTTTTGGTCACTTTGTGGTGCTGCTTTTTTGGCTTTTAGCACATGAGTGCTCAGACTGACCCAGGCAACTTCTCTAGAGGGACTGTACAGCTTTGGGACAGCATCTTGGGGAAATGAGCCCTTCTGTTAAATGCAGCAGTGCAGAGGCTGCAACTGAAGTTGCCTTTTAGCCAGATTGAATGGCAGTTGGTGTTTAAAATAACCAAGATCTATCACAGTTACAATCCTAAATTACAGATAACAGAGGAAATGAAAAACATTCTCTAGCAGTTGAAGCGAAGATCAAATCTAAGTGGCCTCTACATTTCCTATGTGTAGAGGAAATCAGCACCAGCTGATGGCCTTGGTGCTTTTCTCTCCTCCTGCCTTCTGATGTGCAGGGTGTTCTTGGACTACACAGGCAGTAGTTTCATTCCTAAATTATGATCTGCCTTCCTTCTTTGTGAACAGGTGTTTCTTTGGGATAGTAGGTGGTACTTTCTGTATTCCTCTCCTGGGCTGATTAGTGTATACTGTGTGACACCTCAGTATATACATTAGAGAGCTTTTTTTTTCAACAGACTGATAAAAATATGCAAGAATATGTAGAATTAACATATGTACTCTATTTCTGGCCCTGGACTGAGAGACTCAGTAAGTGTGTTGGAGTAACTAAATCTCAAACCTTTGATACTCCAGTAACTTCAGATGTTTGAAGCTGTTCTTGGGATAAGTTGACATCCAAGGACAGTGGAGGTGGTGCACACAGAGGACAGGAGAGAGTGAGCAGTTTTCTTAAGTAACATTTTCACTGGCTTGTTTTATTTGTGAGGGCTGCTATAAAAGCCATGTGCTTAAACGACCAAATTGGGGTTCAGAAGAAACTTTGAAGAGGAATTTTCCAAACTATTGTGCAAACAGTAGCTTGGAGGTATTGGATGATTTATTATTGAACTTTTATAGGTGAGAATGGAATGTGTTTCTATTACGCTGACTCTGCAAGTATATTTAATAGCTTAACTTATTTGAAAGAATTTATATCAGCTTTTATCTACCTCAGTAACAAATGCAGTTATCCCAGCTAACCCGTAACACTTGCATTATTCAGAGATGAGAATTCAAAACTGACTTTTTCCTATGTAGGTTGTTCCCTTTCCAGGTTGCACAAGTCTCAAGTTTGATACATGGAGGAACTTCAGAGTTCCCAGAATGTGATAGTCCTGGTTTTGTGATTTTTTTTTTTTCTTTTTCTTTGGGTCTTGAAGGAACTTGTCTGAAAATAATCTTTAAATTTTATTTGTTACAAAAGTTGAATAGTCATCTCACTGTAGGGAATAAAGGAACTCGTTTTGGGCTTCTTTTTTTCAAACCTTTACCAAAAGATGCATTTTAGGGATACTGTTGTGTCCCCCTAGTGTCATTTAAACAAATTGCTTGACGCTTACTTACCTAGCTGTTGTATTGCATAACAGCATGTACCTGAGTTAAAAGTAAAGACCAAATTCTGTCCCCACAAATTAGATGTCTCCTTTCAGCACAGGATGAAGATATGAAATAAAACTTCTGAACCTTTTTGTAAGAACAATCCTGTTCTTGAACATGTTCCGTGTTGCAAGACTACTTATTTTTGTATACTGTGAAATTCATAAAATGGACTTGTTGTAATGACTTTCAGCTGATTTTTTTAAAAAAGGCAGGAATACTTTTCCCCAGTAGCAAGTGACAGGACAAGAGGAAATGGCCTCAAGTTGTGTGAGGGGGACCTTTAGATTGGATATTAGGAAAAATTCCTTCACTCTAAGGGTTTTGAGGCATTGGAACAGGCTGTCTCGGGAACTGGTTGAGTCACTGTCCCTGGAGGTATTTTAAAGATGTGTAGATGTGGCACTGAGGGACGTGGTTTAGTGGTGAACTGGCAGTGCTGAGTTAATGTTTGAACTCAAGGACCATAAAGGTCTTTTCCATCTTAAATGACTCCATCATTCTATGCAGTATTTCTGTGTTTATCTCGGTAGGCTCTGGGCTGTGTCCTGTACTTGCTATGCTTTAGGCAACACCCATTCGAGGATGGAGCTAAACTTCGCATAGTCAATGGGAAATATGTCATCCCACAAAATGACACCCGCTATTCTGTGTTTCATGATCTCATTCGTAAGTTTACAATGTTATTTAATTTGGTGTCTTTATGGATACATGTTATTACTGACAGTGTTGTATTACTGATAGTTGAATGTTATTGACATGTGATGGTGAAAAAGGTGAACTGCAACAAATTCTTGTTTTTTTAAATAATTTTAATCCATTAACAAAAAAATTAGGATGTGAAACTTGCTTTTTCAGTTCTGTTGCCTGTGTTGCTTAGGATCTGAATTAATGCATAGGAACAACTAGTGTTTAGATTTGGTTTCTTTGTACTTGCTTATGAAATTCTTTTTTCTTTAAATTTCAAATAGATTACTGGAAACTTTAGTTACAGTTCCAGAAATGTATCCAAATCCAAAGTATTAGACACAAAGTTACTTCTGTAGTGCTTCATTAAGTGATGTTGATGTGTGTTCTTTGAAATATTGTTAATCCTAAGGAGTGTTGTGGTTTTCTCTTGGATATCTGTTGTGAGAATGATATTTAGATATGGACTTAGCAGTTCCTCCATTCTGTTCACGTTTGCTTCTTGCACTGTTATGTACTGAAGAAATTAATATCAGCTGGGAGAAAGGCCCTGAAGAATTTGTTATGTTCTCTGAATCTCCTTTTGTAGGCTCCACTTTGAAGGTGAACCCAGAGGAGAGACTGTCAATCACTGAACTTGTGAACCAGCTGCAGGAGATTGCAGCAGCTAGGAATGTCAATCCTAAATCCCCCATCACAGAGGTAAAGATGTCTCACAGGAGTATTATTGATTAGGTTTCCTTTCTGTGCTCTCTTCTCCAGTGAATGTGCATTTATTAACAGATTTCAGAGCAGGTCCCCTCTTCCTTTAGTCTTTTGAAAATTTCACACTAATTTCTTTTGAAATTCAGCTGAATTGGTCTGTATCACTTGTAGGATCTTTGAAAATGTGTCTTTTAAAGCACAGAGACATTAAAGGAAACCAGTTGTGATTCTTATTATTGAAAAACTTTTCATCCTCTTGGTTTATTATTTAGTTATGCTAGTGCTGATTGACACGCTGTGTTTATCCATAACTAACTTGCACAGATAAATCTATTATATGAAGGCTCGGCCTACACTAACCTGAAACCCACTTAGATGTCTCCTGCCCAGTGCATAATTTGCACAACACTGCAAGTGAGAGTCAGTTAGAGTGTCTTAACTTCCTGGCTTTCTCCTGAGGTTCAGTTTGCTTGTTCTCACCAAGTAAAAGTAACTTGCAAATCACAACAAGTTGGCCAAATTAGCAAGAAAATACTCACAGTGAGCATTAATCTCCTCAGCTCCTGGAACAAAACGGAGGCTATGGAAACAACGCTCAGCCTCGGACATCTGTGACCTCTGTTTCACAGAGCTCCAAGCCCACGGGACAGCTCAACAACATGTACAATGCAGGTATGTGCAGAAAGAGGCGTCATCTTAGTGTAAGCACAGGTGCCTATCTTCCATATGGGGGAAAAGAAAAAATCATTTGTGGGTTTGAGGTATTTTGCTCCGGTACTTTGATATTTGACGTTTATATAATTGCTTCTAACCTTGTTTTTATCTTTTGTGAAGTTTAGATTGTATGTTGAAACACGCAAAAGTGAATTTCTCAAGTTTGTTGCTGGGCAAGGTAAAAATGAGGTTTCCAGCAGAAAATAATTTAAAATGCATAATTGACCTATAGAGGCAGGAGTGTTGACATAGGTGAACTAAAACTTGATGAAAGTGTGGATACAAGAAACAGTAACGTTCTAAAGAACAAGAGCTGTAGAAAAAGTTGTCTTCAGGTTATGACAAACAAGTAAAAATGGCTTACTTTAAATCCCAAACTTTTTTGATTCAATGAGGCAATAGTATGGGAAAGTGCATTGTGTAAAGAACAGCATATAAGAGGAGTTTGAATTTCAACTGTTAAAAATCAGGCAAGTGCTATATTTTAATTGAAAAATTTTTACCTTTTGGCAAATGTTACTGAAATCAGTACATAAACCTGAGTTTGTGCACAACTTTGGATCTTTGTTTTACGAAGGCTGGAGCTGTCTCTGCTTTCCAAGAAGAACTATTTAACATCAGATACGTTAACAACTTCAAAAGACAGCAGCCGTTCTGTGGCATTGGCTATAACATTTTGCTAAAATGGGCTTTGTGTCTAATGGCTGAGGTAGCCTAATAAAGAAATGCAGAAGCAATTGCAGGGATTTTGACTATGGACCATAGCAGTTCATTAATGCTAGGGAGTCACGGACCTCATGTGTGTTTATTTTAGCCTGCAGAAAGCCTGTATGAGGAAGAAATACTTCCGTAAGCATCTGAGGTCCATCAGTCTTCTTTTCTCTCATGCCCAAAAAGGCTTTTGGCCCCCCGTGATATTTTGAAGTGTATCTGATAGTGATTGTAGTCTAAAGCCATTTAGTTTTGTCACTTGCAAAAGATTCATGTCTGATTACCTCAAAGGGAAAAAGCAGCAGCCTCAATCCAATTTATTGGCTATCCAGTCAGTACTTTCAGATATAGCTGTAGCTGGTACTGCCATGAGCTCAGCTAATTGTGGGAGCATTGTGCAGAAAGGACTTCAGGACATCTGAAGTTGCACCATAGGACATCAGTGGTGTGTAGGAGAAGTTGTAATTCCGTCTGAGATAAAACATAGGTTGGACTAGCAGAGCTAAATTAAATAAACCAAAACACATCTCCAAAATGACACAGTTAAAAGCTTACATACCCATTCTGTAAAAATGGGTATTCCAGAGTACATGCAGTTGAAAATACTTAAATAGTAAAGAAACAAGAAGCTTGACAGGCTTATTTACAACTAAATTCTTATTGTTCTTTCTGTACCCATGTTAACTATCATATGTAAATATGAAACACTCCAATTAATGTAGACGGTATCAAGGGAATATTTCATACTGTATTCAAATTTCCTTCTAGTTTGATATTTCTTGCTTGATATTATGGTGAACTGTCAATGAGCCAAAATTTATTAATTTTACAGGGGCAATTTTAAAATTGGATAATATTTATTGTAGTAATGCCGTGTGTATGTTAATTTCTGTGGAAGAATCCAGCTTCTGAATGTAATTGTAGTCAAAAGTCAGTCTGGTCATCTGTTTTGTGCAAGAATGGCTACTGTTTGTTGCATACAATCGTATTAAAAGGGATACTGTGCTGCAATGCTGTGTTATCTGGGATGCTGTGCTTAAAGAGTAATGTAACTATGCTAGCTGCTTTTGAAGCCCTGCATTAAAATGTGTCTACTGGACATGATTGAGTAGATCTGCTAATAAGCTGCACTTTAAGAAACTGATACTAAAAAAAGGCAGTATTTTCTTGCATTGACAATATGAAATGTATGCCTTACTTTCAGAAATTTTTTTGTCTTGTTTTCTCATAAATACAAACAGCAAATTAAACAATGTGTTAAGTACTTCCTGTCTGCATTGGTCATAGTTAAGGAGAACTTTAGAATTGTGAGCCTTACAGCAAGGTTTAGCCTATATAGCCTATATATGTGCATTCACTTCCAGCTTTATAGGCAACGTACTTTAAGTCATATCCTGGAATGGGCCCCATAATAAAGTTCAATTATTCTTATTCGACTACTCTAGGCCTGACCGTTGCGGAATGTGACCAGACTTACGGAGGGTTCTTTGATATTCTGAGGGGTGGAACAGAGCGATTTTTCACTAATATTAAGGATACATCTTCTAAAGTTATCCAGTCTGTGGCCAAGTGAGTAAAAAAAAAAAAAAAAATTAAAAAACTATTCTGGTAAGAGTTCTAACTGAAGGTTCAGGTGCTCACTTCAGACATGATCAATTCAGCATACTTTTCCAAGTTTGAGCTCGAATATCTGGTAGCCAGCCCCTGAGATTTTATGAATGATATTAATACAGAAGTTACTTTAGCAGTCATATACTTGAATTGAGAATGTTGCAGCGAGAGCCTGTCTGTAAGTACTGCTTGCCCTACTGTATTTTAAATCCTGAAAGCTTGTGAGAGATGAGCAAATGGGAGCTGGGGCATGGCGGAGAGGTATGGAATAGGACTGTCGTGATTCAGAATGAATGAATTGAATTAGTAGATAGTGCCTTTGTTAGGAAGAGAGGAAGAAAAAAGATGGAATGGTGAAAGGTACAAATCAAGGGAGTGGATCTGAGCAGGGGAAAAAACCTGCAGGGGAATAGTGAATAAGCTCTTCAATTTAGTTTTCAGGTAGAATCCTGTGCCTTCAAGACAGTGTGAGGGAATCTGCACTGTTTGGCTCCTTTGCCCTGCAGTGCCTGGATGGATGCCCTCCTGTTTAGATGTGTATGTTTTCATACACATCATTCCTAGTGTGTGATTGTTTTTTTTAATCAGGTTTTCAGCCCCACTTCAAATGTTTCTCTATGACCAATATTAATCAATCTGTAGGATTTATACATTTTTATCGTAATAAAATTTTATGCAGTGTTAAAGGGTTTTCTTAGTTAGCGAAGGAACAGGTGAGTCACTACTGAATACCAGGTCTGAAGTAGAGCCTCATAAGGAATACTAAACCTTGCTCCTCACTGTAGGCTTTGTGCCCCTCTAATTGGGTTACTTATTGGGATACTGCTTGTGAAGTCTATTGCTTGCCATGTGGGTTTTTTCAGTTTCTGTGTGTAACTTGTGTATAGTACTTCTCTAAAGTGTTTGTAATATTCAGGTAAGTTAGATCTGTAGATACTGCACCTTCATAGCCACTTCAAGTCCATTTTTAGCTGTTTGCTCTTACACTTAGCCTGTTTAAACTTCCTATGCATGGTTTAAAAAGGCTAGGTCCTTTATTTTTTTAAAGGTTGCAAAAGTGATGGAGCTTTGGTTTGTCCTTAAGCTTTCTACGGAAGTAATTGGGACAGCAATTTCCCTGGGGAAACCACATTGGCTCAAATCAGGGAGGTGTACAGGGGGAACAGACTGTTGCATGATGAAACATAGTTTTGACAAAGTTGTAAGCCCTACTTCCCCATGGTTGTGTATTAGATCTGTATCAGAGAGACGATACTGTATTTTTATTGTACACTACATGATTCTGAAATACCCTTGCACTTCAGTGCCTTGTGCTCTTCTCTTCTGCTCTGTCTGGGTTGTTGGATCGCCATCACTTAGTTATGTTTGAAGTTTCCTCTTCCTGCTCTTGCAAGTGATTTCTTCCTTAAAGGCTACTGAAAGTTTAATAATTTTTTTTAATTTGGTGTTGTGCCATTTTCCCCTTTTCTAGTGGTGGATTAGGACTGTCTAAAATTGTCTTCTTAATATGGAATGGCTTATGCTGTGCCTACACCTTGTTTTTATTTATCTTACCTAACAGATGTGTGTGGCTTTTTGCTTTGTTTCCATAGTAAGTGTAGCGTGCAAGGCAGAAAACAGTAGCTGTATATCCACCCACATCTGCAGAGCTCATCTAGCAACTTCTGAAGTATTGGACAGTGAGTTCTTGCTGTCTGGAAAGACTCTTCAGTTCTTGTGCTCTTCTATACATATTATTCTCTACATATTATTTTGGGCAGTCCAAAATAGGTCTTACAGCTGTCTTACTTTTAGAGTGCTACTTGTCAGTTGTTGGTTAGTGTTCTGTGCATGAACAGACTAACTTAGTGCATGGCTTGTGGATCTTACTAAGTATTAGTCAAAGAAAAACTCACTACTTTTACCCCTTATTTTTCTAATTACAGAAAGTCACATGTGGATATTTACTAGACTTGAGTATATTGCAAATGTAATTGTTTGACCTGGTTTTGGTTGGTAGCTCTTAATGGGTGGGAGTACAATGACCACAGACCTTTCCCAGCTAATGGGGGATACAGCACTTGCGTGGACTGTGGTGGATTGACAGAGGATTGTCAGACAGGATTTCATGTTCCAAGAATCATCATGAGAAGATCAGTCCCTCACAGATGTTTTGGACTAGGTTGGTTGACTAGGAGGATTAGGAGGGTTTGTATTGAAGTGATTCTTGAACATCATCTCTGACAGAACATGTGAGACTGTCAGAATCTTTTTTAAAGTTCTGCACTATCATAAAAAGACCTTGATTTTTGAGTAGGACCCTCTGTCTTCATACAACTACATTTATGGTTTGCTGCGTTATCTAAGTGAATTTAGTCACTGGGCTGAGGAATGGAGAAAAAAAGGAAGGAATATGCCAAATATGTCATTATGCTAGTGAGAACCAATTACTTCAGTACTTATTTTCCAGCTAATATTTAATCAGTACTGAAAAAAGAAACTCTCTCCACTTGTCATTTGCCAATATTCTTTAGCAGCCCTTAGTTCTGTAATTTTCATTCCTTGATAAGCCTGTCATGTGTTTTTAATCCTACCTGTATTTAACATTAATATATTAACATTAACTGAAATGCAAAACATTAATTAACCAATACTTAATGTTCTGTAGGATCTAAGATAGTCAGGCCCTTTAACATTCAACGCTTTGCTGCTGAGCGTCCCACAATTGGGCTTGTGCATTCTTAAACTATGTATTAATCAAGTGGAATTTTTAGTGCTTTGTTTGCATCTACTATATGGCACGTCTCCTTCTGTCATGGTCATTCTCTGTTTTACAAGCTTGTCTTATGGCTACAGCTGATACAATCAGTGATGTGAGAATACCTCTTCTACTGTTGCGTGCTTGACTGCCTTTCCAAAACTCTTCAAAAAACACAAGTAGCAGATATTCTGCACCAATTAAAACGTCTCTTCCTTGTCATGCATCTTTGCCACCACGCTTAGCCACTCCTTGTGTTGGAGTCTGCCATCTCATTAGGTAGGGGTTCTCCTTCCTGCTTATGATTGCTTTTATGAATTGTGGAGTTACTTCCTTTGTCTACAGACAGACTTCTATTCTGCTTGTGTGTTTCTCTCTTGTGAAGCTTCTGTGCCCTTAACCAGCTTTGATACTCATTGAGGTCTGCATCCACACAGGTTACAAATGCCCTGCCAAAAAACATAGCTATATGTTTAAAGTAAATTGAGTGTACTGTTAGGACATTCACAGATCATACCAAGTTGGGGGGAAGTGTCAGTCTGCTGGAGGGTAGGAGGGCTCTGCAGAGGGACCTGGACAGGCTGGACAGATGGGCTTAATCCAATGGTATGATGTTTAACAAGGCCAAGTGCCGGGTTCTGCACCTTGGCCACAACAACCCCCTGCATCTCTACAGGCTGGGCACAGAGTGGCTGAAGAGCAGCCAGGCAGAAAGGGACCTGGGAGTTTGGATCAACAGGAAGCTGAACATGAGCCAGCAGTGTGCCCAGGGG
>JAWWLV010000100.1:28447512-28474519 GCA_035041135.1 Platyrinchus mystaceus | reverse complement strand
GTTTGAGGTTTTTGCTTAGTTTCTGATGCCATTAAGTTAAATAAATTTAAAAGGTTTTTTTTTTTTTTGAAAATGTCATTGAAAAGGCACATTGTATGAAGAAGCTTAAATTATCCTCCAATAATGGGTTATAATTATTCTTCCTTCTACTGTGGCTACACTTGCTTGCTTTAAATCTATGAATATGCAATTTGTAGGATTTTAGCAAATGGAATTGTGACACTCGGGATTTGTAGGCAAGATGTCTTGAAAGAGCTTTATTTGGCTAAAATGGCACCAGTATCATTTTACTTAAAATCATCTGAGCATTCCTCACAAATTTCTTAACTATAAAAATGTTTTTGTCAGCATTGGCGTAGCCAAGTAATGTTGTAATTCAATTCCTCAACTTTTCCTAATATGTTCCAGTGGACTTTTTATTTTAATACTACATATTCAGTGCTTCATCTGCAGGTGGCTGCATTACTTCTAGTTAATGCTGTTCAGTTTCTTCTGCTATCAGTAATTAGCTTTGACATTTTCATTCAGGCTTTTTAAGCCTTCTATGTGTTTCCAGGATAAAAGGCGTGATGGAGATTACTATAGTGATTTTAGTGATAAGTGAGGTCTTACTCTGTGCTATTAGTATGAGACATCTCAACTACATTTCTTTTGATACAGGAACCAGATAGTTGCTGCTGGCTCTTGTTTTCTTTTAAGCAGGATATGTTTTGTTTGTACTATGATCTATACAATCTTCTATTTAACTTAGTTTAATCCTACAGTAAACACAACTCTCAGTGAAGTTAGGGTGTTTCATTGATCATGAGGATCTGTAAAAATTACTCTTATTTTCTTAATTCACTTTCATTTTCTGGATGGATAAATGAAATGTAAGCATTTCAAGTTACACTGAAAGAATTTCTTAAAGTTGATGGGAAGGAAATAGCACAAAAGCAAGTGCTGTGAACTAGTTTTATAAACTTGCCTTATTTAAACTGAATTTACTTCATTAATTTTTAATTTATGTTTTCTGAGACAAACTATTTTTTTTTCAGCATCTCTAAGCTACAGCTGAGAGTGAGGAAGGAGGGTGAAAAAGTGCTCTACCAGTTTTGTATCCAGATTTAGACCAGAAGCTTTCCCCAAGCATTCATCCATTCTCTTCAAAGAGTGGATGAATAATGACTTATTTAGGGAGTCTTCTCAATTTGGCTTGAGAACCACATTTTTGAGAGATCATTTAGCAGTAAGTAACTCTGCCTGACTCAGTCCCACAGAAGAGTCACTTAGTATCTGATCTCAGTAAAATAAGAGATGTAAGAAGCATTTAATAGCAGCACACAAGTGTAATACTTAACGCCTTTGTACTGTTTCTTAACAACTCCATGTTCTTCTCTGGCTTTATACTCTGGGTTTTTTTCTACAGCTGCATTTGCTTATTTTCTATTTTTTTGTCTCTTATTGCAGATACTGTTCAAGCTTTTGCGTGTTTTAGGGAACATTTGGTACAAGTGAGGTGTTAGTTACGTTTTCCTTCAAATGTAAATAGAATGCTTGAGTGTTTTGCTATGAGTCATATTTAATGTCATAGTTGAAAACAAGGCCTTACCGGTTTTTTCAGTTGAAACAAATTTAATAATGCTAATTTCAGGGACAGACTGTGGGCAGGAATTTGACTTTGCAGAGTGATAGATACTTGCAGACAGCGGTCAGTCTGCAAGCCAAGTATCAGCTGCTATGATGAGGATTGAGAAGTTTCTCTCTAAGGGTTCTGGCTTAAACTCTGTTTTAGGGAAACCAGAGCTGCCTAGACAACCAGGTTCAACTGCACAATACGAAGCAGAAGCATCCCAGATGGAGCAGTCATCAGAAAGTGCACCTACTGATACAGAATCCCCACACAGCAGTAGTACTGATGCAAATAACTTCTTTCACTCTCTGGACTGGAAAGGTACAGGTTTTCCTCTGAAATAACTACTGGGTTTATCTTTGTCTTGTATACCTTCCAATGAGTGCTTAAGCCTTCTTATGCAGCAAAAGTCTCTAATTCACCAGACTATGAGGAAAAGCTATTTGAAGAGTGAGCTCTGCAGACTAACAAGTGGTCATTCTGCTTTGTTTGGATAAACACCAAGTAATGGATTTTGGTGTTGAGCACAACTTAAATGCTAAGCTGAAGTTTTCTTTTTCTTGTAAAAATCTTAACCATGAAGGTCTCCAAGGAAGCTCTGCATACCCACAGCTCTACTTAGCCCAGAACAGAGGAAAGAAGGTAGATTAGCCAGTGAGGTCCAGATTAGTTTTGTTTATGGACAGTGAAAAAGTAACTTGTAGTACATGTGTAACCCCTTTTTCTGGGTGCTTCTGTTACCAAACAAGTTGAATTCCTTTAAGAAGGAGTCTATGCAGCAGTGGGGGAAGATGTTGGAAAATTCTATTAACTTTAGCACAGTAGTCTATAGTCCCTATATTCTTGGTTAATGCTTAGTTTTGTACTATATACTGCTTAGTGCAAATAGCAGAGATTAGCGTGGCCTTTTGTTAGCTCCCTACATCTGTAACTAGTAAGTCTTGTGCCAGTTAATGCTTCCTTATTTACTTATATTAGTGATGATTATGTACTAATAGATGTCTTAGTTTTGAGAACATATATAGTGTTGGAGTAAAGAATGGTAAGAGAAGTGCCTCATGACTTGACCACATATTTGAGATATTCTCAAGGAAAGATGATTTATCATAAGATCTGGAACCATAAAAGGGAATTTTGGGAAATAGGATGCTCCCAAACAACCACCCAAGACCCCGAAAAGACCTCTATTCAGATGCAAATAAGTTCACAGAAATAATTAGCATATATGCATATAATCATAAAATGTGATGAGTGTGTATTGCTTTCATGTGTATAACCTGGTCTATTAGGTTGCTGCTCATGCATGCTTTGAGGAATAATCCCCATGCATCCAGTGCTGCTAATAAAGTAATGTCAGCTTTCTAATCTAGCAAACTGGTTGGGGAGTTTATTTCCCAGTTTTCAGTGGCACTGATATGTTGACAAAAATGTCAGCAGCTGCTTAGGCTTTCACTGAGTGGAGCAGCAGGTACTGAGAGATCTGAGCTGTAAGGGGCACAGTGATCTGAGGTGAATGTCCAAGTCAGCCTCATTTTGAAAAAATTCCTAATACCTGCATTGCAGAGTGGCAGATATGGTAGTGAGCTGCTGCCCTGTACAAAGAGGTGGTAGGCAACATTTAGTTGCTTTTTCATCAATTCCTTTGTGAGCTCTGATTAGTTAGGGATTGGTTTCATATGATCTCGCCATGAAAGTCTGTCTCATCCTAGTCAGCAGAATAATTCTGATAATCTAAAGCTGGTTTGTTTGGGTTTTTTTTGTCTTCAAGAAGGAAAAACTCCAGAAAGTGGAATAGAGGACAGCTCATCTAAAAATGATCGTGTTCAGCTATCTGATGACAAGGAGGAGAGTGATCCTTCAGATGAGGAGTTCCCTACATTTCCAGGTGAAGAAAGCACAGTAAGTGTTGACGAAAAAGACTCTACTCCAGAAGGAGAGTTGCTTTTTGAAGCCAATTTTGAAGCGTCATCTGCACCATTACAAAAACCTCTTCCTGAAGAGAGTGTGGACTTGCTGGGACTAGACTCTGATATATTACCAGAACAGAAACAACCTATCTCAGAAATAAACTCTTCATCAAGTAATGCAGACTTATTGAACAATCTCTTTGTGAGTAGTGCATCACAGGTTTCAGCAGAGCGCACTGGAGACCTCCTTGGACAAGGAACAGATTTCTTTTTCAGCAGTCAGCGTCCAACTGCTACCCAGGGTACATCTTCAGCAGCAGCCATGTCTTCAGGTATGTGCATTAACATCAGTACTCTTCACTCAGGAAACACATGAAAACTGCTGCTTGCACTGGGCTTAGAAAATGAGTATCATGTATTCATGCCATCACAGACAGTGAAGGCATAGAATTGTCATAACTTGCTGCTTTCTTGCACTTTACCTAAAGCCATGTCATTAGTTGTACAGAGCTGTACTGCTTAGGTCAGATGTCTGCGTGGGACTTTTAAATGTTAATCACATAAGACTGCTAGGCAACTGGAAATCCTGTAGATTATTGTTTAAACCAGTAGGATAATGGCACTGCTAAAAGATGTTTTCTTGCTGGTTTTACTGATATTGTTGACAGGTCGATGTCCAGAAAGAAAATGCTACGTACTGCTGTCTATTTGGTTTTTAAACAAGGTGTTTTAGTTCAGGAGTTCTGTTCCTCTTACTAGTGGATAATCAGCTCTTTGCCACATTACTAAACTTTTGGGAATAGCAATTTTCTGCGTGAAGTTAACAGTAAGATTTCAGGGAACATAATCTGGGGAACTATTGTAAGGCTTAGCTTGTTCGTGGAAAGATAATTCATGGGGACTAAAAGTTTTAATATACAGACAAATGCAAAGTGTTTTTCTTGTAGAGCACTTAGATGACTTAAAATATTTCTTTATTTTGAGGCAGTTCACTGTTGAACTTCATTACTGTGGTCAGTGAGGAATCGTTTTAATTTACTATTTTCACATATGTAGAGGCCTATAAAAGAGAAGCTTTATTACTTTTATCCTTCCCTAACCATGAGATTTCTCTGATCAATATCTACAGTGTGAAACACCTGAGCAATAGTCATGTGTGTATCTCATTCTGGTATCTGTTCTCTTCTAATGTATTTCATTGAATTGTGTAAGATAGTTGCAGAAGTGAGAATATTTGGTCACTTTATATTTCAGTTTGCACATCAAAGTTATACTTGAGGTTTTGTGCATGTCTGGTGCTACAGTAGGTTTGCTTGGTGACAGTCCACAATTTGTTTTTGAAGTGTGAGTCCTGTACAATGTGGTCATTCCTCAGGGTGTGCTGGGGTGCTATGGCAGGATTATTCCTCCTCTTCAGCTCCTGAGTCCCTGGGCTCCTGAGGGTTTTGACCCTAGAGGGCAGCAGAAACAGGAAGATCTTAGGCCATGATTCCAGCTGACTGTCACATGTTACTCCATGTTGACTATAAATACTCTTCCAATTAGTTTTTCTTCGTTGTGAGCGCTAGAGACCTGTTGAAGTCTCACTTCTGTTGGTTTTCATTCCTGCTTTCTGCCCCAGAATCGCCAATGCCTTCGAGTCTAAATGGTAGTATGAATGTTTTACTTGATACTCTTTTTAGTAGAATAATAATAATCTGTTTAAATTTGTTGGAGGTTTGGCATTATAGAGCATTTAACAGATGTAATTCTTCTATTTGTATGCCGATGGTCACTCAAATTTAAGGTGTGTCTTAAATGGATGAAATTAACAGTGTTATTGAATTTTATGCAGTCTTGCTGAGGATTTATGTTTGAAGACATAGCTCTTCATATTGAGTATAGCTGAGATTTTTGTACCAACATGAAAGTACAGTTGGCTAGAGGAAGGGATAGGTGGTGACGCTTTGCCATGAAGAATTTGCAGAAGGCTGCTGTGGTTACTAATGTGAACTTTGCTTTTTGTCTGTGCTCCCAGAGGAGTAAGGCTTTTTCAACTTGGTTTATTCTAAAATTTGTCATAAGATAACTTGTGTTTTCTGCTTTTCTTTTAGCTGATCCTTTTGATCCATTCACAATGTCATCAAGTTCAGAGAATCAAGCCCTGTCTGGTCCAGACCTCTTTGGGGACTTCCTTAATCCAACCTCAACATCTACAGCAAATACAATTCCTTCCACACAAAGTTCACTTCCACCTTCTTCCAGCTCAGATTTCTTAAATTTAGGTAAGTGTGCTTCTGGTGTTCTGTTCCTCAACAGTTTCTGCTGCTCTGTGTGTTTGTCTTTCAGCTTAGTCAAGGTGGATTAGTGTCTAAATAGATCCACTTGTTGTGATTGCTGTTTTTAATTAGCTCTGTGTTCTGGGAATGCAGATACAAATGCACCAAGAAGCAAGGGGGTCCTGTAAAATGTCATGCTATTGTTTATGATGTGAGAGGATTTCTAGCATTGCTAACCTTCTGTTAGGAGCTGGAGTTTCCTCTCAGTGATCATAGAACTGAGGGTACACAAACACCTCAAAACTTACTTGATAGCTGATAGAATGCTATGTTGATTGTATTCAGATTTTAAAGATTTTTCTGGAAACCTTGGAAAAGAAAGGAGCGAGTCAGGTTATAATATAACCAGTTCTTAAAATGCAAGCTGAGGCTAGCTTGCACCTTCTTGACCTGAATGCATTCTGGTAATATACTTACAAAGCACATTATGTAATGCTCTAATCTTATTTGTTTCATTTCTCTGATGTATTCTTGGCGAAGCCTTTTCCTTGTGCATTTATTTTAAAATCTATTAATCTTTAAACAAAAAACTTTGCGATATGTTGGGTCTTCCTCTCATTCTTTGAAGAAAAACATACACTTGCAAAAATGGTGGAGTGGTGGAGCCACTTGTGTTAGAGATTTTTAAAATCTGACTTTGAAGAAAAAGCGTGGGTCCTCTCCACAGGGATAGGAGTTGTGGTCAGTCCAGAGCTCTTCTCTGCTGCTCTCTCATCCCCACACTGTTCCCCTACTCCTATAGATCCTTCCTACAGGATGCAGTCTTTCAAGAGCATGGGGCTGTGTAGGCTATGGTCCTTAAGGAAGAGACTGCCACAGGGACATGGGTCTCCCAGGGGCTGCAGCTCCTGCCAGGAATGTGCTGCTATGTGGGCTGTGGCCACATACAGGACATGTCCACCTGTGTAAGGTGCTCTCCAGTCTGCGTTGTGGATATTTGTTCTACTGTGGTCTTCCCTGTGTGTTGCAGGGGAATCTCTGTTCCAGCACCTGGAGTACCTCCTCCTCTTCCTTCACCACAGACCTGGGTGTTTGCAGGGCTGTTTCTATCATGCTTCTCTTACTTCTCTCACAGCTGCTGTGCAGCATTTTTTATCCTTTCTAAAACGTGTTCTCCCAAAGACGCTGTCATCTGCAGGCTCATTTGTGTCCTGTGGTGGCTCTGTTGGAATTGGCTGTGTCCAACACAGGGAAGCCCAGGCCTTTCCTCACACTGACTGCCACTTATAACCTGCAGGTAGTTAGGAGTGGTGGTATCACATTCCTTATCCTGAATCCAGAGTGTTTTCTTCCCAGGGCTTATTGCCTGTGGCTCTGACTTGCCCCTCCTTGTTTAGCAGTCGGTCCAGTTGACTCTGCCTCTGAGTGATGCAGTCTGAGGTTAGCTACAGACAAACTGGACAGAAAAGAAATGCAGTATTTGTCTGACTGAGGTGAGGGCTTCCTCCTTGAAATAAAAGGTACCCAGCTGATTGCCCTCTCCTACCATGTGGTTAAGCATTATATTCCAGCTGTAATTGATTCTGCTGAGAAGATCCTGTTTGCTGCTTCCTTTGCAATGGTTTTGTCTGTCTTGTGGACAGTTAAAAGCTGCATGTTTCAGTTGTATACTTGCATAGTTGCCAGTTTTATGCCACTATTGTTGTCACTGCTTGAGGTTACTGAACAGATGATAGATTTTTTTTTTTTTCTGCTCAGTAGAAGATTTGATCAATACTGACCAGTGGATCTTCATCTCTACCAGGTTCTGCACTTTGGATGGTGCAACCCTGCGTGTTTGTACAGATTGGGGAATGAGATGTTGGAAGCAGTGCCACAGAAAGGGCTTAGGGGTCCTGGTTGATGACAAGTTGAATTTGAGCCAGCAGTGCCCTGGCAGCCAGGAGGGCCAACCCTGTCCTGGGGGGCATCAGGCAAAGCATCACCAGCCAGCTGAGGGAGGGGATTGTCCCAGTCTGCTCTGCACTGGGATGCCCTCACCTTGAATAATGTGTGCAGTTTGGGGCACCACAACACAAGAAGGATATGAAGCTGTTACAGAGTGTCCAAAGGAGGGCCATGAAGATGGTGAAGGGCCTTGAGGGGAAGCTGTGTGAGGAACAGCTGAAGGCACTTGGTGAAGAGGAGACTGAGGGAAGACCTCATTGCAGTTACAACTTCCTTGTGAGGGGAAGCAGAGGGGCAAGTACCAGTCTTCTCTGGTAACCAGTGGCAGGACCCAAGGGAACTGCATCAATTTGTGTCAGGGGAGGTTTAAGCTGGATGTTACAAAAAAATTCATCACCCAGAACACTGAACAGGCTCCCCAGGGCAGTGGTCACAGCACCAAGCCTGACAGAGTTCAAGAAGCATTTGGACAACACTCTCAGTGCACAGGGTGTGATTCTTGGTGTGTCCTGTGCAGAGCCAGGAGTTGGACTGCATGATCCTTGTGGTTCCCTTCCAGCTCAGGATATTCTATGATTCTATGATCTCAGCCTCTAACTCACTCTAGACCTCTGGAAATTATCTACTTGACCTGCTCAAAGCAGGGTCAGGTAGAGCACACTGTTAAGCACCATGTCCTTGCTGATTTTTAGTATTTCCAAGGATATAGACTCTAGAGCTGGGCAACTTGTACCAGTGTTGGACTGATCTTACAGAACAAAATGTGCCCATTGGGTCTTGCCCTTCCATTGGGCAGCACTGAGAAGAGTCTGGCTCAGTCTTTTTTGTTTTTTCACATTAAGTACTTTTACACATTGATAAGGTTGTCCCCAGTTCTTCTTTTCTCCAAGTTAAACAATTCCAGCACCCTCGGCTTGTCCTCATATCAGAGAGGAGACAGAGAACCCTTACATGTATTAAATTGAAGTTGGAAAAGTAAAAAAAAAAAAAGTGAATTTCTGCTCTCTGAATGTTTACCTGCAACCTTAAGGAGACCACCATCACTGTTCAGCTGTTAGTAACATTTGAGCAAGTACTGAAGAAAAAGGAGGAATATTTTTACATCTGACTTCACTGCTTACTTTTTTATGCTTACTCTTTCTGATTTTGGTTGATAGCTTGCACCCTGGTAAATGCATTAGGATACCTGCTGTTTTAATGTAACTTCTGGAGTTTTTTGTCAACATAGGGAAAAGATACTTAAAAGGTACCCATTTTCTCTTCCGTCTGTTATGCAGTGATTTCCCAGTATTTCTCTGTGGCTGTGCAATCTTTATTGAAGTGGAGGAATTGGCTTAACACTACATACTGGTCTACATTTATCTTTCAAATGGCAGCTTTTCTATGTATTTAGCTGAAATGAAGTATGTATTTGAGCCTTTAGCATTCCATCCAGTTGCAGGTATCAATTTTATCAAGGAAGTTAGGAATATTAATAGTTATATTGCTTTTAATATGAATGTTGGAGTGAAAAGACATGATCACTAGTAACTGGAAAAGAAGGGACAGATGAGAGAAGAATTGTGTTAAATGAGCAAAAGAAAGTGCAAACATGAGGTTATTAAAGTGAGAAACAATTTTAAACTCACTAAAAATAAATTATTAGTAATGCCAGTGACCATTCAAAGTAAGCTATGGTAATTAGATTTGCTTAATCTACTGTTAAAACAGTGCTAAGTGTTTAGAATCAGATTTTAGTGATGTATTTCATTGGCAGTAAACGATTACTAAACTCCATAGGTTTCAGTGAACACAAGTTCAAGGATTAGAATTTTAGCCTTATATTTGTCAAATGTGGCTTGAAATTTTAAATCCCAGGACTTTTAAAATGAAAGACAGTTCTTAGAGAATATCTGATCTGTTAAGGCATTCTGACCTGTAATAGGAAACTGTTGCACAGTTGCTGCTAAACAGCCAGGTATTAACAAGGTAATTTAATTTTGTTCTGGATTTTCAAGTAGCAGGTCATCTTTAATGCAGGTCAAGTCAGGAGTGTATTTCCCTCTGTGAGAATGAACTAATTTGATCAAAAGAAACCCGAGTGACCAGTGTAGTCTTCTCCCAAGTAGAAGTTAGTTTCTGTGACAACTTGTGTTCTCAGACAGGCTTTAGACAAGGCTAAAAAAACCTTGCATCGTACTAAACCAGCCTCTTGGTTCACAGAAAATCCCGTTGTCTTCTGTGATTAAAGGATTTCCTGTAGAGATGACAAGTTAAATAAAGAAAAACCTTGTGTGAAGTTGTGTGCAGGGTATATAGTAAAATGCAGGTCTCTTATTTTGGAAAGCTGGAAAGTGTGATCTGATTACCACCAACTTATTCTTACATCTTAGCTTGGCTTGAGCAGTGTTAGTAAAGAAATAGTTCTTTGCCCTGACCTTGATGTTAAAAATCTGATGTGATGCCCAAGTTGTACAACTAAAAAGAATATAGCATGAGAATGAGCAGTTTCGGGAGTAATATGTTAACTGTTCAGTATGTTGTACAATCCATTGTTTTCAGATTTTTCTGATGAAACTGTAGTGGCTGTATGTGAGCCCTTACTATTAATAGTGAATTTACTGCTGTACACAGCAGTAGGCTACTTCCTGCTTAGTTCAGAGTGGGGGAGGCAATCAACTTGACTGCTCTTAAGCCAGCAGTTATAAAACAGCTGATTCCCATAGTGTGTTCTCAATCTTTCAAATGTATTTGACCGCAGTTTACTTTTGTTCTTATTTCTCTCAAGTTGGTTTTACAACAGTTAATTTCTTATGTGGTTTTTAACTTTCTTAAGCCCCTGTAAAAAAACCTTCTAACAGCAGAGGTTGTAAGCCAAAATAATTTCTAGCCTAAGAATTGATACTTATAATAATTCAAGGCTGCTTATATGGCCCCTGGGATGGGCATATAATTGAACAAATTTCTAAACTGATGAATAGATGGTGCTGGATACTCTGAGGTTTGTAGCCAGTGACACTGCTGTTAAGCAAATAGCTGGGATTCTGAGTACTGAGGCAAATACATGCTGTTTCTCCCAGGGTTTCGGAGGCAGGGAAGTGAAGCTGAAGCCCTGGAGAAAGGGCTGGAAATGGAAGGTATTTCTTGCATTTTATTCTGATGTTTTCCTTCCCATGCTCCAGAGAGTACTGCTGAAATACAGGCTCTTGGCAGATACTTGTTGCAGAGTATTTGATGTGTTTACAGCTGTCAGATCTAAGTATAAATAGTATCTAGTAATATATAGTATATAGTAGTATATATATAGTAATATAGTGGATTGAGGTACTAGAGGGGATATTTAATTTGCTTATAATTATTTCCCACAAGAGGATTTAGTATCAATATTCAGAATATAAGGTTGAGAAGCTAAGAGAAATGAAAGGCTGTGATGTAGTCGTCTGAACATTCAAAGCCTCCAAATGTCACTGTTTTTGTAAGGATGGCTGGGTTAACTTTCTACATGCTATGTCTTTGAAGTGTCTCAGAACACTGCTGAATGTTTTGGTTTTACTGCAATACAGCCTGTCCTTGTAGCACTGACTATTGTCATAGCACTGAAATAGAGGTTACATTCGAGAGCTGTCCTGCTTCACTGTAAGTCTCCACAAGCTAAATGCTCAGAGCTGCTGAGAAATGCAGCTTTGAGTGTTCCATACCCAGGGCCTCTCACTCTGAGGATCGCTCACCTTATACTGTGTGTGAGTGAGCAAGTGGGGGATCATTTGCAAATGCCAGAGATGGCAGTTATAACGTTCTGTTGGATGCAACACTTCCTAGGAGTTAGTGGAAGCACCCTTGCATCGTTTTGAGTGTGACTTTCGTTGCCTGTGTTTAGATGGCATGGTGGTTTTGCATATAGAAAAGTGGCTTTTAATCATGGAGCTAGAGATTCTCGATCTTTTCCCAGGAGAGATTTGTCTTGCTCTTATTAATTGTGTGGGTTCATTCATGTGTTGCACCTGAGAGGGCTATTAGTTGATCAGGAGCTCCCTTTGTCACAACAGGCCGGGGTTAGGCGAACCTGCAGTTCGAAGTGACCTGGCTCCACCGGCGTAGGATCCAGGGTGCTGAGTGATAAAGAACACCACTCATGAAGCACTGCTGCCTTCTAGCCTTAGCCTTTTGCACAGGAGACCCAAGCTGTTAAATTCATGGCATTGCCTCTGCATGAAAATACCTTATCTATGAAGTGTGTGGGGTGTTTTCAATATAAATGAAGGAATTCCAGTGGTAAAACCCTTCTGAGTCCTGTTTGACTGCATAACTGTGTAACCCAGAAATTTAAGCAAGCTGTGTAACTGAGTGGTACCCATTCTGTTGGTATTAGCAAAATACCCATTATTGTGGTGGTTTTCTTAAAAAAAATATCTTTTTTCTTCTGTAGGGAGTTTGGCACCAGAGCCACCTAAAATATCATCTTCTACAAGCCACCCAGATCTCTTGAGCGGATGGGATTCTTGGGCAGATTCCTCAACAACCAGTAATGTAGCATCACCACAGCTGAAGCCTGTTAGTGAAGGTATTATGGAATTAAATTTTTCCATCAGAGGGAATAAGAAATACTCAAGACTTGGTCATTTTAATCACTTGACGCTGCTGAACACGTCTTCATGCATTTTTGCTTTGTTGCTTAAATGATGTTTTAATAAGGCACTTGTGTAGTTCTTCAGATTTAAGTTCAAGACAGGAATCAAACAGTTTCAATTCTACATAGTAATGGTGATTCTTGTCATGGTAGAAGGTGTGATGAAGCAGAATGTCGGAGGTGTTCTGGAAATAGGGCTTTTATTCATTCTTTGAATTTCCAAATAGATCATGTACATCATACATCTTCTTATTATACAGGTCAAGCTTTTACCACAGGGAGCCAGTCCGGTGTGTCTTCAGGTCTGTCTTTCAGCCAGGCGAAATCTCAGAACTTGGATCCTTTCGCTGATCTTGCCAATCTTGGATCTGGTCTCCCAGGTAAGGTCTTACTTTTGAGAAACTATACTTAATGCCCCTACTTTTTTATTTGCTTCCTGTACCAACAGATGTTACTGATAGCCTATAAGGAAAGTGTTTCCTTTTAATTGTTGACAACCAGCTTGAGGCAATTGCTGAGAGCTGATGAGTAACAAGAAAAGGTAGAATTTTACAGATATTTTGTGAAACATCCACAATTATATTTCAGAAGAAACCACAGCTGTTATCTAGAGGTAAATATAATACTTAATGCTTCAGAAAAATACTTAATGCTTCAGAATCTAGTTGAGATGGTAAAAGAAAACAGAGGGTGCTAATTCAGTAACTGAACCTGAAGTTTCTTAGCTAGCATTTATTCGTACTGTGCTTGAAGGAGATGAAATAAAAGCTGGATTAAATTAGTTAAATTTGTTAGTTCCAAAGTGACAGTTGTTTTCATGTTAATTCTGTACTTTTCTTTGAATTCAGTAGACCTTCATGGCTCTGCTGCTCACATCTGTCAGGTTTGTAAGATGAGCACAAGTCATGCCCATACATGTACACGAGTGCCAAAATAATGAATGTAGAATGCTTTGAAAGAGTAGCAGAGAGAACTTTTCGGGTGCAGCGTCATCTACTCCGACTAGTAACAGATTTTTTTGTGAATTTTACAAGCTATAAGTGGCTGAAAACCGAGTTGACTGCGATTGAGTGCTTTCCTGAAAAAAAAGCAGTATATTCCTAGATTTTGTCAGGTGTTCTATTGAATACTGGGTTTTATCAGGTGTGGTATTTAAAGCTATAGTAAGATATCTCATACATGGCCCTGGGGAAGACATCCTCTTGTGCAATTTATAACTATAAGCAGCAGCTACCAAAGAGCTACCAAAGGAGCTGAAGTGTGAGGAAAGAGTTTTGAAAGAGCAAACTGAGTTTATATTGCTGTGAATACCCAGAGAAGCTTGGCCTGCACCACACTGGGATGATTACAGCAGCTTCTCCTGCAGTGCTTCTTTGACTCCTGTGTGATGTTCCCTGTGAATCTTTCTTAAACAGTAGTGCAAGAAATACTAGACTTTGAAAGCATTAATTTGAAAATATTATCAATATGCTTACTTTCTTTGATCATGTGATTAGTTATTCATTGTCCTCTGCAAATTAACAATCACTGGAAGGCACAACTACTGTCACAGCCAAATTATCTTCTGGTCTGACACATGCCTGACCCATCAGACAAGAGTGGATGCTTCTCCTGAAACTGACAGTTGAGAACTTGAGTTGTAAGAGGCTGGAAGACTTTCAGTCTCTAGTTCCTGCTATCCAACTTACTTGTTAATGAGACTCTTAGCTTCATTTTACTCACACTTTTCTGTTATGTTTTCTCATGTATCATGGTATCACTGTGAACTATGTGGTTATATGTCAAGACTAAACTGTTTTACTTGTATTAAATAGGTGACAGACACCAAACTGAACAACTAACTTAGTATTTATTTTTAGGTTCGTCCAGTGGTGGACTCTTGGGTAGTGGATTTAGTCAGAAGACTGCTCCATCTCAGAAGCTGGGAAATCAGTGGCAGAAATCCTCAAAACCACCAAGTACTTCATGGCAATCTCAGACTAAATCCAGCACAGCAGCTAAGCCCAACTACACAGTAAACTTCAGTGTTATTGGAGGACGAGAAGAAAGAGGAGTCAGAGCCCCAGGCTTCGGTAAGTTTTGTGAATCTGTTACTTACAGTGGCCCATGTGAAGTTAGTCAGGTGTACTGTTACCTGCAGAAGCTCTTGTACCTCCATATTTTTATTTACATTTAGGTTGTATCTAGTCGAAACCAGGAAAACAGGAGTTCTTGGCAAACCTGGTATCCTCCTTTTGCAGAACTGTCCTGGGGTATAACAGAGATGAGCTGATGATGCCCCAAATATGTGCAAGTTTGGGCATAAAGTCTCAACTCTACATTTACTCACCCACATGAGCAGTGGTTTTGTGTCACTGGGTTTAGAAAGGTAAATTTCATCTATCTGCAGAGAGATGGTTGATAATGTTTCATGTTAGTCCATTTGTGATACACAGGGAAAAGGAGGCAACATTATTCCGAGCTAAAAAATAGTACCTACTCTTGAGAAAGATGGAAATTCTTGGGTTTCAAACAGATATGGAGGCAGGACCAGATAGAATCATACTTGGAAGTAGTCCTTTAAGATGCTCCTACTGAATGGGCAAACCTAGAGTTATAGGAATGGCTATGGCATCTTCTACACCAGCTTTCTCAGAAAATTTTATTTTCCTGGTGTGTTGGTATTAGGATTATGCCTCCCTTTAACTGGCATGTAAATAAACAGCAGATACTTTACTTTGAAATGGTTCTGTTGGTCTGCGTCTGGAAAGAAGAGACAGGATGGGGAGGCAGAGGGCATAAGTTGCAGCATGTGGAAGTTTGTAGAACAAGGCAAAAAAAAATTAACTAGTGTGATGAAATGTTGAAATGGGATGTTGTAGTTCCTCTCCCTTGAATACAGATGGACCTCACCTGGTCAGAGACCTGAGAAATGAACCTAGTTGTCCCTGTTTTGAGTGGAAATTGGACTAGATAACATCCAGAGGCCTCTTCAGAATTCAGTTATTCTAGTTGTTCTCTGAAATGTGATGGTTCTAGAATGAATATTCATGTTGGTATTTTATCTCTTCATTATTCTGTGTAAGTTTTAACATTTAGATGTTGACTACATACTTCTAACCAGAGTGTGGAATATGTGGTCACTTCAAAAACTGCTGCATGGCAATTGGAATTAACTTACAGTGGAAAAATGGAACCATTTCCAAAATCATGAATAGACAGATGTGTGCTACCTCAAGTCTGCTCCCATTTTTAAAAAAAAGAGGACATGCAAGTGTTCAGTCAGGTGGATGCATGTGAACTTCTGTTCTGTTGGACTGAAAGCTTGTCAGTGATCTCTTTTATTCCTGTCCTGTTAGTCTTGTGATGTTTATCAAGTCACTGAAGAATATTTATCATGGCAGTGGTACATGCCAGGCATGTGTATCTGAGTGTCATATATTTCTCCCATTAATGTATTCTCCTATGTAACTTTTTATTTAATGTTCTTCTCCTTTCATAGGTCAAAAGCCAAAAGTTTCAGAAAATGACTTTGAGGATCTCTTATCTAATCAAGGATTTTCAGCAAAATCTGATAAAAAGGGACCAAAGACTATTGCTGAGATGAGAAAACAAGAAATGTCTAAAGATATGGACCCCTTGAAGCTCAAGGTTTGTTTAACAGTGATTTTGATTTAAGTGAAAATCTGATCTTAGCAGAAGGATACAATGACTAACAGAGAAACTAATGGCCATGGTTTAGCCCCAGATGGTTAAATGCAGCCACTTGGCCTCCACCCACTGAGGTGGGGTAGGGAGGAGAATCGATGGAAATAGTGAAACTCACATGTTGAGATAAAAATGGTTTAATAAATGAGATAAAGTAAAATAGAATAATAGACTAGACTGGGTTGGAATAATAATAGTAACAGCAATAATTTAAAAGAGAGAGAGAGAAGAATAGAGCCCAAGAGACACTAGCAATGAGCAGCCTGCAGTTAACTCCCCCCAGTTTCTGTTCTGGGTATGATATGGAATATCTCTCCGACCTGTTCAGGTCAGCTCTCCTGGCTGAGCTCCCTCCCAGCTTCTTCTGTACCTGCTCACTGGGAGAACATGGGACACTGAAAGGCCTTTGACTCAGGGGAAGCACCACATGACACACTGATGTTTCAGTTGCTGCTGTCAGCATTATTCTCATATTAAAGCCAAAAACGCAGCACCAGCTACTAGGGAAAAAATTAACTCCCTCCCATTCTGATAAAATAGAATGAAATTTTATCTTTATTTAAATCATATGGCTGTAGAATAATTAGCATGAACAAGAGTCAGTTGGCAATGAAGTAGTAGTGATAATAACACAAAAATGTATGGATGGAATGCAAATTCCTGCTTCCTTCAACTAAACCTGGAGAATTAAGGAAGGACTTTTCTTGTCAAACTCCCATTTCTTCAAGCTAGAACTATTTTCAGTGTTCCCATAGATCTCCTTGCAAAAAATGGATTTAGCTGATAATACAAAACTGTGCTTTAAAAAACAGGGATGTGAGAATAGCTGTCTTCAGGGTGACCACATACTTGCATTTACTGGTTAACGAGTGCTACTGCTGTCCTAAGAAATTACTTGGAGATGCAATTCTGGAAGTAAGCTATATAATTTGGAGGTGTTACCTGATCAGCTGTTCAGATTTTTTTTCATGCATTTCATTGATAACATTGCATAATAACATACTTCCAGTTTCGTAGCCTTTATGGTGTTTTAGAAAGGTTTGTAAAAGAACTTTGGGGGGATGATCTGAGGAGGGAGTGCACAGCTTGCGTGGTGACCTTTTAGCACAAATCACTGCAAGTGGTAATAAAGGCAGATTTTTATTTACCATACTTCTTGTTGATAGATGGCAGAGATTGCCATATTACATTATAAGCATTCAATGAAAACACTGTCACTATACCAATGACTTGAATATTGCTGTTATAGTCAGAAATAGCCAGTTATCAAAATAACTTTGACAGGGATATCTCAGAGAACACTTTAGTTTGTGCTCTTTTGCAGGTTGCTTAAGTAAACATTGACTATTAATATACATGATCTTTTGTACAATGCTTGTGCACTTATGCTTTTGTACAAATCAAGTAAGAATTTCAGTAAATTAATCCTGTGCCCTGATGAGGACAAGAATAATGGAATTGAATGTAGTATCTAATTGTAACAGATGTTTTTAATTACTCCTGGCAATTCCCTTGTCATTATTTTTACAGAAGTTTGTACTATGTAACTATCTCAGTAATTTCTCTTGCAATGACTGAATTTCTGCAACAAACTAGAAACAATTAACTACTCCTGAGTGGTAGATGCAAAATTTCACTTTTGGGTGGCTAAAACAGTTGAACTTGGGGAGTGGGTGCAGTAAGAGAACTGTACTTGAGTCTTAAAATTGTAGTCGTGCACAGATTGAGGATTATGTCTGTCGATAGGCTGAGAATCCTTACAGTGCTGCATTCAGTTCTATTTATTCTGATTTTTTCCAGATTCTTGAATGGATTGAAGGAAAGGAGAGAAATATCAGAGCATTAATATCCACTCTTCATACAGTGCTTTGGGAAGGGGAAACTAAGTGGAAACCAGTCAGCATGGCAGATTTAGTAACTCCTGAACAAGTAAAGAAGTACTACAGGAAAGCAGTCCTTGTAGTTCATCCAGATAAGGTGAGTGTGTTCCTCTGATCTTCTTAACTTTAGAGGGAATACAAACTTTTACCACACCATACCAGTCACTGGAAAATGCCTTGCTTCTTGATCAGCACCCTCGGTGCTCTTCACTTTGCTTCCGTTGTCTTCTGAATGTGGTGTCCTGCTGCTTTCAGGTAGTATGGGATTTTTCTTGTTGTCCTGGCACAGAACAGGATTCAACAGGTCAGCACTAATAAATGGAACATCCTGTGAAAGATGTACTGAGCACCAAAGTCAGTTATGCTGGATTCTGGCTGCAGGCAGGTTTAGTGCTGCTTGGTGGAATCTGCTTTATATCCGTCAGCTGATATTTCAGGTCTTTTGGGACTGTGCACCTGTAAATGGAGACTCAGAGGCTGCCATAGCAAAACCATTAGGAAAACCCTGCTGAACCTTGTTTACTAAACAGTTTTTACTAGAAAAAGTAAACTGTGATAATCAAATGATCAGATGAAAAGTATGTGGTAAGTGTGATATTCCAGTAGTCTCTTTAAAATATTTAATGCATTCCATGGTTTGTTAGTCTTCCAGTGTATGCTATTGCTCTGAGCTGTATTTTAGATACAAAGACAAGTATTGAATATACCTGATTTGAATTTTCAGGCTTGCCATCACTGGTGGTTCAGTGAGCAGTAGTCTCAATCCTGTGTCATCTTGTGTCCGTAACAGAAAAAAACCCCCCACATTCTTTGGGTTTTTTTCTCCCCCCTGTATTCTTAACTATGTGGCTTTTTTCACCTTTGTGGTGTTTTTTTGGTGTTTTCTGTAGGTCCCTCAGTACATCAGTGTCAGAACACAACTCTCTTTGAGTCTCGGTCTTCTTTCTTATTTCTTCTGCCACTTTTCTGTTTAAGCACCCTGTAAAAGAGCTGATAAAGTACTGCAGCTGGCAAGAGCTAAGCAGCAGGAGAAGGGGAAGGATACTGGAAAGGGCTTTGAGGCTTTACTTCTGTGTTGGCAAGAACCTGGTAAAACAATTCCTCTTTTGGGACTGAATCTCTGTCAACCACGAGGGTTGGGTTGGGTTGGCCAAGAGTCAGGGCTGCTGTGAAACAGGCAGGGAATCATGAGCATACTATCCTTGAGTGTGGAAGCAAATGCACAGGAAGTGCTGTGTCATTCATGTTGAATCTTAACATCAGTGACAATCAGCAACAGATTTTTCTTCAGAAAATCCCATCCTGAAGGAGTTGTCTTAAAACGTACTCAAATTTTATCCTTGTGCACTACTGCAAGCTATCTCAGGAAGCAAATAGAGAAGTTACTTATTTGATCCTTTAATTATTAATAACTAAAACTTTTTGATGGAAACAGCTTTGAAAACTGTTTTTAGCTAAGTTTCAGTTATTTATGAATTGCACTGTAATCTTGAAGATAATGTAAGGAATCCAAGGGTTTGGCTTTGTTTAAAATACTTGTGGCAAGCTTTGGATAAGGTTGGAGAGAGTTCTGTGTCTGCAAAATTATGTTCACAAGTCAGTCTAAAGTTGTCGAATAAGAGCGCAAACCTAAAAGGACTGAGATCCTTTCTAAGTCACCTAATTCCTGATATTTTTATGCTTATGATGTGTTCTGTTTGTTTCCAGGCCACGGGACAGCCTTACGAGCAGTATGCCAAAATGATCTTCATGGAATTGAACGACGCCTGGTCAGAGTTCGAAAACCAGGGATCGAAGTCCCTTTTCTAAAACTTCACCTCTCACAGAACTGCTTCCAGAAACTGGAGCTGAGCATTGCTGTGACTTTACTGCGCCTGTGATTGATGAAGCGCTTTTTCCATGATTTCAGCGCAGTTTCTAGTCGTGCACTTGAACGTGGGGATGTATTTTGTAAGATGTAGAGTACAAAGCATTACATAGATCCATTAAGAAAAAATGCTGCTCAGTACCTGTAGAAATCACAGTCTGGGAGTAAAGATTTCTCTTCAGTTTTATATATGAAATACAGTTTTAATGAAGCTAAATAATTTCTGGTATATTAGTATGACTTATAAACCATTCCAAATTCATTTATCTTTGCTGTACCTCCACCTTCCCAAATTTGTCTGTTACTTCGAGTAGTTTTGTGATTCAGCTTTGATATTTGGTGCCTGTCGCCTTCTTCAAAGTGCTGTAGTTAGCAGCAGTGAATTTGCTTGGCTTATCTTAAACCTGAGGGTGTATATTTTAATCTCTATTTTATGTAATCAATCTGATAATCATTCTGTAAATAACGTTTTCTGACAATACCTGTGTTCCTTACAATAAAGTATCAGTTGTTTAGCCAAAAAGACCCCAGATGAGGGGAAATCAGACAGGGTTGTTCTTGATTTTTACTTTTTTTTTCTTTAACATATCATGAATCTAGAAACAAATTTTGACTTTAAGGTCTGCATGTTCCTGCTGTTTCGTTATTTATTATTAGGCAGTAATCCGACCTGTGTGTATTTTCCTAGTTCTTTAAATGGTGTCTCTTGCTTCTGATTTCAGTGAAACGTTCCTTCCATTGCACTTCAGAAACTCTGATAGACATAAAGTTATTCTGAAACTTGAAGTGTAAGCACAAATGTTTTACTGTGCTTTGATTTGTCTGAGTGAGTATTACATTACTCGTTATCATCTGGAGAGCATTTAAAGTGCTTTAACACATTTTGCTGCATGTCTGAACGTCTGTGTTTTTGAGATGGGCATGGCATCAGTGTATGTGAAAACATGGGGTGTATCTGTTGCATTTCTGCTCACCTACCTTCCTTGCACTGCCCAGTGCAAGATGAGTAGAGACACAACTCGATAACTAAACTGGCCATGTTTTCTCATCCCTGTTCAGAAGGCACTTCTTCACTAGTGCTGGGGTGGATGAATGCAAATGACCAATTACTGTTATACTCTGTGTAATAAAAAATGCAATTTTCATATCAAGTTTGAAAATACTGAAAATTAGTGTTGGAGCATTAAAGCTGTGGCAGCAGTCTCTTGACTCAGTACAGTTGGGCATTCAAGGGGATATTTTGATCATCTTGCCTTTTTATACGAGAGGGAGCTGTATCATTTTCAGAGGTAACTGTTCTGCTGAGTAACAGCATCTGAACAGAAAACTCGAGATTCTAATGCCACCTAAACAGTGTGTTGGATGAGATTTTCCACTGCCACACCAGCCCAAGAGCTGATGGGTTAGAGACCTGTGAACACAGGTTGCAATTTATAATCTCTAAGCTCTGATCCAACACAGTTACTTATTAACCTCTGTTCAAAGGTTTTGTGTATATTTGCATATATATTCAGCTGCTGTGATTTTTTTTTTTTTTTTTTTTTAAAGATGTAGCTAGGATCAGTTACGGATCAGAAAGTTTATACATTATTCATAGCTGCAGTTGTATTTCAGTTCCTGCTTTGAAGCAGTCTTAAATCTCAGTAGATTTCTCCATAAAAGTATGTAACTTGCTGTCTGATTTAAAGTAAGGTTTAATCTTTTTTCCTTGGGACAATTCATTGACTCTGTGTGTATGTGTTTTGTATCCATGGAAATTAAAGGCTTCTGCTGGTAGGATAGGTTTGTGGGAGACCTGCATGGCTCTTTGCAGTTCTAGAGCAAATGCTATCTAGTAATGTGTTTAAAAAGGCATATACAAATATATAATGACTTTGACTGGAGTCCTAAATACAGTTGAGAAAGAAAGCATTTCTGAGGGAGCTGCTTTGAGTAAGGAAGGACTACTTCAAAAACCCATGTTTGCACATACAGGAGACTTAATTTTGAGGCACACATTTTTAATTGCTCTTTTCTTGAAATAGTTAATAGTTTGAAAAGTTAAAACCTGAGAATTGGGAGGAAGATACCTTCCACTGCTTTGTATATTTGGTAGCATTTTCTGGATCATGTCTATGTAAATCTGCTTTTATTTCTCTGCTCTTGCTTGCAAAATTTTCATCAGAGAAGAACCTTAGATGTGATTTTAAGTGACCAGGGAAACATGAATGCAAGTGTCTTATCTGGAACTGAAGATCTCTTGAAATTGAGCCTCTCTTTTTAAAACTATAGAAAATCATGAAGTTTGGCTGTGACTTCTTGCAAGAGCTGTTTGATAATTACCAAAATTTTGGTTGGGTTGACAGAACAGCTCAATTTACTGAGCTCAGCTCAACTAAGATGGCTTAGCCACCTCTGATTCTCAGTGGGGAAACTGGCTGATTTGCTCTGTCCTGCTCCTTTCTATGTAGTTGAATTTTGCTGCTAAGATTCTGGGAGAGGCTCAGTTTGGTGAACCTTTGAATCATGATATTGAAAGTATTTCAGGTAGGGTTGTTTGTGGTTTTTTTTTTCTTTTTTAGGTGACTGTGTCATTTAGCTGTATTGCATATAAGAATGCAAAAAAAAATTGGGGATTTCAGTAAGGCTCTGTAAGCAAATATAATTTGAAAATTTTAAAAAAAATAAAAATTCAAATGATGACTATGAACATAATAAACTGAAGTTTTGTTTTCTGTGGAACACAAAGCAGCATGAGGACCACTAAAGGTGTTTCTTAGTGTCAGGCTTATGTGTTAAATTTTTTAGTTACGGGAACCTGGAAAAGAGAAATTAGAGTACATTTCATATAAGCATATATCGAGTCCTAATGTTGCTTTTAAAGGAGAGGGTCATTTGGACGAAAAATGTAGCAGTTCTGTTTGAATTAATCTTAAAACAGTAATAAAAAATAATAGAAAATCTGGGAATAAGGGCTTTTCAACCTTTTGCATACTCTGTACTTTGTTAATTGTCTGCTGTATGGAATAGGACTGCACTCAAATGATTACACACACATTTCACTGTGGCCATATTCTTAGTGTCCACAAGCTGAAAGGCTTTCAGAACAGGCTAGAGAAAAAATGATTTATCAGAGACTTGGCTGGATTCTCTCTTTGCTTAGAATGTGTATTTTCAATTCATGCTTATTATTCATTGCACAGTGAAGTTTTGAAGTGTTGAAGCCATGCCCTGAAAGCTGGACTTTTTATATCTGCATCTGCCAACAGCAGAGTTTGAGGCTGAGGTAACTGAGTTCTGCCAGATACCTGTGCCTGCCAGGCTTGAAATTCCATGGTGAAGAAACCTCCTCGGCTCTTTCAGCAGATCGTGGTGCCTTCTCACCCACGTTGGTCGTTCCTCTCTGGTAACAACCACCAACTAATGCCGTGCACCTTTTGCAGCCTATCAGGGTCCAGTTTTTAAAAATAAGTAGGTTGACATGGTTATTGCAGCAGAGAAAGAAAACAAAGCAACATTAGATTAAAGGAAGAGTAGAGAAGAACACCCAGGCTATAAACTACACCTGAAACACTGTTTTCTAATTCTCTCTTCATTGACATGCTCCTACCTACCTCTGCTAAAGACAGGTCTAGACTAGTAGAGGAAACCTGGTTTGTAGCCTTTTCCAGCCCTTTTGTAGTGCTACTGACTGACTGTAGCGGGTGACAGTACTAAGTCTGGCTTTCCTTTTTTTTTTTTTTTTAATTTCCTCAGAAGTTTCTATAAAGCAGGGTTTATAAAATGAGAGGGCAGATTTCCACTAGTTCTTTTTTAAATTAAATTGCTTGTTACGTTGCTGTTAGATCTGGAGAGTAAGGCATAACTTTTAAGATAGAGATCTTCGAAGAAGAATTGGTGTTAAGAGTGTGTGTGACTGGAACCTGCCTAATGGAGATGAGTGATGTGTTTTGACCATGTTGGAGGACGTCATTTGGTGTCTTCAACCTTGGCATGCCTGTTTGGTGTTTTCTAGTGCTGTCAGAGTTCCTTAAGAGCAGTGAAGAGTGTTAGTGGTTAGTTAGACATAAAGCCTGGAAGGAAAAGTTCCTCTGCACTTAGTTGGGTCAAGTTCAGGTATTTTGCTAATCAAGGGTAGTTTCCTTCAGCAAATACAGAATGGAAAACCTACAACAGTGCCGATGAACTACATTTCCTTGGAACAATGGCAAAGTCCTTGGTGTTGCACTTGTGAGGGTAACTAGTGCTCATGAAAAATGCCTTGTTTACCTCCATTTTTTTGATAATCCTAGAGAGTTCCTCCAATGTCTTGCCAAGCACAGAGCAACAGCTCCTCTCTGAATGCAGACTCAAAGCTTGCATTACACAAGAAGAGTATTCTGCACAAACCAAAGCAGAGTTTGAGTGCAGCTGAAATCTCATCCACCCTCTGGGACTGCTGGGTTCTGTGCACCATTCCACCTCCCAGGCCAGACCAGTTTCCCCAGCAGTGGCAGTGTGTTTGTGTAGTTGTTGGCCGCTGCATTCTCTGCTGTTCACAGGATTATTTCAGTGAGAGGATAAATGTGGGAACTTCGTTGCCCCTTAGCTGTGTCCTTAATTGTCTTAACAATTGCAATGTAACAACTGCTCTGTAAAGAAGTTCAAATTAAGCTTGTATCAGTCGGTTGACATTTTCTGTCAGGAACTTCCAGGTGATTGACCTGTGAAGGAATGTATCATTTCCCACCCTCCGAGCCTGTCCCTGGTGCAGAGCAGCTCAAGCTACCAGTTGCCCAGTGACAGGGAGCTGAGCTGTGGTTCTGATCTTGATCAATCTTGCAATGCTTGCTTGCTCTCTGTTTGGGTGAGCTTACTGTAGGCTGCAGTTTAGACTGCATTAAGCTTCCAACATGCACTGCAAAAATAGAAATTCAGTTATTTTTATGAAGGATACATATTGTCACAGAAGCTTTTATTACCAAAAGGGGATTAAGAGGCATCGTGAGAACTCCCAAAACTCTTTAGTGGAATGTACTGTATATTTGCAACGTAGACTTCTAGAAGTGATTGTCATCTCTGATAAGGCCTTAGCTTGCTCTGAGGTCCTTATTGTATTTATCTGTAGTTGTGATTGTACTTTTATACTTGTGTTTTTTTCTGGTTGGGGTGTGTGGAAGGATAGAACAGACACAAGTCCTTTTTCTTTTGCTATCTTTCAGGAAATGCAATGTATTGTGTAATTTTGCTACTAGTGAAATGAAATGAAATGAAAAATATACCTGTATGTATATAAAGGTAATATAGTCAAATTAAGCCTTGTTTTAAAGTAGATTTAATGTTTGGTTACAATGTCCTTGAACAGAATATTTTGCTTTGAAATGTATTACAACCTAACCAGTGATCAATTAAAACAAGCAAATGACTTTGTATGTTTCCTTCTTTAGCAAGGGAGAACACCCAAAGCATTTCCACTGCCCCTTTCAGAACAGTATGCACATATTAGAGAAATGGTTCTCATTAGTGTGTTCAAGCTGGGCTGAACCTGTGAGGAACCAAGTGGCTCTTCAGAAGTGTCTCTTCTGTTGGAGGGGTGTCCCTGCAGTGTGCTCTGGGATTTGGCAGCTCAGTTTTTTAGGCTGCCTGTGTTGGGTTTTGGAGTTCTCGCACAGGACCTGATGCGGTGCCGTTCTCGGCCTGCTCTTGGACCACCACCCTTCTGCCATGTGTGTGGCAGCTGCATTGCTCCCTTGAATAAAAGGCACCTGACTGCACTTGGAATTATTTATCATTAGTAATCCCATTTCTTTGTTTTGATTGCCATCTGCTGGCAGAATGACGTGTTCCTCGCCATTTCACACTGGCACCATGCAGGTTTATTTAACCAAGCCTGAGCCACACTAACCATTTTGAATGCTCTTATGTAGTTTGTGTGTGAATGCTGCAGAAAAGGGCTGCCTTTGAATGTCTGAATTCACAGGCTGACAATGCCTGAGGCAGAGCTCAAAGCTCTCTGGAGTGGAAGAGCAGCGGAGGGACCCAGCTCCTCTCCCTAAGCTCTGCTGGGGACTGTGCTGTGCAGCTGCTCCAGTTTGCAGCCAGGGCACTGCTTTAGCCCTTCGTGTTCTGTCTCTGCTGTCTTCTTAGAGCTGGAGAATGAGGAAGAGGAGATGCGCCACAGGAGTCTCTGAACTTGGGATGGGGGTGGACACAGATGGATGGGGACACGTGACTGAAAAGAGCAGAGGAGACTAAAGGGCTAAGGAGTCAGTGGGTGGATCCCGGGGCTGTGCATTGCATGTGCCCAGCCCGTGGTGAGTAGGTGTGACTTCAGTACAGACATGCAAGTATTTGGAGTGCAGGTACTCGGGCTCAGATGCCTGCAGAGGGAGGAGGAAGAACAGACTAGGCATGCGAAGCTTCCTGGCAGTGCCAACTGCTGTCCTGCCCTTGCTCCCAGCAACTGAGGCTGTACCAGCTGTTCAGCCCAGGCTGCTTCACCCGTGCTGAGGCTGTTGAGGTGGCTGAGTGTGAGATTCCTGGGTGACTCCAAAGGGTGCCTGCCTGCACTGTCCAGCACTGGTCTCATCCTTAACAAGTGCTCTCACAGAAAAGACTGATCTCCCATCGGTGTTCCTGTGCCCCACCATGAATGCCACAAAATTCATCCGATCCGGTCAGTGTGTTAAATACTTAAACTCAGGTGATGAATCAGGTTCTGTCCTGGTAAGTTCCCGGTCTGAAAAAAAATGTCAGCAGCTTCAAAGAGAAAGCTTCATTCAGGAAGATATAAAATTCAGCCTAAATGACAGCAATTCACAAGGAGATGATAACCAGCAAGACCTTAAAAGCACAGTTAGAATTCTACCTGGATGAATGGTTGGAAACTGCATCTTTAATATCATCAAGCATTTTGACTAAGGTAAATAAAATCATATGATCTTCAACTTTTAATTCTGTTGCTGTCAAGTGTGATGTGTCTGCTTCAACTGAGAAATGATAAATGCAGTTCTTTAATTTCAGTACTATGCAAATAGTATTAGAACATGACTCCAAATGCTGGAAGATCAGAATCTGCTGAATCTTTCAGCACATCTTTAGCATTGACTGGAAGATCTATTGCTGTAATCCATGGTGACATTTAATACCCTGGTGGCCTAGCAGTTAAGATGCTGGTCTCTCAGCGCCAAGGTCGCAGGTTCGATCCTCGGTCCTGCTTCAGGGACACTCCCCCGGGCAGATGGAGCTCGTCAGCCCCTAAGGCCATCCATCTAAGAGAAGGTCA
>JAWWLV010000100.1:28425247-28445108 GCA_035041135.1 Platyrinchus mystaceus | reverse complement strand
AAAAATCCATTGCGCAGGCTTGAAAGGTAAAAACACCTTTCCCAGATCTTCGTTCGCAAAGACTGGCCACACACACTGATCCTTTTCCATACACAGTCTGAAATGCAAGTGCATTTCCCAAAGACCCTTCTCCTGGCACCAGTATTTGCAGTTCTGTGGAAGCAAACAAGGGAGATGTCAGAAGACCATGCATTTATCCAGAACTGTGAAATGAAGCTCCAGTTTTGCAGAAACTGGAGTAGCTTTGTATCCCTTAACAGGGCAAAGGCTGCATCTGTTTCAATGATCCCCACCTGGACAATGCACAGGAGAGGGCACAAATCCACCTGTGTCCTCCTGCCAGACCCCCCCACTGCATTTTCTCCCAGGAAGTCACTGGAGTTCAAGGTGAAGGAAACCAAGTGTTTTTTTAAATCCCCTCCTTTCAAAAATGGCTTGAGTTTTACCAATTTTCCCTCTCTACTTTGCTCTTGTGAGACCCCACCTGAGGTACTGTGTCCACCTCTGAAGCCCCCAGCATAAGGCTGTAGTCCTCCTTCCGAGGAGGCCACGAGGATGAGCAGAGGGCTGGACCACTTCTCCTGTGGAGACAGCTCTGCATCTCAGCTGGCTCCTCCAACATAAGAAAAGGCAAAGAGTAAAAAGTTTATCCTTCTAGCACTAGTTGCTTCATCAATATCTTGCCTTAGCCCTTCCTGTGCATTGCTTATTGGCATGCCATGCCCTATTTCCAGGAAAATGCTCTGTTGATATAGAAGCTAATACTTTTCTTCTCATTCCTGGGTACATTTAGGATGTATATTTTTTGTATATTTCAACCTCACACATATTAGTATGTTATATTATCTTGCCTCCTGCGGGTCCACAGTGTTAATTAAACCACAATTATTCAGGTTTGCTGTTTCTTTGTATAAGACACGATTTCTTAGGAAGGAAGAACCACACACTTGCACAGGCTGAACAAAAGTTACACTAAAAGACTTAGGCAACAGCTCCAAAAAAAAAAAAAAGCTCAAAACCACAGGACAAGAGCAGGCACTGGCCATTAGACAATTTTGCTGTTGTAGCTAAGACAAGCTAGGCAGCATGTGTCTAATCCTAAGGTAATTTGCAGGTGATGCATCTTAACAGATTTTGTGGAGATGGGTAAAATCAAGCCAAGATAGATTCAAGGCCTGACACAGCCCGAGGTCTAATAAAACAATGTTTAGAAGCTAAAGTCTGTTATGAGACTGTGGCTGAGCTACAAGGTTACAATTTCTAGATAAGAGAAGGCAAGTCCAAGGCCTCTTAAGAGCTGAAATTTCAGAAATTCCATTGTACCAGTGTTTGTGGCAAACAAACACCCACTTTCCTCTGCAAGGAATTGCCAAGAGTTACAAGGAATGAAGTCCTTCAAACAGCCTGCAGTACCAAGGACTCTGCAATGAGAGGTCAATACTTGTAATAACTTAGATAGCTTCTAAAAAATCCAAGGTTTTGTACCTTTAGTTCAGGCCCTACAGACCCCATCTTTTTCCTATTTCCTGATCTGTCTGTGTCTGAGATAATGTTTGCCCGTGTCTTACACATCCAGTTATAGATGCCGAAGCAAGTTATTTTTGGAGCAGTGAGCATGAACAAGAGAGCAAATGTGTGCTGAGGCAGAGCCTTGTTTTCAGATATGCGGCTTTCTCAGAATTATCTACTTATTGATCTCTGCAGCTCCAGCACCGGAGTCATCTGAAACAGTGGTGTTTTATCTGTTTTTCTCTCTATGGCATTCTTGGAAATCTGAAGTGGTTCTCTTGGCATTAAATGTAACTGCAGTCATGTCTCCACTTAGCTTTTTAGCTACAAGTCGCGTTTCTGCAGCAGAGACCAGTCTGTGCTGTGGGGAGCCTGGCTTGGGCAGATGAGCCTCCTTGGTGGCACATGGGCACTGTGGTGCCTGTGTTTCCTGAGCTGTGCTCCTGGGCTGGGCCCAGGAGAGGGTCTGTGGGAGGCCATAAGCTTTCACGGAGGAGAGAGAGGGTTTCTGTGGCATTAACAAGGTGCTGCCTTCCCAGGAGAGTTTAATAAGAAAATCATGCTTTGTAGTTCCACATCTTGCTAAAGGGCAAAATAAATATTGATGTGCTAGTAAGATCCAGCTGAGCTGGAGTCTGAATAATCCTCTAATAAATTGTATAATAAAGAAGTGAATTCAGTGGGAGATCAGCTGTTTACACTGATCTGTAACTGATCTCTAGCAAATAACACACCTACTTAGGATTCTTCCTGCTTTCAATAAGGACCTTTCAGCCCCGGGGACATGGAGGATGGGGTGGCACAAGCTGTTTCCCACCTCCCTATTTGCAATGGCCTGGTTTGCACAGTAACCAGGATCAGGAGCACACTGTGCAGTGGGATCCACTGCTGGCCAACTGAACCATGAGGCTTTGCATGAACAGTCTGCAGCTGCACAAATTGGTGACTGGGTTTGTGCTGGCTGGCAGAAATACCTCTCTAGGCAGAATTGATTCTCCTGCTGCTGCTGCTGCAGACTCAACACCAAAAGCTGACAAGGGAGCTGGCTCTGCATCACTGCAGAGGGGACTGTTTGTAGAAGCTTGCTCTAGGGCTTGCAGAGGCTGCTGCAGGAAGCAGGGCAGCTCTGTGGTTCTGGGTACCTGCTGTGGTCTTGGACCTCTGATTTCAGAGCAAACCTTTTGGAAACATGGCACGTGATAGCTGGGAATCTGCACAGTGCTTTCCCAGGGACCCTGTCCTAGATCCACCTGTCTTGTGTGATCTGGGCCCCTGGAAGAGGGTCTCGGTGTGTTTGCTTTTGCGACTCCTGGGCTGACCAGACCTGGGGGTTTCTGGAAAGCTTGTCTGTGATGTTGTGAGCCTGAAGCATTGGAACAGCTGACCATGCAAACGCAGGTCTAATAGTTCAGCATCAGAGAAGGGATCTGCCCTTCTCCAGTGTCTCATGTCATGGCAACGTACCCTTTTGTGCCATGGGACAATGAAATGAGTAAAAGGAATTGGGGGCCTTCCACCAGCTCTCTAGGGACAAGCTCTCCTGCTCCTGCTGTTTCCCTTTGACATACCTCATGTTTGGACAGGAGACCAGAGGAACCAGCCTATTGCTGTGTTTCCTGTAATTCCTGCCTGAAATGTCTTGAAGAGGCCTGGCCCTGCTCCTCTTCCTGTCACAGCAGCTAAAAAGCATGGGACTCAAAGTTCTCCTTATAGTCCAAAGCTGTACTTGTCTTCTATGTGCCCTTCTGCAACAAACACATCTCTGCAGAATACAACTGTGCAAGAGGCCCTGCTGTTCAGCCTGGTTCTTCCTTAGTGCCACAAAGGGACAGGCACCTCCCCTGGGCTTCCCTCCTGCTCCCCTGCATCTGGCAATTGCCGTGAGCTGTGGGGCACAACACCTTTTAGAGCTTCCCATCCTGTACCCAAGGAGCTGCCCAGAAGCTGGGCCGGAGATCGTAGGGTTTGAGGCAGGCACTGAGTGTGCTCTGTCCCTAGAACAGGTCTTATGTACGTTCTTGTGAGCCCTGCTGCATGTCTGGGTGAAAGGTTTGATGGGTTGCAAGTGATGCAGAGCCCTGGGTCGCTGCACCCTGTTGGTTGGAAGGGGCCGACAGCATCACCTCTCTGCTGCCTGCACAGCACGATCTGGATCTGTCTCCTCCTCACTCTCCCTCTGTGTGCCAGAGGGCACAGAGACTTAATTTGCCGGCAAACAGATGCGTTGGGGATTCAGAGCACGTTTCCATATGCATGGCCAGTTTTAGTGCTAGAAAGGCTTTTTTTTTTAGTGCCTGTGAAATAAGATAAGCCAGACAGCGTTTTGTTGGTATCAGTGGACAAAAGAATCGAAAGTAAGGATTTTACATAACAACAACAACAACAAAAAAAGATGTATCGAGTCTGATGTTAGATGATTCATAAAATAATTAGCGTTTCCGAGCGTGTCCTAATTTCAGACAAAAGTGAAAATACAACAAAATGAACAGCAAATGATGGGTTATGCTTTTGGAACAAGGCACTGTAATTGAGCCAGATGGGCCCAGATGTTTCCTCACACTCTCTGACTGAAATGATCACCTATTCAGGGAGATATGTTGTGGGAGAAACTGTAACAAAGATGTAAGAGGAAATTTTCCACAAGCAATGATTACATTAAGGAGACTTGAGGCAGCTCTTACTGCTCTAGTGAGGCTAATTGTGTATGAAAATAGGGACATTTCACAGCTGACTTAAAGAGGTGCTTACTGCTGCTCATACTTCAGTTTGCATTTTGATTCAAGAAAGACTTTATAATCAGTCTCCTCTCTCATCACCTAACTTTGGCTCCAGGTTTCCTTCTGGTCATCTGCTCTTTCTGTTCCTGGCTAATGCAAGCAAACCTCTTTTCTTTGTGTTTTGGCTTTCTGAATGAGTTTGATAACAGCAAAGTGGTTTTCTTCTGATCTGCTTTTAGAGTTTCAGTTCCAAGTTGCACCTGAGTGAAATGGTTTTATATCATTGCAACATTTCCAAGATATCTGGTTAGGTTGATCATGTCAAGAGTGTCTCAGATCGTAAAAGTTTCCCTTTTCCCCTGCACATGCATTTGAAGCTGTCAAGGGATTATGTGTGTGTGAGGAGGTAAGCACATCTGCAATCCTATGTGCCCACATGAGAAAATGGAGGTTTAAGACTATTGCATTTGGTACCTAGTTGGTGTTAGGAAGATGCTGAGGCCATCAGGTCTGGAATGGGCCTGAGCATGGGGATGCTTGATCTGCCTGTCCTGGGTGCTCCCTGCACTCCTCCTCACCTTCTTGGCTGCAGTCAGTCACATGGGGTATGACAAGAAAGAAGGTTTGGTTTATTTTTCTGTCCAAGGCTGTGGTGCTCAGGTGCATGGATGTGTGAAAGTTGTCCTTGGACAGCCCTGACAGCATAGCTCAGTACCCTGTTACTTGATTCTCTGCTTTGCTGTGCTTGCCCTTCCCTTTCGCAGCTCAACCCCCTCCCAGACAAACTGAACATACATGCATACCTGACTCAACGGGGGTGTGGCTGGGAAAGTGAAGTAACCAACTTCAGCACTAAGAAAGTCTTCTGAAAAAAACCTTACAGTTCTGGGAGTCAATTCTCCTCTTTCAAATGCTCTCAGAGTGAGGAAAAGGCACCTCTCCCACCTGGTCTAGCCTTCAAAGCACTCCACTGTCAGCCTCTGCACTGGAGCTGTGGCTCTTTGAGTCCCACCACACCCCCAGAAGGGGAGCTGATGGGTCTTAGATGGCATGGGGTGGGGCCTCTGCTTCTTCAGAGACACCCACTGGGAGCTGTACCCTTTGTCTGTGAGCTGTATCTCAGTCCAGCTCAGCTGGGATGGAAGACAGGGTTCATATTAACATGGCAGGTGCACAAAACCCAACTCCTCCACTGTTGGAAAATAGTTCCTGCTAGAGAGTTTGTCCCCAGGCTGGTGGAGCAAAAACCTCCAGTGAAACCCATTGCTTCCTTCTCTTCCCTACTTGAAGGTGTTTTGCCCAGGGATTTGGATTTGCTTTACAGCCAAAAAGGAGAGTGCTTCCCGTGGCTAACCCAGGGCACCGTGTTTCTCAATGCATGCCCAAAATGCTGTTGCAGATTGGCAGGGGATCAGCACAAACACAGTGTTTGAAGTGGTCTTTGAGGCATGAGAAGCTGCTGCATTCATCAGACACAACCAGGTTCTTTCTGGGAAGGGACTCACAAAAGGAGAGCAATGGAGAGCTGGAGCTGTTTGCTGCTCCTGGCACCTGTCTCGCCCTGGCCGCTCCCAATGCATTGGTGACTCAGGCAGGCAGACTCAGCTGCAAACTGGAAGAACTTGTTCCTTCTGATACAGCCTGGACTCCACATGTGGATCAAAGGTGTCTGCTTGTATTTCAACTGTACTCCTCCCATGTAGGGCCTCGTGCATGGAGCTCCTGGCATGAACGTGCATTTACCTAAGCAGTAGTGCTGCCTTCACCACATTTCCCTTCACTGTAGAAGCTGGCCTGTGGTAATCCATTGGCTGTCCAGGGGAATCAAGTTTCTGAAGAGTTTGAGCCCCTTGTATATTTGAGCACCAAACCCACTTCTTCCTCCAGGTGCAAGTGCTCCATGCTGCACAGAAACCAGGCACCGCCAGCAGCCGATCCCCGGCCTGGCACCAGTGAACTGGGCACCAGTGAACTTTGGTCTCAGGCTAAGGCAGCTACTGGCCACTCTGTGTCATCTTCTGTGAGGGCTGTCCACACCTACACCGTTAAAAGGCATGTTCTTGTACCACCTGAAACCCAGGCATGGACAGAGCCCTCTTTCCTCCCAAGGCCCACGAGAAGAAATTGGCTTTAAATGGATCATCAAAGGCTGCCAAGCAGTCAGCACAGTGGGCTGGGAGACGGGCCTGTGTTGTCATGGGGTGCCTGTACACCTGCTATGAATCGTGAGGGGGTCTGCATGTGCCTTTTGAGGGCCCCTTCCCCTGTCAGGGCCAGGGGAAGTCCCCTGCAAGTGAGAGATTCTACACTGTCTGCCCTGGAGCTGAGGTCTGTCCCTGAGACCAAGTCCTCTAGCAGCAGCATATGTGCCCCATCCTGGCATCCCCCCATCACAGGGACTTCCAGTGTCCAGGAGAAAATACACCTGAGCACCTCCCCCAGAAACACATTTCTAAGGGTTGTCCCAAGGAGAAATCCCCCCTGATTTGGGTCAATGTTGCTTCCTGCATTTTGCAAACAACCTTAGTAAGGTTGTTGCAGGTGTCATGCAGAAGTAAGTCAAATGACTCCCAAAACACCAGAGAAACCAGTGTCAGCCTGGATTCTCTGCAACCACCCCCCAACAGATCCTGCTCTAACAACAGCATCCTGTCTTCCTCCTTTTCCCCAGGTAGTGTCAGGTCTCACACTAAGTAGATTTGGGAGTTCTTCTGTTTTAATGATATGATAATCATTCTCCTCCTGTCCTACTTCTAGGCTCTCTGGCATTCAGAAAGGTCAATGGTTTAATTCCTACAGGAGCTGAATGCATATTTCTTTTGTGTCTGAAGAACTGAATAAAAGAGATGGTGATTTTTTTGGCACTTTATATTGGGGCTAACTCAAAACTTTCTTGTTAGTCTAGTTCCTCTGGTATACCTGCACTGCATGGACTTTGCAACTCCAGCAAGCAAAAGAAACTCTACCAGCAAAAGCCATCTTTTGCCAAGCATCTATCTTGTCTATGACAAAACAACCTTTTAAAGAACACTGTGAAAACAGAGGATGCAGCATCAGTGTGGCAACAGCCAAACATGCTGGTGGGGAGGGATGTCAAACTGTCCAGGGAGCTGGGTGCAAGAAGCAAAAGCAATGCAGAGTGCAAGAGAGCTCAAGAATGGGCTAAAGAGCACCTGTGAACAGACCCACACCTGAGAGAAACTTCCCCAAGGACCTCTGGGGCTTCTGGCTGCAGCTGCAGTGAGTTACTGAGTGCTGGGAGGACGTGTGCCTGCCAGAAACTGCCTGCCCTGCCCCAAAACTGCTGTGAGCTGGAGGGAATCCACCTACTAGGCCTTTATTTCTCTTCATCTGATGATGAGTTTCCTCAATAGCAGACTGTCTAGTGCCTGTTCTGACAAAAATCTGTCCTCAGTAAGGTTCATGGTCTGTTCAGGGCTGCACCATGATGAGTGTAGCCACAACAGAGAGATGGCCAAAACACTGCTTAGGTTTGTCCAGACTGAGTAGGAAGGTGGAAAAGTGGATGTCACTCCAGCAGTAATGGTGGGATGAATTGTTCTGCTTCTATTTCATAGGCAAGAGGGAAGGAGGTTGGTACTTAGTGTTCTCCCTCCAGTCTCAGCTCGGTGGTGACCCTAGATGTCAGGCAGTTTCATGAGGATGCAGAGCATGTGCAGCTGTTTTAGCAGATTTCCTGTGCTCTGGTCTCTAGATAAGAACTGGGTTCCAGGGGTTAGCCAAACAGAAGGCAGACTTTGCAAAGGAACTGAAACAAGAAGTAATGTATTGAAAAGGAACTGTGTAGTGCAGCAAGTGAATTGAAATGAAGGCACTGTAAATATTAAATAGAATAAATAGCACGTGATCTAAATCCTCGAAATATAACAGAAGGGAATACTTGTGTACAAAACATTTTGAAATCTTGAACATGTTAAAATACCACAGATTGGTAGACAAACATTGCACAGACTTATGATGTAACCCAGTTTTGTTACTTTGGTTTTACAAGAACCAGCCTGGCTTGTATACGGTATGAGAGTGAAAAAAAAAATGTCTGTATTACTTCTATAGCTTCTTACTGAAGACCATGTTCTCTGGTTCCTCTTACCTCTTTGATTCAGCTTAAACTGAAGGTCTTCTTAACAAAATACTCATAATCCTTCAAAGCAACCTAAGGCCTCTGAAAGAAATGCACAAAATTTATTGCCTTTGTTACTTTCCTACTTCTTTTTTGTTAGTACAACTTTGGGATAAAAGCAGCTAGTCTTTGTTTTTGTTTGCACAACACCCAAATCAGCAGGTCTGGTCCATCTCCGCATTTTCTATATTCTGCTGAAAAGCCTGCAAACCTTGTCTGTGTTCTCCAGACAGCCATCAGTCTTGCATTCCTGCAGGAGCCCAGACTGAATCTGCCTGCCTGAAGGAAGTACCAGGTGCTTTTCCCTGCAAACTCCTTTGCCCCATGGCAGCTCTGAAACAACACAGCTGTCCTTCCATCCCTATTAGCTGCACCAGCTGGGAAAACAGGCATATTCTCACTGCCTGTACAAACAGCTACATGGTGGTGCTCACTGTGTCACACCTCTGTGTAGTGTGAGACACCAGTGTAAACATCTGTGCCTTGTCTGAGAAATGAACCACCTTCACTGCAGTGACTCCCAGCACAGACAGAACAGTGCAGGATTTCAAGCTGAGTCTTACTGCATCAGTAAAGGTACCTGTCAGCTGCTGCCATTTGGAGCAGAGAAGGCTCCAGGGAGACCTTATAACAGCCTTCCAGTTCTTAAAGGGGCTCACAAGAAGACTGGCGAGGGACTTTTCAAAAGAGCATCTAGTGACAGGACCAGGGAGAATGGTTTCAAACTGAAAGAAGGTAGGTTTAGATTATATATTAGGAAAAAATGCTTTACTGTGAGGGCGGTGAGGGCACAGGTTGCCCAGAGAAGTTGTGGATGCCCCATGCCTGGAAGTGTTCAAGGTCGGGTTGGACAGGGCTTTGAGCAACCTGGTCTAGTGGACAGTTCCCAGCTGACTGCAGTAGGGTTGGAGCTAGATGATCTTGAAGGTCCCTTTCAGCCCAAACCATTCTATGATTTCACTGCAGTCCTTGAACAATGCCTCAGGCACTCACTTGAATATACTTGCTTTAAATGGGCGAACACTGTTCTCTGGAGGCTTTGTAGTCTCCTGTTTCCTACAAGCTTCAAATGAAGAAATTCTTTGTATCAAGAAAATATAACAAAGCTGCTGCTTGACTGCAGCTCTTGAATTTAGAGGTGTGTTGGTGTTCATTTCCTGGAGCACTCCTGACTGTTAGTGCACTGCTGTGCACCAGTCAGTGCCTGACCCCAAGACTGGCCCCATGCAAACAGTCAAACTTCCCCACAGAGTAAAGTTCTGTTTATTCTCAGTGGGAAAAGCCGGTCCTTGATTAACTTTACTGGCTTTTGCTCATCCTAATCTTACAACAACTGTCCCCAGATGGCACTGTTTGGCCATTTTATGTGTGTGTGTTTTTTTTTTTTTTGTTTTTTTTTTTTTTTATTTTTTTTTTTTTTTTTTCTTTTTTTTTTTTTTTAACTTTTTTATTTTAAGTTCAGAGGCAGCGTACAGTCTTTGAAGAAATGCTATACATTCCTTCCATACAGGAGGAAGGGGCTACTTCCTAGGAACCATGGCTTGATGATAGGATTGATTATTTCTTTGTATTTTTAGAGTCTTCCCCATAGAAGTGGCTTAATTATTTTTGAATGTCAGTGTTTCTCAATTCTCTGTTCTCCCCAAGCCCCTTCCTCCTATGACAGATCTTCTTCTCTGTCACCTTTAATATTATTCAAGTATTGCAGGCAGCAAGAAAATGATAGCAAGGCACTGCTGTACCTGTTTAGGTGGTATATCCTGAAGCATCATACAACCTGCTTTCTTTGCAGCTCTACATTTCCATACTTAAAATGTCAAGGGTGCTTATGTTTCTTTCCTTTTTTTAAATGTCTTTTTTGTTACTGATTCCTCTGTTGAGCCACACTTCAACTATTTAAAAGAGGACTTTGATACATTTTTGTCCAGATAGAGTCGCAAGCTAATAAGGGACTTCTAAGCAACTAAGATTACTATTGTTACAGTTTAAGGAAAAGACAAAAAAATAACTTTTTTGTTGCATTCAGTACTCAGGGAGGGGACTGAGAACCAGATAAAAACAGGGTAACACGATGGACAGAAATGTTCAGGGAGAGGGGCATAGTGGCAGTGAAGCCCGTTCTTAAGTGGTAAGTTTCTCATCTACTAAGGGAAATGATAAGGTTTGAAAGGAAGAAAATGTCTGTCCAGTAAAGTCATGTTAAAACAACAGTATGAGGAAGGCAAATGTATTGTTGTTCAGCTTGAGATGCTGAGGAACAGCTGGTTATGAGAAGCAAAATCAAAGGTGGTAGGTGCTGACTGCAATAGCCCATTCAGAGACAGGACTGGTCTGCGATGTCCTATGGAGAGGAACTTGTTTACATTTTTACTAATAATTTTTGACACAAGAACTGGATTATTTAAGGAGATGAGAGTGATGATACAGCATGAGTTTCAGTAACCTTATACAATAAGATTATGGTCTTGAGAATCAACAGCCAGAATCTTTGTTCTCAGCTGGAAATACTTGAGAGGCGGCGCAGGAGAAACAAAACACGTGACAGCACGCCCATTTACAAAATGATTGGAGTACTGGTGGGACACTGTGGAGGAGCTCTTCCCATATGTCATGGCCACTGCCAGCAGAGAGGACAGAGACTCTTGGGGTTACTCAGGACCTACTGAGGACTTCAAAACACTCTGCACAGCACTGGTCACTTGCAATACTGAAATGAGGCCCAGCGTGACAAACTATAATCTTGGCAAGAGCAGCACAGCCAAAAGGGGACAAAGTGCAGTGACAGTGTCCTCTACAAAGTCCTCAGTGAAGGGGGATGAAAAACCTGCTGGGAGTGAGAGGAGCTAAGCTGGGTGACATGCAGATCTGGCACATAAACAACTGATCACCAAAACGCTGAGGGTGGAAATCCGCAGCTTTCCAGCAACTGCAGCTCATTGTCTTGGAACAGCAACCTAAGAAACCCAAATAACAGCAAGATGGAGTGTGACAGGTTTGAGGAAGACAGCGTGTAAGACAATGGAAAAGGGATGGTTTCAGTGTCTGAGGGGTGCCTTCTTCATCTGCTTCTCTGTGCCATTTTGCTTGAAAAAAAGAGATTTCATTTGCCACAGGTTGTTCTTCCCTGTAGAGCTTTTGGGACTGAGTAAAAACAAAACAAAAAAAAACCCCAAAAACCAAAAAAGAGGAAAAAACAAATTAAAAAAATCTTGACCTCCCATTACAGCTGTTATACTGTGTTCTTTTGGTGTTCTGCATATGTTGATAATTTAGTGGGTAATGGAATACTTCTACTTCAATAAAAGAGGGTATTCAGATGCCTGTCCTAATAGTACAGGCATTCAAGGAATGGAAAACCATTCTCACTAAGGGTTATACAGAAGTCTCATCTTCTTGACAGTTTTTGATTCTTAGTTACAGTAATTGTTGTGCTCATTGAAAGCTTTCGAAATTCATTAAAATGGACACAAAATACTCCTACTTTTTTTTCTTTTTCTGCTGTCAGGAACACTGGTGATCTCTGAAAATCTTCCAAAAGATCAGCCAATTTCAGTGTTGCTGTGATCTGAGTCTCTCTCTCCATCTACGTTTTGAGAAAACAGGCACTGAGCACAGCCTAAGTAAGAGAAAAATCTTGCTTAAGGATTGCTTCAGTTGATGGATATGCCAGAACCCATTTCGGAAATGAAAACAAAGCTCAGACAAGGAAACTTTTTCAGTTTACTAGTGCAGATAAGGTTAACAGACTGCAATCAGATGGAAGGACTTCTTGACTGACCGCCTCTAGAAATAGGACTTACAAGCTTATAGTGTCTCTATATGTCAATGTCTGTCCATCTTAACATTTTATTCCCCTTATCAAGTACAAAGAGAGGCAGCAATTCTGCATGACTTGAGGAAACAGGCGCCTGAGTAAAGTGGGGAGGACCTACAAAAGGCTGGAAGTGATATCGAGCTCTTCAAGATTTGAGCCCCTCAAGATCTGGATCAAACTTTGCAATTTTTATGGTTGTTAATTGGTAGATGTAGCTAGACAATTATAATTAAGCAATTGCATTGTCAGTGTTATATGCTTGGCTGATCTTTTGTTTTAAGGAAAAGGGGAGACGATCCCAAGATGAATGGGCTGTCTGGATGAGACCTGCCAGAAGTGAAGTCAGCGAGACTGAGCAGTAACTGGGGAAAGGGTAAATCTGGCAGTGGCAGATTGAAACCATCAGCTCAATGACCACCTACTCACAACAGACCCCAGGCTCAAATCGAGGAAAGAACTGTGCAAGCAGACTAATTGGCATAAGGAGTAAGAGATATAATAAGTAATAATTAATGAAAAAGTCATGCAGTCTGTAAGCAACGATTGCTGATGCCTTTATTCATTAAAATGTGTAAATAGTGTACGGGTTTGATGATCAAGGAGTCAGCCTTTTGTGGGATACCACCCAGCTTCCTGCTTTGTGCAAACCAGAACAGAAAAACTGAAACACCTCGCCTCGGTGTGTGAGCTGGTGCTGCACAATGGGTAACGAGACCGTGTTCGGCACAACGGGAGCAGGAAAGAAAACTTCTGTTCATTAGACCTTAGTAATCCAGGGGACTTCGTAATTGCCTCAATGGCAAGGAAAGCAAGAGGTCCAGCCACCGTAAGAAATGAAACTGTAGGAAACTTAAAAGGTTTTAGTTTTCTGCCTGGCAAATCACCATTTTTTTGGCACAGCTGCAGTGGGCAGGTGGGTAACTAAAATGTGGTAATGCAGACAGTCTGTTTTCAGGGACCAGCTTCCAAGGGGTGACACTGCACCAGGCTTGGCTCCCGGCCAAGACCATCCAGGCAGGCTGAGTTCCCTCTGATACCGTATGCTCCTTCACAGGGCATGCAATATCTGAAAAATTCCCCTCACGGAAAACAGAGAACTCTGTCATTGCAGAAGCAAGCTGAGAGAAACCCCCAGGGCAATGGTCTCGAAGAAGTAGCTGACACAGGGCTTGGAGGAGAGAGGGCCCAGGCACGCTGCAGGATGACTCTGGTCCACACAGGAGCAGCTAGCCTTTCCCCACAGGGGAGTAAGTGGGTACATCTGCCTGGCAGGCTGTTAATTGGTGACAAAGCTGTCAGAGCAAGAAGTTCTAGCTACAGGGCACTGGAAGAGATTTATCCTGAAAATATAAGCACTTGAAAACCTCTTCGAGAATCTACTGATACCACGGTTTAATGGTGCTGATTAGTTACTTTAGGTGAGTAAAGAGAGCTGGGTTACTGTTTCTTCCTCCCTCAGGAACACTTTCGCTTTGGATAATTTGCCCATGGAGAGGCTCTTGTTCCCCTGACCTCCCTGCAGCCCCATTGACACGTCTTATTAAGGCTCCTTGTAAAGGTCCGGCTTCTTCCTTGGCGATGACTTTGCTATTCAGCATGAAAACTTGACAAAGTGCACACTTCAGTTAACAAATGCACCAACAGCCTGCACCACTAATGCCTGCTAGCCCTTCTCACTCTCTTCTTCCTAAACTCAGACAGTTGGATAGTGTCTGAGCACTAAGACAAGCAGGATTATGATGCTAGCTTGGTACAGCAGAGCAATTCCCAGCAGTGAAAAGCAACGCATGAAGACCTCTTTCCTGTAAACAAGTGTCAGAGAAGAAGCTGGTTTACAAAACAAGAAGTGCTTCTGTTATGCACCGGTATTTTTGTAATGCAACACGGTGTTTACCTATTAAAAAATATCTGGGTTTAAAGTAAATAAAAAAAGGTTTAAAGTGGTGTTACTGAACATCTAGCACCTGCAGGTGAATTTTGAAGTTAGCTCACTTTAAAAAGAGGACTTAGGCTCAGAGAAGGGAGAGATGTGAAGCAAGAAGGCTATAAAGACAGAAAAAGAATCTTTACTAGGGTTTCTTAGGAAGGTTATTTCAGCAAATTCATATGCCATGGAAGAATGTAACTACGTTTCCTACTTCAGCATTGTAATAATTTATCAGCATTACTCATAGGGACCCAGGAAAAGAGGATTTCTGCACCATGAGAAATTCTCAGTAGGACAAAGACCATGCAAATAAAGAAAGCCTTATAGCACTAGGCAGATCTGGCAAACAATGAGGGCTAGAGGGAATTGAAGCCACCACCTGCATGCAGGGGACAGTGTACTAATGTCATGGAGAAGCAGCAGCTAAGCAGGAAAAGGAGCAGTCCTGTTTCTTGCAGTTGCGGGAGGCAGTTGTTGCATTCTCTGGTAACCAAGATGCAAATGTGGGTATTCCATGTGTTCTGGATGGGATGTTTCACATCATTCTCCTTTTCTTCCACTGTCCTATGGGTTCTTTGGCACTTCATAAGGGGTCAGTTTTCTTGGGGCATTGACAGAGTCTGTTAGCTCTTTCCAGGTTCTCATTAAACCTGGAAGAACCTCGTATCACCATGACCCCTGCTCACTGTCTCTCTAAAAATGAGCCAAGTCTATCAGGAAGAGCAGGAGAGAGACTGTCAAACACAGAGCATGGCTGCAAAAGCTTTTGCCTTAGGAAAAAGAAGCAGATTAGGAAAGAAAATGGGATTAAAGTAGGAGACAGCAAGATAAGGGGGTAAAATTTCAGGGAGGAGAGATTATGGTTAGTTCTCACACATAATGAAAAGCTGTTGCTTTAGCTGGGCCCCAATTTAGCTCCTTCTCGCAGTGCCTGCCCTGAAGGTTAGATGACTGGTGGAGCCTGCTGGCATTTCACAGGGGCTTCAGACATTTTTACTACCAGAATTAGTCCATCTAATTAAGTGTCTTTGGAATTTTTCCTTGAGGTTTTACTCCTTTTTGTTCATGTTTTATCCAGCCCATTTAGACCCAGTGAAAAACGAACATTGGGTCACAGCATCCTGCCATCTGTTCTAACCAGCCACACATGTGGGGTTCATGCTCAGTGATCCCAGTGTATGGTTGCAGCTCTGAGAGAACCTGCCTGGATGAGCACTCTAAATGCAGCTCTAAGCCAGGGCTTTCTTGAGCAAGAATGACTGTTTACATCTCTGTGCAACCTTGTGCAGAGAAAGGGGGATAGAGATATTGCTACTAAGCTGCATAAGCTCTGAGTGCAAGGCTCTGGGGGAAACTAACAAGCAGCCTCTAACTTCAATTAGTTCTTGCTCTGCAGCTTTACTTCCCCTTCAAAAGCAAGTAATTTCATACTGCAGGAAAGTAGCAAGTCTGCAGTCTACAGAAACAAACCAGACTTTGGTTTCCCACAGCTCACCACCTCAGGGGTTATCAGGGGCTGTCTTCTTCAGTGATCCCTGGTTGCCTCAATCTCAAATCCCATAAGCTCTGCAAGCACAGTTTCCAAAGTAGCTAAAGCTGAAGGCATCCTCTGTGCGTGTGTGTGCACGTGTGTGTCTGTAAAGACAGACACTCAATTATTTGATGTGAATAAAACTATTTTTTTTTCTATTCAATTCTCCTCTATGTGCAGAGGTTCATATTCAGTCTAAGATTTGAGAAGCAGGTTTACAATGACAGTGCTTCTGCATTGTTTTTTGCTCAGCAACTACAAACCTCTGGAGACTTTGCAGTGCACCAAGATGGAGGAGGGAGAGTTACACTTCAGCAGGCAGTCTTTGCTAACCTTTTTTGATGTTTTACCGTGGCTTAATACAGCAGAGACCTGACATACATTCAAATTGCCATGTACTGAAGAATGGAGAAATGATAGCAGGAAAAAACTTCTGTGTGTCCTTCTGGATTTCCAACTATGTAGTGCTTTCAGAGTGTCAGATCACCTTGTAAAGTAGGTTTTGGGTTTTTTTCTGTTTCACTTAACTGATATGCTTCACACCCCTTGTGTGTAAAAATGGTGGCTTTTAGTTATATACGTCAATTTTGCCACTGTCCCCGTTCTCCTATGTGTTCCCCAATACAGTACTGAATGTATTAGGAACAAGTTTAAGAGGTATCACTCCGATTACAGAAAAGGATGCTTGTTTAAACCACTGGCATGAGATGCTCACATATCTGACCTTGGCAAGGTCAGAAGAAATGCGGAGGTTTCACATAAACACATACGCTCAGATGTGAAATCCTGTTACATTAGGCCCTGAGAGGGAGAATACCTGAGGCAGTTCAAAGACCAAGGTGGTAAGCTGCAGCTCCCCAGAAGTTATTAGCAGCACGTAATGAGACCTGAGAGCAAAACCACAAGGGAATCAGTCAAAATAAGGTTAAGTAAGAGAAGGGGAAAGAAGTAATAGATACCGAGGAAACTGGCTGCATATTGGCTGTGCTTGAAACTAGAGGAGAATAGAAGATTTGGCCTTTTATCCCAGATGAATTGTGAAACATAAGAATCAAAGAATCAGGAGAAAAGGAGCTGGGGAAGCAGACATGCTGAGTGCTGACTAAAGGGCATTTCATTAAGTGCTGGCAGAGGCCACAGAGACTGTTGGAAGGTGGCGTGCTCCTCTCTCATGGGACACACCAAATTTTTGCCTTATCTGCTTTTTACTTCTTGCCTTAGTAAAGAAAAGCCCTGAGGTATGCCAGAGTGATTAACAATATCACCTGGCTGCTTTAAATGTTGGTTGCAAAGAAGCTTACCAAAACGTGTCCTGCTGGTTTAGTGGAACCAGTGCTAGGTACACCTGGTGAAGACAAGGCTTGGTTGGCTTTCTGTCAGCTGATTTCTCAGCAGATTTGGAGCAATGTCTCTAGTGAGGGCTCTGCACAGAACCTTAAATTCCATCTTCTTCCTCAAGACACAGAGAGGTAAGTTTGCTTGAGTGGCTCTTCACAAGAGCAGCAGTAGCAATATGCTGCTCCTGCAAGGAGTGATGCAAATTCATCTCCCATATGGATGAGTTGCACTGTATTCTAAAATGCTTGCTGGCTCTGAGGAAACTACAGTCTCCTGAATCACATGAATTGCACTTTATTGCACTTTCCTGACACTCTGACATGAACCTTTAACCTTCCAAAGGCTATTTAAGTCAGCCAGCGCCCCTTGACATAAACTGATGCACACAACACTGGTTGTGTGCTCAAAACCCAGGGAGTTTGAGCCCACAAACATTTCCTTTGAATTCTCATTAAATCACCAGCTCTCACAGGGTGTAAATCTGTTATGCACAACAGAGGAGGTTATACCCAAACACTTGTAAAATGGTCCCAGAACTGTATAGCAGTGATTGTGAGTATACTATGCTGTAACATCCTCATAGACTCATAGACTCAGTCAGATTTAAAGTCTTGTGCAGCACTCAGGATTTTCCCTATATTTGATCCCTGCAGCTAAGTGCAACAGCAATGGACTTGAAAGCATGTTGCTGGAGTAGCTTGCCAAATGATGATGGTACTCAATACATGCCCAGACATAAGTTCTGGGGAGTGTGAATCACATGGCAGCTGGTGTATCTATGTCTGTGGAGAAATCCTTTTGCCTGAACACAGAAACTACAGTCTTATGTGGGAATTTGAAGGTGTGAATGACAGAGGAAGATGCAGTGTTTGGGGAATTTCCACCTTATTCCTGAAAGGGAAGCTAATATTTGTCCATGAAAGCAAAAGACAGATGTTTCTTAGATGCTGTTTTGTGATTTATAAACACTGCCTACAACAGGATGCTTTATATTTGTTAGTGAATCTTTCTTATTTTCTGCTTGAAGAGTCTCACTCACTAGTTCAAAGTTTAAAGGAGAGCAGAAAACGCCCATGAAAAGCAACAAATACAGCTTTTCTGAACATACAAATAATGTAACTCTAAGGCAGGTTACCTAAAGCCATTTTTAAGCTTGAACACAATGGCCAAAAGTTTCCTTTTTTCCTTTCCTACTGATCCAAAGCCTTGCATGTTCTCTCTGAATTTCACTGCAGTGCCCACAGTGAGCTGCAGTTAACTACTGAACAGTAACTTTCATGGGCCTTGAGAGTCATGCTTCTGGAAAGAAACAAGTGAACAACATCTGCAAAAATGCAATTTCTTCTTAACATAATGGCTTTGGATCTTCTTAGGAAATGAAAACATTAGAAGTAGTTTGAGTAGGAGCATAATGCATAACGAGTAACCAGAAAAAGCACTTAGGAAGCCTAAAGGTATCACAGTGCTCAGGGATCTATTACCCAATCTTCCATTTAAACAGCACGAACCCACAGGACACAAGGCTCCTCGATTTTTTTCTCTATGCTTGGAGGCCCTAGGAAAGGCCAAAAGGAATACAAAGTTTTAGAAAGCTTTTATCCCAAACCCACTCACACATGCTTCTCACATCAAGACAATTTTGCCTCGCCACAGCTGTCGCAGTGTGGAGAGCTGGCCAGCAAAAGCTGGCAGTAGAACCACAGACCGACAAACTCAACCCAGAAAAAACATTTTTAAAAGCACGGTACAATGTATTTGCCCTGCCTTTACACCAAACAGGTAACACTTTGCGCTGAGGCCAAAGGCCCAGCAGGAAAAGACGGCTCTGGAGTCACTTGTAGTGTCACATCGACACACACAGCTGAGGGCGAGGGCTGCAAACTGTGGCAGCGCAGCTTCGTCCCGGGACTGAGCCCAGCCAGCCGAGTCCAGGCGTAAATGTGAGTGCGGCCTTGGGGCTCTGCACCCGCGGGATCGGGGAAAACGAGCCGCTCACGGGCAGTGCTAAGGACTTGTTCCACTAAGGACTGCAGAAACACCGACCACGCCGTGCCAGGGGAATGGAGGGCCACACAAGAACAGTATAAACCGCTTCACTTCGCAGAGTGTCTCCAGTTTCCCGTTTCAGGAAATTAAACCTTTAAAACTTGTTTCTTCCCATTCGTCTGCCATGACCCACCTGCTCCAGTCTTTTTCCGTTCCAATGGAAAGACTGAGAAGTTATCACTATTCAGTTGTGTTAAGAAAGGTGTGCGTGTGTGGAGGGGAAAGGTTCTGCTTCGCCAAACAACTGCAACAGTCCCCGGCTTGGACTCCTTCCTCACCTGCCGTGCTCTCCTTTGTGACAACATTACACAAAGTCTCCTTTCACCTCCCGCTCCAGCGGCTCCTCCTCCGCCGGGGAACGCGGGGCCGAGTTGCGGGGTGGGATGGCGGGGTGTGAGGCGGGAGTGGGTCGCAGGAGTAAAGGACACGGAGTGGGTCGCGGTGTGGGACGCGGGACGCGGGTCCGGGACGCGGGGGCGCGGTGTGGGATGCGGGTCCGGGACGCGGGGGCGCGGTGTGGGATGCGGGACGCGGGTCCGGGATGCGGGGGCGCGGTGTGGGATGCGGGTCCGGGACGCGGGGGCGCGGTGTGGGATGCGGGTCCGGGACGCGGGGGCGCGGTGTGGGATGCGGGACGCGGAGGGGCGATCCGCACGGGGGGCTGAGGGGGCGGTGCGCGAGGCTCTACTTCCGGCCCAGCGTGGACACCTCCCGCTCTCGGTGGGGGCGGGGTCGCCACTGGCCAATAGCGGCGCTCGGCGGGTGCGAGCGGTGGCCGCTGATTGGTCGGCGCGGGCCGGGGGCGGGGCTGGGCGGCAGGGCCGGGCCGGGGGCGGGT
>JAWWLV010000100.1:28402791-28425237 GCA_035041135.1 Platyrinchus mystaceus | reverse complement strand
CCCCGCCCCTCAGAGCCGGCGCAGCGCCGGCCGGGACGGGCCGGGGCAGGTGTCGGTGCCGGTGTCGGTGCTGGGGCCGGGATGCGGCTGCGCTCGGGGGTGTTCGCCTCCTCCTGCCTCCTCGTGCAGGCCCTGGGCGTCGCGCTGTTCCTCCGCGGCTTCTTCCCGGTGCCCGTCAGGTCTCTGCCCCGCAGAGAGGCCCGTGCGGACCCTCCCGCCGAGCCGGCCCCGCCCGGCCCAGGTAACGCCGCCCAGCGCGCCCCCTCCCTCGGTGCCGCGGGACACCTTTCTGGAAACGCTTTCGTGCTTCCAGAACTGCTTCCGGAGTAGTTTAGAACTTAGCTGGTTTCCGTGTAGCTGTCGATCACTGCCAGCAGCATCTGTTCACGGTGGCAAAAAGCCTCCAGCGTCAGCTGTCAAGTCTCTGAAGGGTTCGCTTTTCTGTCCTTTTGTTCCCCGTTCCCTGACGCCGATGTTGCCGTCATATCTCACCTGTTTAATGGCAAGTTGTCTGCATTAAAGGATGCCGTCTCAGTCAAAACGCATGAGTGCTTACTCTGTTAACTCTCTGGTTGTGTTGTGCCCGAGAACCATCGTGTCTGCTGGGACTTCAGTACCTCAGTAGTGACAAAGTGACTGTAGCAGTGCAGGTTGCAATGTGCACAGTGTTGCTGTCCCATCACCGTTTCTGGGAAATCACCGTTTTTACAAGTTCTGCTCTGTTCCGTAGCTGAATTGGCGAAACCAAAGTTTTCAAGCACCTTTTTAATGAGGAGTCAGTGGAGGTCATGTTGATAATATAACTTTCTTATATGTCCAGTCACAGGTTGTATTAAAGCAAAGAAGAGGACTATGTGCTTGAAGGAGTGTTCTTCACCAGTGCTTGCAGCTTGTGGGGTGAAACTTCAGGTTCAGTGGGCAGATGAATCAAGGAGAATTTATTTTGCTCATACAAAGCTCTTGCTTGGGACATCTTATGAACTTACTAACTTTGTGGAGGAGGACTGTGCCAAACTGGGTCTTCAGCTGCTTATTATTTGTTGTTATTCTTCTAAAGTGTGTGACTTTTTTTTACAGAATCACAGTATATTCTGAGTTGGGAGAGACCCACAAGGGTCATTGAGTCGTTACTTAAATTGCGAGACACAGTGGAGGGAAGAGAAGGTTGTGTAATTTAGAGTGTGATGTGCTGATACCAGTTAAGCAGGAACACTGAAAGAATCTAATCTGGTAACAGACCTGAGTGGATTCTGTTGGATGGCAGGTTGCTTTTTCGCTGGAGTTTACCAGGACTGCCAGAGATGTTTGATAGGCTGCTGTGAGTGAAATGTTGCATTCACATGTGATTATTGGCTGGAGACTAATGTAGAGGGAGACTGCCTGGGTGGGAGGGAGGTGTCGGACAACTGGGTTTTGAAAGGACTGATTTGTGTTGAAGAGTGTAAGTGTTCACCTCAGGGCTCTACAGGCAGTTTAAATTTAGGCATGTCACTAGTAATCCCAGGTGTAGTAGGAAAAAATGGAGTGGCAGTGGAAGAACACTTCTCTGTACTTCTTGGTTGGTTTGGTTGCACAGTGATCTCTCGGTCTGGACTAAAAGGTCTGGAGCCAGGGTATTGCTTACTAAACACACGATGCAGAAGGCTTTCAACCTACTTCAGATCTATTCAGGAAAGGTTATTTCCCCAGTGCCCGAAAGGTTATTTCCTGCATGTTTCACTTAGTGAGTCCTGACTGCCACTGACTCCATGCTGTCTTGCCTGTTGGACGGCTGTAATAGTGAATCCTTGCAACACATCATTGTTGGGAGTTTTTGATAGAGAACCTGTGGTTTTCTTCACTGCTTGCAGAAGTACAGCTTTGTTTAAAGTAACTATTTTCTAAGTAACCATAATTAAGCATGCCACATGCCAAGACTTGCACAATGTGTTGCTTTCACAATCTTACAGTATCTTCAGATGGCTTGTGATTCAAAATTCATTTGAACTTCTCAATACTTTGACTTACTGATGAATTACACTTCAGGAGGAGGAACTTAGGAGTAGGGTATATGTGTTTATGATCTGATCATTTTTGGTGTCCAGGAAGCTTTCTGCAAGTGGATCGCAGTAAATTATGAGAAAGATTTTACCAATGGTACATCCAGTGGTGCCTTCTTGTTTTTTATAGAGAGCCAAAGCATGTCTTTTAGTTGATAATTCAAGTCCTGGAAAACCAAAATTATCAGTTCAGTTAGGGTTGCTTGCAGTTAGCATTTTATTGTTTTTGAGATTTCCTTCTTCCCCTTGCTGTGCCCTCCTCCATCATTCCTGATCTGGAAGAATCACTAGCAGTAATGAGCCCGTGAATGTCAGTTTATTGATGCTTATCTGTACCCAAAATACAGTTTCTGAGGAGTTTTTTTTTTTTTTTTTCTGAGGTTCTTGTGTTAGACACACCATTATCTGTGACCTTTCCAAATTGTCAACCACTTATGCAGAAACAAACTTTGTTCTGAAGGAGTGGAAACCCCCTAACTTTATGTAATGCATGTACCGAGAAGTCGATTGAACACAATCTTGTCTGAGGAGAAGTCTGTGGGTGGGATCCATTCTGCTTTCCTTTTGCCCTTCTGTGTTTTTTCCCGGTAAAGAAATGAGACCTGCAGATTTTCCAAATCTAAAAATAATAAAGGAGTTGAAAACACTTATTTCTGTGGTGAAGTTGTCCTTTTAACTTCTGCCTAGTCTTTGGTAAAATTTGTTAATGACTTTTGTATACCCCGTTTTTGTTGCTTAGGAATGGTTTCTAACTGGACCAAGATTCCTGCACCGCTTTTCAGTAAAGTTGTCATTGTGCTGATAGATGCTTTGAGAGATGACTTTGTGTTTGGATCCAAAGGGAAACAGTTCATGCCATATACTACGCAAGTTGTTGAAAAAGGGACTTCCTACAGCTTCATTGCTGAAGCGAAGCCACCTACTGTGACCATGCCTCGAATTAAGGTAAATGTTTTTTTTTTTTCCATTTCATTTGAGAAAGTTTTGAAGTGTTTGTTTCGTATGCTTGGAGTTGGCATAAAGGACAGGTTTGTTGTGTTAGTGCAGTCTGTGGCTGTAGAGTGCAATCTCTCTTTGCTACAGTAATGCATGTGACAGAGTCCTGATTTGCCATCACCCAGAGGTTAAGGCCCTAGTGCATAATCTTTTTGTTTGTAATCATGGGAAGACCAGTAGCCTCTCACTTGTCAAGTTTTCCACTGGTCTTCTATTCAAGAATGTTTTTATTTGTATTTCCCTGTGTTCTTCTAACTTGGATGAAAAACCCAGTTTAGTATTAAATTGTTTTGTCATTAAGGATGTTTTTGAGGAGCTTAAAAAGGAAACTGTGCGAAGTTCCAGCTAACTAAAAGATGAATTGTGGCGGTGTCATCAGAATACTTGGTCATCCAGGCTTGTCACTCCAGGATCTGAGTGACACCTCTGCACTGAAGAAGCTGGGAGAGTGATCTTTGGTAGGTCAACTAGAAAGCCAGTGAGCGAGTGAGGGGAAGACAGTCTGGAAACTCTTCATAGGTGGACTTCATTTCATGTCCTAGACATTTCTTATTTAGTGTTTCAAATGTGCTATCATTGCGAATGTTGAGTCAGTTTACTTAGACCTTCTAAACTCTCTTTTTGGTGATTTAATGACTAGTAAGTGAAGCAAATTTCAACTAAGTCATACAAAGTCATTTTGCTGTCCACTGATTAAGACGATATTATTTTTACCTTTTGTAAAGCAGTTATTATCTCTGACATCAACTAGCAGTGTATTGTGGCAAGTGAGGTTATGTGTCAGGGCAGCTTGTGTTCTTTTACTTTCTTTTACTTTTCTTTACTGAAAGTAAAGAAAAGACCATCTGGTTTATTGCTTCCTCCCACTTACACTGCCACTGTCTTCTGATCTCTGGAAGCTTCTTGTTTAATGTTGTCTCTTTTCTTGTTTCATGTAGGCTTTGATGACAGGTAGCATACCTGGTTTCATTGATGTTGTTGTGAACCTCAATTCTCCAGCTCTGTTGGATGACAATCTGATATGGCAGGCAAAAGCAGCTGGGAAAAGAATAATCTTTTATGGTGACGATACATGGGTTAAATTGTTCCCAAAGCACTTTGTGGAATATGATGGAACTACATCGTTTTTTGTGTCTGACTTTACAGAGGTGAGAGGCTTTGTATGATCCCAAGGTAAATAAAGTGAATACAAACAATGGCAACCTTTAAGAGTTGTAGTATTGCATCACTTTTGTAATTGCAGCAGGAGTAGTGTTTCATTATGTTATCAATGAGGGAGCATAGAAAATAAGTGAAACAAATTGTGAAAATTCTTACTCTGGACAGACTAGAAGAGTAAATGCTTTGACAATTTTAGTTCATTTTTGAACCTTTACGATTTGTTAAACTTCATTCTATTGACCCACTGCTACTGACATATTTTATTAACGTGTAAGGAAGTTAGAAAGGTCTAACGTGGATTGGAAGACACTTCTAACTGCTTACACTAATAAGACTTGGAAAAGCTTCAACAGGGAGTGGAAAAATGCAAATGTGGTGCTGGACCTGAGATTATGTGACTCTCAAGCTCTTTATGCAGTCTTTATGTATCTGAATATAGTCCATTAAACACACAGCTTTTTATAGATTCTTTTGGTAGTTATATCCAGAGTCAGCAAAGTGATGTTGCGTGTGAAATATTGTAAGGATTTTTAATATCCAGGGAGAAGATATGCAATTAAAAATGCATTGTCAACCTAAGCAGGAAAACAGGTAAGTTAGGGTCCAAATAGCACTTTTCAAATAATTTTTCTTTCTTGCTATGTTGCTAGTTCTTTCACTCACAGCAAATACTTTTTTTTGTGTTTGCACAGTAGCAAAAAATGAATTGAAAAAGCAAGTGTGGGTTTTTTGCCCTCCTTTGATTCCAAACACTAAACAGAGGCTTTTCCCTGTACTTATGATACTTGATGTACTTGATAATTTGTGAACTGAGAAATCAGGAGTGTGAAGGATGAAAGTGACTGAAAATTTCTTGAAACAGATTAAGTTTCTGTGGAAGCCTGGCAACCCATTTGCCTTTTTTGTATGTAATCTGATGCATCGTAACCAGAAACAAATAAGTGAAGGATCTCTTTTGTAAGAGAAATATATTTGACTGCCTGTCATTGAACTAATCAATCTGATTTTTTTTTCTTTCATTAACATTGTGAGTGACCGTAATTCTCATCAACTTCTACAGAATTTTTATGGCTAGTGCAATCTAATTTTTCTGTGTTTTTTCACAAGAGGGAAGTTATTTTTATCTTTTAATTGTTTTCCTTTTCTTTGAGGTTGATGATAATGTTACCAGGCATTTGGATAGAGTATTAAAGAGAGAAGACTGGGATATCCTAATACTACATTACCTGGGGTTGGACCATATTGGACATATTAGTGGGCCAAACAGCCCATTAGTGGGCCCAAAACTTCGTGAAATGGATAACATACTGAAGAAGATTCATATTTCTCTTCTTTCAAAGGTAATATAGCTTCCTCTTGGATCAGTGTCTGTTAGTTGTGGACTGACATTAAAATGCTTGCTGGTTGGGGATGGTACCTCATTTATTCCTGGACTGAAGTGGATATTCTTCAGTTCTTTTCCTTCCCTTCCCAGGCCATTCCCCAGATAACACTACAGTATAGAGTTTTTTAAGGATTTACTGGCTGACTTAAGTAACATCTGTTAAGTGCCTCCTCTGAGCCGCTGTAGGAAATAACTCCCTCTTGGTGTGCAGTGAGAGGAATGCATGCCAAAATTCTCTTATCTCTCATGAATTAGGACAGTGGTTGGTGTGCTTTCTAGTAATGAAATTCAGCAGGAGGAGCCATGGGCATGTAGAGGTAATGGCTCTAATGTCTACAGTTATGAAGGCATACCTAATTCTTAGATATTTGAAAAATTCAAATGGAAATGGTGGTTGTAAACTACATTTTGTCTTATGCTAAATGTAGCACATCTGAACCTGTTTTTAAGTTTGGGAATACAGGTTGTCACTTACCTAGACATTCTGGATGTTGAAGTACCAAGTCCCAACTCCAGCTGGCCCGAAGAATTTTTCTTGTTTGTTTTTGGCAACTGCAATTCAGAATAGCTGCTCATAAAATTTCAGTAGTATTTTTAGACAAATGGATACTGTTGTATGAAAAGAGAGGTTAAATCCTGTGTGTGGAAGTTTCATGAATGTTGTAGTGGTTTTGCTGCAGTTTTTTAGTATGTTTGCTTTTGTCAACTGAAAGCCTTTGTCTCAGTTTTAGAATACAGGAATAATAAAGGCACTTTACTTTTTGGGTAGAACAGGTACTGGTAATAATTAGAGATGAGAAAAAACTACTTTTTTGTGGATTGACTGTTTGTTTTATGCCATCTTTGATTTGTTAGCTCAAAATCCTTGGACAGGCCTCATTTATACTTCTGTTTCTCTTTGTTCAGAAACACACGCATCGTTTAACATCATTCATGTCAGATTTAAACCCCAAAAGCATTTGAGACACTAGAGAGCATTAGAAATAGGATTATTTTTCATATTACATTGATGTTATTTTCACATTTGCAATATTAATGATTCAGCATGTATGTTAAAAACTCAATGAAGAAATGAAGTGGGAAATACTTCTCTGTTAATGCTACTGTTTCTGGACTCCTGATTTTCTTCCCACAGTGTGATAACCTTTATTTAATCTTTCAGTGAGTCTTGAGACTGTAAATTAAGTGGTTTTTTAAGTTTAGGGGTGTTTTTTTGTTTTTTTTTTTCCCCTAACTTATTGACAAGGGTGTCAGTAAGTATGTGCCTTAAATTCTAAAAATTAGTATCACTGCACAACATGTAGTTGCAGACAGCTCTTGTTATCTGTCCCAGGTGTTGTGAGCAAGTTTAAAAAAATTAAATTCACTTTGAGACGTATTCATGTTTGAAAATTATAGAGATAGTGAAGTGATACACATGAATTGTGTTAGTACGATGACTTAAATTTTTGTCTGTGATTTGCAGGAAGAAGCTTCTTTGCCCAACTTGCTAGTTGTTTGTGGGGATCATGGGATGTCTGAAACAGGTAGTCATGGTGGTTCTTCAGAAGGAGAAGTGCACACACCTCTGCTGTTCATCAGCTCTGCTTTTGAAAAGAGAAGTGGTAAGGATCAAAGAAGCATGACCTTTTTTAGAACTGTCTTGCTTTCAGCTGTAATAGTGTTAATTTTCTTCTTAGTAGCTGGTACAGGGCTCTGGTTTGGATTCAGTATGAGAATAACTTTGATAACACGCTGATAATTTTAGTGCTTACTCTGAATCAAGGACTTTCCTGTTTTCCCATGCTCTGCCAGGGAGCAGGTGCAAAAGAAGCCATGAGGAAGCATAGCTAGGACAGCTGACCTGAACTGCCCAAACTGTGGAGCATCATGCCCAGTATATAAACTGGGGGCTGCCAATCTCTACTTGGGAAGGGCCTGGACATCAGTCAGCAGGTGGGGAGCGATTTTATTGTGCATCACTTCTTTCTCTTGGGTTTTATTCCCCTCCTTGTCTCCTTTTCATTGCTGTTATTATTATAATATTTTGTTTGTTTCAGTTATTAAGCTGTTCTTATCTTAACCCAGGAAGTTTACCTTTCCAGTTGTCCTTCCCCTCAGGATGGGGGTGTGAGTGAGTGAGAGGTCGTGTGGTACTTGGTATAAGGCTCCAGTAGATACCAATGCATAGTGCACCCTAATGGTCTGAGAATACTACTACCATGTATGACTGTAACAGTAACAACAATAATAATTATGTGTAGATTATAATAATTATTACTGTAATGAAAAGGAGAGAGGGAGAGGAGTAAAGCCCAAGAGAAATGAGTAATGCACAGTGCAGTTGCTCACCACCTGCTGATCGGTGCACAGCCTGTCCCCAAGCAGCAGTGGACAGCTCCCAGTCAACTTCTTCCAGTTTGTGTACTGGGAATGATGCTCTGTGCTATAAACTATTCAGTCCAGGTTAGCTGTCCCACTTGTGTTCCCTTCTAGCTTCTTGTGTACCTGCTCACTGGCAGAGCACAAAAAATGGAGGAGTCCTTGGCTAAGGGTAAGCCTTACCAACAGCTAAAACATTACTGTGTTATCAACATTATTCTCATATTGAATGCAAAACACAGCCCTGTACCAGATACTGGGAAGAAAATTAACTCTATCCCAGCTGAAACCAGGCCAAGAAGACATTGGCAACTCTAATTTATATTTTCTCTAGAATTCTTGCCGAAAAGTGCTTTGGTTTCTTCTACAGCTGTCTGGCAAGGCCCATTCTGTGTGACCCAAAACTGTGGTTTTAGCCAAAGCTGGCATCTATATCATGATGAAACCATGAGTTAAGCTTTGTAACCACTGAGAGAATTGTGTGGTTTTTGGATGATAATTTTCTACAGTACTGCCCTACCTGAGTGTTGAGAGCTAACAATCTGTTGTAAGGATCCTGAGCTATTGGTAAATGAATAGGTTTAGAAGCAATATCCTGTTTGAAGTGAGTTTTAAGTTTTGTCTTTCATTTTCCAGATTATTTCCTAGGCCTCTATTCTTCCCTCTCAGACAGCTAGGACAGAGAATGAATGACAGTTTCTCACACTGGGAGTTAATAGGCGGGAGGAAGAATTGCTTTTGGGAAGGGGTGAGAGGTGATAGCAGTGAAAACATCACTTTTCATTGCTAAGCCTTAAGGAAAGAATATGGAGCATATTTTATGTTTATGTTTAGCATATATGTTTACTGTATCGGCCAAGTAGTTAATTTTATATCACTGATGTGAGTTGATATGTTTCTGAAATTGATTTTCTACTTGTAGGATAAAAGTAAGATGGCTTAAGGTAAGAGGCAAGAAGGAAATGGAGTGGTAGAGAATCTTTAGTCTAATTTCTATAGTAGTGCTTAAAGAAACTCCTTGACTGAGTGAATTTGTGAAATCTGTTAGTCACACCAGAAGTGAATATCTTCCTCACAATGCATTCTTCTGCCTTTCATTCTGCCTCTTGCTCATTTCCATCTGTTTTCTTTGCTTTTAAAGACTGTTTGCAGAACCTTCATTTGTTTATCTTGCTGGAGGTTCCTGCAGCACAGTGGAAGTACGTTTTTCTGTCTGTCATTTATAAAGCTGTTATTCAACTGCAATTGAAAGCATTGCTTGAGGACTCATTGAACTCTTCTTGGGTCTGAAAACAAAGTCAAGAGTGGACCAAAGCTCTTGGATAAGCTTTTGCTTTATGAATTTCACTGATATGTGTTGACTGCCAGGCCACAAGAGTGTTGATTCTGTAAATGCAATCTCCTGTTCACTGGAATTGCTTTCTGTTAGGTTTAAACTAAGCATGCTGTTTTTACAATACAGTGAAATATATCTTGTCACCTGTCTTTTGGGATAGACTTTGTGATTTTTAATTGCGCCTTTGTAAATATGCAGCAGTTTATTTCTCATTGGTACAGTAATTGGGATTCTAGTGACTGCTCCTTATGATCCTACTGTAAACAAAATGTACTGTGGTTAATTTGGTAGACCTCAAAATAGTAATCCTGTGGGCTTTTTGCATTTAGTATGCTGTCAGAATATTACTCGTATAGCCTTCTACAGAGATGCGTCACCCATGATTGGCTAAATGCAGTTGGTAGTTTGGCTTTTTTTAACCAGTTAAGTACTTGCCTTTAAAGATAAAATCTGAAAACTGCTGACATAGAGGCACTCATGCAAAGAGGCTTTATGGATTATAGATGGCATTCCGTAGAAATATGGGATTAATCGGAGCTAGATAGATGAGAAATGAGAAAAGTTCTAATGCTCTTAAGGGGAGCCTTGAGAATGATAAAGACTATATAGAACTCCTTCTGTACTGTACTTAAGTTAAAACAGTGCCTGGAGTTATAAAGAGGATGAAATAAAAGCGTCATAGAAAACCACTGCTACGTAACTAGTTCAACATGCAAAGGAACAATTGGCACAGCAATCTTAAACAAAAGGTTACTTATGTTAGTGAAGTCATTCACGTGTACAGATGTCTGTGGGACTGAAGGCTAATCCTGATAACTGCGGGAAGTTAATGGGATCCTGCACAGAACCCCTTACAAATCACTGAGTTTGCCTGCACGTAGCTACAGATTTGGAGCCTCAGCATTCTTTACCTGATCTCTAATTCTGTTTGCCTAGCAACCTGATTTTAATTGAATCTTGAGCTGTTGTCATTATATTGAGAAGCTTCTAGAATGCTGTCAACATTATTTTAGATCTTCTTTCTTTGTTCATGCATTAAATTAGTCTGCTGTAGTGCTTTCTGCTATTTCTAATGTAAAAGTTATGAAACCCTCTTAGGATGTAGGCTGCAGCTTGATGTTAAGGTGATCTCCTGGACCATCTGTTTTCTTACTTGCATAACATTTATGTTGTGTTTACAGTAGTTGTTAGCATTGAAGAGTGATACTGGCTGAGAATTTAATAAATTTTGGATTTACAGCAGCAGAGGACAGCAGCTGAAAAAGATCAGTCAGCTCTCTGTAGACCACTTGAAATAGCTGAGCTAACAGCAGTGAAAAAATTTTGAAACTAATAAGATGCCAGCTGTCTCTGGAGAAATAGAATGGGCCTTTTATTGAAATACCTCTCTCATTTCCCCACCCCCCATTCTTTTTGTTTTTTTTTTATTCTAGGTCCTCTAACCCAACCTGAACGTGTGCAACAAACAGATTTAGCCAGCACACTGGCAGTAGGTCTTGGTCTACCAATTTCAAGAAATAGTGTTGGGAACCTTATACTGCCAGTTGTCGGAGGCAAGACAATGAGAGAACAGCTACGTTTTGTGCACTTGAACGGGTTCCAGCTTAGCAGGTTGCTGCAAGAGAATACACCTGCATATGAAAAAGGTAAATCAGCTGTACAAAAAAATGTCACGTAGATTCTAAAAGAAGATTGTTGATTAAACAGTTTGGACTTTCAGATTCAAGAGTATAGCATGGTGCTGCAAAGTGGCTATTCATTTGAGAGCAGTATGCAGAGAAATTATACTGAGTTAAGCCTTTACTGTAACTTACTTTGATACGCTGCCTCTGAATACAGTTTTTTTGATGACCAGTAGTACTCCTAGTAGGCAAAAGAGCACAAATAATGATGAAGGAGTAAGATTAAAGGAAAACTGCCAGTGTGGTTAAATCTCACTGGTTTCGTAACTGCTCTTTGTGAGGTGTCCTACATAGGGCACTGACTCTGAGCTATTTGGAGAATTAGCACAACGGAGTGAATTTTCTAGTTTAAATAAAAAGATGCTTCAAGTAAAACTTGGAAATAATTTAGGGTAAGTTATCTTTTTATTTCATTCTTAGGTACAATTTTATTTGGGGTGAGAACCTAGAGAACTGCAGAGTTACTTATTAAAAATACATGCATGTGTGTGTGTTTGGAGGAAAGAATAAAAAACAAGTGGAAAAAATAACCCCAATCTAGCAAATTGTAGTGTTTCATTAAGAAGCACCATACAAACTGCAATATAAATAAGGAAGTTAATATGATAATTATGTGGAAAAAAATTGAGTCAGAGGATGAAGGAGAATATCTTACCATAGACCTTAGAAGATGTATTAAAGTGGCTGTGAAGCTTGTCACTTGATTTATAATCTGTTGAATCATTAAAATAACCAGATGAGAATGCAAAGCTGTGTTGCAGCTATGAATAATTAAAGTGGATAGCAACGTAAATTATATCAGGATGATCACTGTAGGTCAAGAATCAATTATCTTTCAACATCACAGCTTCTAATCGTAGTTCAACCCTGTCCAGGAACTCAACCAAAACTGCCACTTTTGGTAGCAACATGTCAATAGCAGGACCCATGCTCCAGCTATTTTGATTTTTTTGCACAGATTTCCTCTCTTAACCCATTTGTCAAGTGAGGAACTTGCCCTGTTGGGGGGGGGTTCAGGGTTTACCTGTGTTGCTGAAATTTCTATCACAAAACTCCATCTTATGGTATTTCTTCATACACTGGTGAAACAGACCGAAATGTCTCCCAGCTTCTGGTTTATATCTTCACAAATAGTCTTGTTTTTCTTAGAGTACTAGATATGCAAGGCTGTAGCTTAATGATTTGGTCTGTATGGTTAAGATTGGCAGGGAAAAATTATGTGCTGTTTGTTTAGTGTTGTTTGATTGATGTGGATACTTCAGACCATAGAAATACTAAAGAAAAGGTCACTAACTCAGTGACTAATGTATGTAATTGAAAAGCATGCATGAATGGCCTTTTGCTTTGCATGCTTTTTAAGTGAAGATAAATGCCATCCCACCTATCCCACTACAGGCACACAGACATGTATGCATGTCTGTTGTGATTCCTGTAGAAAGAGTTACCTTGCAAAGAAGTGATTATATTCCATAAACTGATTCATGTTCGAGGAGATTGCCCTGTTTTTAAAAAGCTTAAAAAGGAGGACCCTGGGAACTACTTAGCAGTCAGCCTCATCTCTGTGCCTGGTAAGATCATGAAACAGATCCTCCTGGAAGACATGTCAAAACACATGGAAGACAAGAAAGGTTGTTAGAGATGGTCAACACTGCTTTGCTAAGGGCGTATTGGGCCTGACTAAGTTAGTGTCCTGTGATGGGGCAAATGCATCAGTGGACTAGAGAAAAGTGGTGTTTGTTATCCACCTAGACTTCTGTAAGGCCTTTGGTAAGGCCTCCCTCAACATTCCTGCTGCTGTTGTTAGAGTGATATGACAGGTGGACTCTTAAATGAATAAGAAATAGGATGCATGGCCATGTCTGTAAAGTCAGTGGCTCAATGTCCAAGTGGAAACCAGTAATGAGTGGTGATTTAGTGAAAGATGTCTGTTTTCCCTGTGCTGGGGGTGAACTAGATGATCTTTAAAGGTACCTTCCCCATCAACCTGAACCATTCTATGATTGTAAGTTGGGAAGGTGAAGAGGGAGAGTTGCCCTTTATGTGAGAGAGTAATGACAGGCATGGAGCTCTGGGAGTGAAATAGTTGAAATAGTTGAAAAGTTCTGGGTCAGGATTAATGCACAAACCAACATGGTCAATACTGTTATGGGTGTCTCATACAGACGTGATTGGGAAGAATTAGTAGGTTTTCAGACAGCTGGAGAAAGCCTCATATTCATCATCCATGGTGCTCATATGGTGCTTCAGCCTCCTGTTGCAGATCAGGCTGGATGAGTGGACAGTGTTGCTCAGCTGCTGGGCTCATGTGATTGTGATCAGCAGCACAAAGTCCACACAGGTCAGTACTATTTAACATCTTCATTAATGACCTGGGCAATGGGACAGAGTGCACCCTCAGCAAGGGGAGGACACAGTACAAAACTGGTTGAAGTGTTTGATGCAGTAGGTGGGTCTGCTGCCACTCAGAGGTACCTTGACAGGCTGGAGAAATGAGCTGAGCCTCTTAAGGTTCAGCAAAGGGAAATGCCAAACCCTACACCTGGAAAGATAATCCCATGCATCAATACAGATTGGGTATTGCCTGGCTGGAAAACAGCTCAGTGGTGAACCACCAAGGGGTCCTTGGGGTCACCGAGTTGAACACCAGCCAGCAATTGATTCCACCCCTGTGGAAGTAAGACTGATAGCATGCAAGGCTGCATTAGGAGGACAGTCATCAGCAGGTCAATCCTTCCTCTTGTCAGCTGTGGGAAACCCCCATCTAGGGTCCTGTGTCTGGTTCTGGGCTCCCCAGAACAAGAAATAGTGAGAGCAGTGAATGGCCATGGAAGGTGATGAAGGGATTGAAATGGTTGTCACGGAGAGGCTGAAGCTGATAGGCGAAGACTCAAGGGATCTTATCAATGTAAACTGTGTGATGGGAGGGAATAAAGATGATTGAACCAGTGTCTAATTGGTGGTCCCCACAAAAATAATTTGCTTAGATTAAGGGAACTTTTTTTATGTAAGTTTTGTCAAGCACTAGAATTAGTTGCCCAGAGCGGTTGTGGAGGCTTCATACCTGAAAACATTCAAGACCTAATTGGACACAGATCTGAGCAATTTGCTTTAGCTCATTCTCCTCAGAACCTTTGATTTTTATTTGTAGAACATTTGGACACTCATCAGAATTGTACTGACAGGTCTTGAGACATATAATTTCTGAATTCCACAGACAAGGTCAGCTGCCAGATTTTTTGAGGGAAAGAAATCCCAGAAGATAAGTCAGTTAGACATCTCACATTTGCTGCTGCAGGTTCAAGCTTTCCAATGCAGATTCTCTGCTAGTAACAACTGGTGGATCATAACATTTCCGTTGAATGCTCAGAGAAATGTCTGTGATGGAGTTTAAAGTAAAAGATACTTGCAGGGTAGCCTAAGCCTTGGTATTATTATTTTCAACTCTTGAGGTCAAAAACAGTTGGTTCTTCTGTAGGGGGAGAATATTTTAATTTCCAGCACAGAGGTTATGACACCAGCTGTTAGGACCACGAGGATGATGACTGAATCAGTCATAGTAGGAAAAGTTTCATCCATTGTAGCATAACATACACATTCATTTTTGGTGCAATATGAGTTTCCTTTTTAATGCAGTAAGATGAAGTCAGATGTCAACTGAGTTGAACCGCAGTCAGATGGGAAGGCAGAATGACCTTTATAAGCTGTTTCATGAAGAAGCCGTGGACTTCCCTGGATTCAACTGCTCCAATGTTAAGAGTAAATTGGAAGAGTAAACAAAAATATCTTCATCTTCAAGTGTGTTTTAAATATGTCTGTTAACAAAGAGCAGAATGAAGGCAGGTCAGTAGCTTTTTTCCCCCCTAGTGTTTGTTATACAAACATGCTTTCTCTAGCCAAGAGGTAGTGCAGCATTTCAGGGGTATCAGATTTTGATTTATTGAGTTAACAAAGGAATCTTCATGGTTTAACCTATCTTCAAGTAAATTAAATTTTACATGAGAAACTTGAAGCTTGACTAAGGGCTTTATTATTTTAAAATAACTTTTTGAAACATACTAGTAAATGCTAATGTCAGGCCTTAGGTTTTCTTTTGATAGAGATGATGGACACTTGCAAGTAAGAAAAAAGTCTGAAAGAGGAGAATAAAAACAGCTGGCAAAAATGAGGAAGCTGAAAGAAGTATCTAAAAACACACTTTGGGTTTTTGAGCAAGTTCATACCTCAGTGTAAGGTGTGCAGCTCTAGATATCTAGCATTGCTTCCCTCATGTTCTGAACTTATCAACATGCACTTGAAGGATAAACTAGGACTGTTTCTTTGACAGGCACTTTGCAGTGGACTGAAGAGTCATGCCTGAGAACAAGTTGGATATTGTTATTAAAATGAGTGCCCGCTTTTCAATTTGGGACTGATCTTGAACTTCTGTTAGATGCATGTGTTTATTGAAATAATTTGACTGTTACTGGGACACATATATTGAAACTGCAGGAGTCACCTTTACATTATTCAGTCTTTTTTAGAGCTCTTTTTAAGTGATTGCTGCCTGTGACTGTAACTAAGTGGAATTGTTGTCAAACAGATGCTTGTGAAGCATAGCCATCTGCTTGTGATCAGATGGTAGTGAGGCTGAAGCACAAATTGCCAGTGTAATACTATGCAAGTAAACCATTGCTAGTGCTTTGGGAGATGTGTAACTGAGCAAGCTTGGTTTGGATTTTGCCTCAAGTTTAACTTGTCTTACGAGTATCCCATGCAGGAGTGACTTGCAAGTATTACCTGCCAGTTACCAACAAATTAATGCCTGTGACCCTTCTTATTTTATACTTCCTACGTACAAATGTGCCACTGAACAGGTATCATAGGAGTTCTCAAGGGAAATTTGGTAACTGTGGTCCTTTATTCCTTCCTGCAAGGTCTTTAAATCACTCACTCATATGTGGGTTTGAACTAAACAGTCATCTTACATAACAAGGGCAGAATGAGTTTGGTGGGCAGTAACACAGAAAGAGGTAGATGAGAATGAAATAAAAACGCTAAAAGAAATGAAGAGGGAGACTGAGCAAGAGCATGAAAAGTGAGCAGAACAGGAGCAGAAGATGTGGAAGGAATTTATTGATATATCAAACTATGGCTTGAACTCATTTCGGTATTCTGTATAATGAAATAGTGTCGTGTCAAATCTCAGTTTGATTAAAGCTCATTTTAGATGATCCTTTATGGTTGTCCTCAAAAGTATGAATATTTTACTCTTATTTCAAACATACTGTTAGAGAAACTTTACAGGGAATTCATTTTTCAAAGAACTACAGGAAGGAGATAAAATCATCCCTGTGTACTGGCAGCTCTCCTGATATGCAAATGTTTGCTGCTGGCTGAATTGTACTTTCTAGCAGATACCTGAAAGCCTCCTGCATAGCAGGATCAGCATGCTTTGGAGTCTGCTAGAAGTCTTGGGAAAGCAGACTGGACACTGTGAGTTAAACATTGGTTTCTGAAATTCTCACTTTGAATTCAGGGGATCACAAAGCGTCTTGTATGATAAGAGGCTTACAAGTGGTAGGCACAATTCTTTCATAACTGTACAAGAATTGTGAATAGACATATTTCATTCATCTTCATTCACTTGAAATAAAATTAAAAATGTTTCTGGATTTAATAATGTACTTTTGCTGAAAAGGCTTAGCAAAAAAGATAGTGGTTTTTTTCCATGTCTGATAGATACACTGTTCATCTACCAGGAGTAAAAATGAGCTGTAACTTAAGACTTCGTGACACCAAAGTTATTTCATTTATTGCTTTAACCTTTACTGTCTGAAACTGTACAGCAAATTTATTACCTTACCTTTAGCAAAGAAGGGAAGAATTGCAAGTTATATAAAAATTTCCAAGTTGACCCTTTTACACTTAGGTTATCTTTAACTTTCAAGTGAAATTGCAGGGAAATAGCAAGGACTATTAATCTGAAGTGAAACTAAATATTTATTTTTTACAAGAAATACCAATAAATGTGAATATTCATGCACAGCACAATGTTCAGTGAGATGCAAGTTTCTGACAGTTATGCTCTTGCTTTCCATGTGTTGTCAACTGAATTTATATTGTGAATCCTTATTATACCCAGCGATCAATATTTTGAAAAGAGAATCACAGATTGGGTAAGGTAGGAATGGAACACTACAGTCATCTAGTCCAACCTCCCTGCTGAAGCAGGGTCCCTACAGTACTACTCAGGAGTGTGTCCAGACAACTTTTGCATATCTCCAGAGAAGGGCTCTGCAACTTCTCTGTGCAACCTGTTCCAGTCCTCAGTTGCCTGCACAGTAAAGAAGTACTTCCTTATGAAGAACTTCTGTGTTCCACTTTCTGCCTGTTGCCTTTTGTCCTATTGCTTGGCACCACTGAGACGCATCAGGTTCCATCCTCTTCACACCCTCCCTTCAGATATTTGTATGCACTGATAAGGTCTCTTGAAGCTGAACAGGCCCAGCTCTCTCAACCTTTCCTCGCATGAGAAATGCTCCAGTCCCTTAGTCATCTTTGTAGCCTTATGCTGGACCTACTCCAGGAGCTCCTTGTCTCTTATTTGCTGAGAAGCCTAGAACTGAACACAGCAATCAGGATGTGCCTCAGCAGGGCTGAGTAGAGGGGCAGAATCACCTCCCTTGACCTGCTGGCAGTGCACCCCAGGGTCCCATTGGCCTTCTTGGCCACACGGGCACACTGCAAGCTCATGGACAGCTTGTTGTCCCTCAAGACCCACAGGTCCTTTCCAGCAGGTTGACCCCCAGCCTGTGCTGGTGCCTGGCATAGTTCCTTCCCAGGCGCAGGACCCTGCACTTGCCTTTGTTGAATTTCAGATGGATCTTCTCTGCCTATCTCATCAACCTGTCGAGGTCCTTCTGAAGTGCTGCACAGCCCTCTGGGGTATCAGCCATTCTTTCCACCTTCCTTGTCAGCAAACTTGCTGAAGGTGCATCTGTCCCTTGCTGAAGTCATTGGTGAACAAGTCAAACTACACGGGACCCAGTATCGACACTTGGGTGACACCATTAATGACAGGCCTCCAACTAGACTTTGCACTGCTGATTACAATCCTCTGAGCTCTGCTATTCCTTCAGTTCTCAGTCCACCTCACCATCCACTCATCCAGCCTGCACTACCAACTAAAGCAGTGTGTGTGTCTCCTTTGGTGTTCCTTCTAGAGATCAGCTAGTTGATCATTTCCCACTCAGTTTGTACAATATACCCAGGATAGTGAGTGGTTCCAGTGGAAAACATTGATTTTTTTTTTTTTTTTTAACAGGAACTGAAGCATTTGAATTGTTTGTCCTGGAAACTTTTTGCAAAAGGAATGGATATTTGAATAAGTTTGTCAATTGTTAGAGGTCTTGACATTTTATTAGGTTAGGGATTAATTGCTTTTATTCTGAGTAACTGGCTTATCATGGTATTGCTACAGGAAGATAGTGTAACTTTGGAGGTCTGAAAAGGCTTCCACCCCCATAGCAATTATATATTTTTATATACTATACAAGCAAATATGAAAATATGATCACAACTCTAATTAATCCTCCTTTGTTCATGCATCCTTTTGCTTCTTTTCTTTTCTCCCACCCCCCAGATCCTGGATATGAACATTTTAAGATAGCAGAAAAATCCCATGGTAATTGGATCAAACTGTATTTAGAGGGGAATAATTCAGAAATACTCTTAAATCTTGGCAAAAAGGTCCTGAAGCAATACTTGGAGGCCCTCAAGACTCTGAGTTCTTCACTAAGCAAACAAGTGGCACAGTATGACATGTATTCGATGATGGTGGGGACTGTGATCATTATGGAGGTATGAAAATAGATATTTCAGTGAAAAGATTAAGTGTACAAAAGTAAAAGTATCTTGGTTTTGACTATTTAATGTATACACTTACTGGTCTTAAAAATTACCAAGTATGAATTCTTAGAATTGGCTGACATTCTGCTTGGATGAGGTTAATACTCTTTTTAATAATCTGGCCTTTACAATGATTCAAGGGTGCTTTTGATATGAATTGCTAATGTTTCAGTGTAGCTAGTTACAGTAAATATGCAAATGTGCTACAACTTAAATTACTCCCATATTAGTTAGCTTTACTGCATTTAAAAAAGAGAAAAGGTCTGTCAAGTAGATTCCTACCCACTCCTCTTTATCTAGGAGCGTAGCTGCTCAAAACAGGCAATACCTTATATGGACAATTTTCACAATTCCAGGAATTGTTCTTTGTACTGATGGGTTTAGGGCCCTGCAGTAAATACTTGCTGTGAGGTGCTGGGTTGCCACATCGTATCTTGTGTAGGCATAAAGATAAGATATGCCGTGTCTGGAATTTTAAGTGGATTTCTTCAACTGATCTTTTGGACAAAACTCAAATGCTGGAAATAGCCTCAAAAGCCTGGAAATTGTGTAATGGTTTGAGAACCATGCTGAAGGAGTAGCATGCCTGGACACTGAACTTCTATGTACCAAAGTTTGCACTGACCTTTTAGATTACAACATTGTCAACTTTTGTAAGTGAAAGCATTTTTCTTTAGGATGGAAATACCTACTACAAGCTTGACTTAGTCCTTGAATGTGGTGCTGTACAAGACTGTGTTACTATTCAGTGCCTGGAATAGATAACAGTATGTGAGCAGCTCATTAATATTTGAGTCTCCTCTGTCCTGGCAGGGCTCTGTGCCTTGTGTCCTATGCACTGCTCACTGCATACAGAGTATTTCTGAAATGACTTTGTGGTTAGACTGCTTGGTGTGGTTTGTCCCTCTGCTGACCACCTCACAGGGATGAGTTCCACTGTGCCCTTGGGTAGATGAGGTGGTAGGTTCTGTTTCTGCTCTACAGATGGAGGACCTGGAGGTGGACAAAGTCCAGTGCAAAGCTGAAGTGCTTATATTTCTTTCTTATTTCTTTGTTTTGGAAACCTGTGTATTCAAGCTGTGGGCAGCTGAAGCACTGGATTATTTTTTACCTTCTGAAATGTTTGTAGATGCTTACTGTTTCTAGAAAACAAATCTTAGGTATTATACTCAATGGGCCTTTGTCAAAGACACATGCAGCTTACTAACCGTGGAAATTTTCAAATTTTCTTTGAGCAGGGCGTGCTCAGCATCACTGCAAGACTGGATGCAAAGCAACTGGAGTTTTTTATTTTCTCCAGTGTAATGCTCAAGAAACTGCCTTGCTTTCCAAAATCTTTTTGTCTTGATATGTATTTTCCACCTTCGCTGAATATATAACAGTAGTAAAACTCACATGTCACTTCAAACTACACTATGCTAGAAATGCCATTTATCGGATGAGGAGGGTCCCTCTGGGACATGGTAATACTGATAATACTGCAGTTGCTCAAAAGACCTAAATTTAGTTTTGTAGATAAGTAGTGCCTTCCTACTGTGAGTGCTGTCTTTGTTTCAATTTTAAGTTCTGTGTTGAAATGTAAGACCTAAGCCAGTTCGCTACTCTGAAACTGTATATTTTCATAACCAAATGAAATGTGGAGTAGAATATGATGAAGCAGCAGATGAGTGCAATGCATTTGATATTTTTTGCTCTACTTTACTGTATCTCACTGTAATGTGGGAAAAATTTAGGCAGAGGTCTTCACAAGTGACAGTGAAAGATTGCAGGTTGGCAATGGTCTGTTTTTATCTTGATTTGTTTTAATCTTGCCCTAGCAGAGGCTGATTGAGGTCAGTGTAGTCCTAGCTCCATCTGTTCAGCTTGCAAAGCATTTTAGCATGTGGCTGAAGTATTTTGTAAGGGTTTGTACATGAGTAGCAGAAATTTTCCTGTTATTATTCATCTTCACTGCTGCAGTTACCTGAGAGAAAACTTGGAATTCTGCCTGATCTGTGTGCAGGTTAGGGCAAAGTTAAAGTAAAACCAATAAATCAAATTAAGATGAGGAGAGGTATAAAAAATAAATACTGGAAGAATTCATAAGCTTCAAATTCAGCATACACTTGTGTGATAGTATGAGAACTTCCCCTGGTTTGAGAAGCTATTTAACTCAGCAGGATCTCATATATGTGTATCTCTCATACAGAAAGAAAATTGCTTCTGATGGAGCGTATGTAACTTCAAGCATTTACAGGTGACAAATAATGGGTCAAATTTGTTTGCTTTGGAACTATTTTAATGTTGGGAGTTACTTTTACGGGGAATAAAAATCATACGTATTATCAGTTACCACAAGTGAGGAGGCAAATGGTTATTTATTAAACTTGGGAACTTGTGTGTCCAAGCCCTTAATAAATGAAAACAGTATCTTGGATTCTCCCATTTTTATCGAAATATCTTACTGGGGAGAAAAAACCCTACATAGTTCTTCACAGGTGGATTTTTCGATGAAGTATGTGTACTAGCAGAGTGACATGGATGACAACAGCATGATTTTTTTCAGTGAATTCTCACTGTATGTTTTAGCTAATCCCAATTTTCAAAGTATTAATTCTCTATTTTTTTTTCCTAGGTTCTGCTGCTGCTTTTGCTCAGTGTTCCAAAAGCCCTGAGCAAGCGGGCAGAATTTGAAGTGCCCCTCTCCCCTCCACTATTCTCTCTGCTGTTTTATTTGATGTGTCTGATGCTGTGTGCAGTTCATGTCATTGTGTGCACATCGGCAGAAAGTTTGTGCTATTTCTGCAGTATGTCCTGGCTAACAGCAGTTGGAGTGATGATGCTGATCTCTGCCCTCATGTGCGGTATTTTATCTGCTATTGCAAAGATCTTTGAGAATTCCCGACTTCCAGTGAAGGTGAGAGCATGCGTTAATTATGGTTCAAAATGTTTTGCTTTTCATGGTGTGCTTTCAGTTAAAATTTTTAAAGTTTTATCTCTGTATGCCTAAAGAAATTTTTATTTTGTAACATAATTTGAATAATTTAAAGGTGTAATTGAAGTGTGGTGTTTTCACTGTGGCATGATACCGATTGCTATAATGAAGATCACAGAAGTGCTTATTTTGACATTACTTGAGGAAATGTTGTAAATATTATAAAATATTTTACGGCTGACTTCATGAGGTCGGAAACAGTTATGCTGTGTACAAATTCTGTGTTGTTACACAGTGATGTTTCGCAGTTGCAATTAAAGCAAGATGTATGATACTTTGCAACAACATGCACCAGTGATCATAGGATCTCAGAATCATAGAATCAGTCAGCTTGGAAAGGACCTCTGAGGTCATGAAGTCCAACCCTTGATCCAGTACCACTGCCATTACCAGACCGTGGCACTGATGCCACATCCAGTCTCATCTTAAAAACCTCCACGGATGAAGAGTCCACCACTTCCCTCGGCAGCCCATTCCAATGCCTGATTACCCTCTCTGTAAAGAATTTCTTCCTCATATCCAACCTAAACGTCCCCTGGCACAGCTTCAGACCATGCCCTCTTGTCTTACTGATAGCTGCCTGTAAGAAGAGACCAACCCCCACCTGGCTACAACCTCCTGTCAGG
>JAWWLV010000100.1:28376764-28402731 GCA_035041135.1 Platyrinchus mystaceus | reverse complement strand
TGCTCTCCAGCCACTCTGTCCCAGCCTGTAGCGCTGCAGGGGGTTGTTGTGGCCAAAGTGCAGGACCCGGCACTTGGACGTGTTGAATCTCATCCCGTTGGATGATCTGTCCTTTCCTAAATACAACAGACATTAATGCTCCAAGAAGAAAATGCTTTGCCAGTACCCTATTTTCTTCAGTGCAATTCACTTCAGTATACTGAAAGTGATGCTAAAAGGAGATGTTGATAGAACTTGGTATATCATTCTTCCTTTATATTCATCGTTCACATAAGACTTAGATGCGTCTGATCGTTTAGGTAAAGAAAGAGACTAAGAGGTCAGCTACAAATATCTGCTTTATCAAATCAGAGAGAAAAGAAGTTTCATCTTGGATATAGCTGCTAACAGAATAGTCTTTGTAAGTGTAAATCACAGTTTGGTTGTGGTACTGAAGGTTTTGTGTCAAAGTAGTAGTAATGTTTTGCTACCAAAGCTAGTGATGCTTGTGTGGGTCTTTTTTTAGAGTCAAATGAAAGGTGAGGGTAAAATTCATCAACATAAATGGAGAAATCTTCTGAATGAGATGTCTAGTTTTACAGTTTGTCAACACAGTACGTAGGGACGTGCTGTTTTTTAAATGGACTCAGTTCACTTTTGCTGGTTCTGATTTGTTCTGCTTAGTGTTCTTATTAGCTCTCTGTATTTTATTGTAAACGAGGTAGACATTAGTCTTAGAAAAAGGAAAATAATACGGCCTTGGAATTATTTGTGCTTCAGAGTATTCTGTAGAGACCTCACATTTACTTGCTCTTTTCCATCTTGTTACCAGTTTTTCTAATTTTAGTAGACAATAAGAATCTAAATATGATGACTTTCTAGACCTGCATAAAATTTACAGGCATTCCACTTCAATAGCATTGAGACCAATTGCAACAGGTGATAGGTTTCTTCTCCAGGTAGATAGTCTCAAAGAATCAGAGTCATAAAATGGTCTGGGTTGGAAGGGATCTGAAAGATCATCCAGTTCCAAACCCTTTCTTTGGTCAGGGATAGCTTTCACTGGACCAGTTTGCTCAGAGACCCTCCAGCCTGGCACTGAACACTTCCAGGGATGGAGCATCCACGGCTTCTCTGGGCAACCTGTTCCAGTGCCTCACCAGCCTCACTTGAAGTGGATCAGCTCCTTCAAGTTGATAATACACAAATGATGAGGTTTTCAGCAATGCTTTCCAGGGTTTTGTGTGTGTTTGTTTCTTCAGTCCTATTCCATTGGTGACTGGATTGCTGGATGTGTATCTCATCTCGTCAAAGTCAGGTAGGCTTCATTCCAGTCATGGATGAAAGCAATGACCTGGTTTTGTTTAACATTTGTACTAGTCTCAGGTCTATTGTAGAACGGTATCGTGGGGTTTTTTAGGGTCAATGCTTATACAAATGTGGAGCCCGGAGAAGGCAAAAGGAGCAGCGTACAGTGGGCATGTGTCCCAAACATTCACCTCCATCTTTCATCCCTCTTTCCAAAAGAATGCCTAGACTTTGGGGGAGAAACTGGTTGTCTTTGTGTGCTGTGTCTTGATCCTGAAGGGCCTCCTGTGTGAGTTAGGAGTACCACTTGTGCTAAAGTAACTCTGAATCCGAGTGTGTGTGATCTGCGTATCTCCACAGTGTGAATCTGCGGATGGGGCCCGCTTCCGAAAGAGTTCTGAAGCCCTGATCTTCCAATGGCAGGAGTAGAATCCTGAGTCACGGTCTTGCTGGTTAAAAAAAGCTAAAAAGCCTTTTCCAAGCTCAAGCTGTACGATAAAATGTAGGTATTTTAGAAGTAATTAAGATAAGCTCTCCTGTTAATGGCTTCAGAGCTTTTTTCCTTCAAATTGTTTCCGTTCACATCTAAAGATTTCTCTGAAGTGCTTCTCATTTGTAATGCTTTTTTTTCCCACTGTGGCTGAATATAGAAACTGATTACCAAGTTCATGAATTTTCTGAAGACCAGTGCAGGCAGTGTTAACATCTGCTTCCTGACTGTTATTTATAGATTCTGATTGCTATGTTTCTAGCAGCACCAGTCCCTTCTTTTAATGATACTTAAGGCTTTAAATAGTTCTGCAACCCTTTATGAGTTCCAGAAAATCATAAAAAATTTTAACTTTTTGTTCACTGTAATTGCTTGGTAGTTGACATAAGTATGGTATTTACTACTACTAGTTGTGGGTTTTTTCTCCATGTTTCTGATAGAAATATAAACTAAGTTTTTTTGAAACTAGAACACAAAAGTTAAAGCTTGTCAAATACAGTTTTTGAGAAGTTTCATTGTGCAGAATTATAGGGTTTTTTTACTGCATAAAGAAAATGTTCCTCTTTCAGTTTATTTTGAAGTACCCTGTTCATCTTACAATATTTTTGGGTTTCCTTCCCTATGTGATATTCTTGGTTAATTGAACAGTGATATATTTTTATGGAGTTACACCTAAATTTTTTTTTGCATTTTTTGACTTGGAGGAGAAAAAAGGTGACTGGGTGGTGTCTTTACCAGATAGCTTTCAAAAATGATCCTAAACTGCTTTGAAAATGTAGGAGCAAGTGTCATCTGTAGTACATTGCTGTGGTGGGTCTGGCTGAGCAAAGCAGAAGATAGACTACAGGAGGTTTTATTTCAAAGTGAAGAAGTTTCAAAATTTACTGGTCAGAGATTCACATATTTTATCATTTATGTATTGGCATTTTTGCAAGCTAGCAAGATATGTTCAAAGACAGGGCAAGAGGTCAGTTTCTGTATTAATCACTAATGCTGGTACATCAGTTGTTAGAGCTGCCTTGGCTTGGGAGATGACATGCTTAGACTGGAAGCCTGGGACTTATAAATTTCTGAACAAAAGATTCTGTATTAAGTTTGTTCGCCAAGATATCAGTGAGAATCATACAGGTCTTCCAGTGTCTGGAGCGTCTGCTGAGTTCCTGAGGGTTGGACATGTTCAGCAGCTAGAGAGACAGAGCTGTGAATAGCAGAGTAGGACCTACATTTCTGTGCCTTTAAACCACATCTAAGAACTAAGTACAATCTAAGTATTCTAAGGTCAGACTGAATATGACTCCAGACTCATACGTAATAAAGCACAGTTCATGTATAAGGAATTGCCAGTAAATTTAGAAAACCTCGATGGAGATATCTTCAGAATTTCTTAGATTATCAAGGCTCAGGAGATTATAATTTGCAACTTAATTTTTGATTTTGCGTAGTGATTTAACTCTGATCTGAAATGTGGTTTATCAATAAATGTCATTGGATTTTAATCCTTTGATGTGAATGTAGGAGTAATTTTTTTCTCTTTTCACTGGAATTGTGACAGACAAGGAGGCAAGAAATACAGATTTTGACCCCGGGACGTTTCACACTAATGCCATTGTTTTCATGAGAGTTTTGTATATTCTTTATTGATAAAGCATCACTTCTTCAGTTTTCATATCAGTTGCTGACAGCAACCAGATACAAGAGACGAACCATTCCATAGATTTTCTGTTATGTCTTATAAAGAAGATGAATTATATCAAAGACTTGTTCATTGTCATTTATTGAGGATCTCAGATTCCTTTGTCTCTTCAAGCAGATAATACTTACATGCTCATTATTTAGTTAGCCAAGATCTTTAAGGTCAGCATGATGGAATTATTGGAATTTAAACTTTCTGTAGTTCAGTCATGTACTGTTCTTGTCTCAGCTTTGTGAATTTCATGCTCTTTGGTCTTTGCACAGACTACCTTGTCCTTTCATTTCAAATACCAGCTTATGGTATTTGCTTTTCAGAATAGAGTACTAAACAAACCAGAGTGGTCTTTAGAGCACCAAAGAAATTTCAAATACTAGTAAATTTAGATTGGTCCTGGGCATTTTTTTCCAATTCATTAATATTTTTCCCCCTATTGTGTTGTGTGTAACCTCATGGAGACTTTTTTTGGTTGTGGGTGGTTTGTGTTGTTTGTTTGTTTTTTTGTTTTTTCAAGTGAAATGACTTTGGTGTAGTGTATTCTTTAACAACAGAGGAAATGAAAGGGCTGTGAATAGGTCATAACTGTAACTATACCTCCTGCATTCTTTCACATGCATCTCATAAAATTTTGATTCCAGAGAGGGTTAACAAGGTTCTTGCATTAAGTGTGTTTGTTGTCTTCTCCATGTTGCATGGTCCTGCTTATTAAACAAAAGTGCATATGCTGCTGTCAGTAAGTTATAAACGCAAGTGAGACTTGCATCTGAGATGCTCAGAGATACTTGTATTTTTTACACCTGCTTTCTCGTTACCTGCTCCAAGATTAGTGAGTTTCGATCTTCTTCTAACCTATGATTGAAACAGTTCAGGAATTGCAGTACAGTGTGCATTTTTTAATGGGAGTGTTTTCTCTGTGAATTTTATGTCTGTGAATATTCACTACGTTTTTTTAAAGTTTGTTCATAGGTCAGATGTAGGAGGATGATGTGGTTGAAATATGCGGTTAAAGAAATGAATGTGACAGTAGGTTCAGAGATCTTTGTTCTGAAGTAAAAATGGCATGCAGTAGTTTTGATTTGGCTTTTAAATTGTTATCAGGTGCTTAAAGATCAGTTTAAGAAGTAGTTTGTGATATTCTCTAATAGGGCAAAAATTGAGAAAATAAAAGGGTAATGGATGATTTTGACGGTGTTTTTCTCAAAATACTTCACAAGTATGTTACCCTATTTGTTAAGGTGTGTTAGGAAGCTCCTGCTGGCTTTGCTGTCCTCCAGGGCTGGAGTGCCTTGGTCTTGGAGCCCAGCTGACCCTGCCTCTGGTGATCCAGGGTCACTTTTCCTGTTGCTGACACCCTGACCTGTCCTGTGTGTACTCTGGTCTCTCCAGCTGCTGGCACCCAGGGCTCACGGTCCTGATGGCCAGTGGTCCCCACTCCAGTCACTCTGGCACACAGACCGCCACGTGCTGCAGTCACTGGCACTGTATGGGTCCAATGACCCGTGATCCTGCTCCAGCTGCTGGCATTTGCTTTTACTTGCTCTGGGCTCAAGTTGCTGACATGCAGGCTTGTTCCTGGCTATTTGCAGTGGCACCTTGCAGCACTCTCAGGTGGGAGTTGCACAGTAAGATAGGAGAGGATTTAATAAGACAGGATAGACAACAGTGACCAGGCTCAGTCAGAAAAGTGCACTGACTGGCTCCTGTTTATATGTCTCCTTTACCCTTTCTCCTCTCACTTTGCTCCCTGGTTCCATCCTATTCCCCACTTTTAACACCTTCCTGAAGCTTAAGGAGTTGGCCAGATGTCAGATACCCGTGTTCTGTCACTCACTCCTTATCTGTTATAAAGTCCAGACTGAAGCTCTTCAGAGCTATGCTTGTGATTTCCTAATGGCCTGTCAGTTAAGGGCTGAAGAGTTTTGGTCATCTTTATGGTCTCCCTTAGTGCTTACTTATCATGTTTGTGTCTCTTTGTGGTCTTATTATGGCTTTCCCTGTGTGCTGAATGGTTCTTTACGTGATAATATCAGTGAACTGAGTGCTCTCAACAACTTCCACATGCCCTTATGCTCTCTTTTTAGCCCTATCATCGGGGGTAGTGATGATGGGGCAATTTCAATTGTCTGCTGAGAATAGGAAATCGAACTAATGGAGGCATTAGACAAAAAATATTGTGGTTTTAGATAGGCACAGTGTGTGAAGTAAATAATAGATGGTGAGGCTTAAAGTAGATTTTATGATAAAAGACATATTTTAAGCTAAGCAAGGTTAAGGGGTGCCATCGGACAGTAACTTTGGTCAATTTGGGTAGTGAAGGCTGTCACTGTATTGAGTTGAGGATATCACAGTTTTAAACTATTAGAAAATTACCTATTATCTATATCTCAAGTTTGATTTCTGCAGAATTTCTACTTTTACTTCTACAAATGTGCAGCCGGGAGTGAAGTTGTTTAGAACCTTCTGTCACTGTACAGTTATGATGATTATTCATAGAGAAGTTTTATCCCTTAAACAGAATGCAATTATGAAAATTATTACTATGCTAAATATGCCACACTGAAATAATTCTTGTGTAATTTTTTGAGATTTGCTAAGATAGAAATAACTTGTCTCATGATTTATTTTGTTTTCTTAGAGGAAATTGCTGTAAGCACACTGTGAATACTTACACAAGAGAAATTTTTATACCCTTTCACCACTCCTGGTTGTTTGTTTTCGTTTTCTTTTTTTTTTTTTTTTTTTTTTTTTTTCAGAATCCAGCTGGGTCCAGTTCTAGTTGGTCGGAAATAGATGTGCTGATTCTGGCTGGAACGATTGGCCATGTTTTGAGTTTGGGGGCAAGCAGTTTCATAGAAGAGGAACATCAAACTTGGTATTTTCTTATCAATACGCTTTGTTTGTTGCTGTGTCAGGAGCTTTGTAGAAATAATTTTCTTCTAAAAGAATGTGACCTACAACATAGCACCAATGTGAAGCAAAATTTTGATAGTCTCAGGGAAACCTCTGAGTGCAAGAATATAGACATTCCAGCGGCAGGTAGTTCAAAATTGGACAAGGCCACGTCTTCATCTGAATTCATGGAAGGATCACATAAGTGGATAAGCTTAGCAACTCCATGGGTCATCCTTATTTGCTGTCGGCTGCTTCGATCCTTGAACCAAACAGGTGTCCAGTGGGCTCATCGGCCAGACTTTGGACACTGGTTGACAAGGTGGGTGTCTGATTTACTGTCACTCTTTCTGCCTTATTTAAAAATTAATGTGTGTTTCATTTGGTGAAGTACATATGTATTTCTGTGCAGTCTGTGATTAGAAAGTGCTGCAAATGTGCAAAGCAGATAAATAGTGAGGTAACATAAGGAATTTTTCACTGCTGTTTCATGCAGGAGTAATTCCTTGTGTACTATCAGTAGTTCATAATCTTTGTCCTGCGCCATGACTTATCTAATTAATGCCAATTATACACGATAGGTTTATCAGAAGCAAGAAGTAAATATTTTCTGTATGTAGGTCAGGAGTGTCTGGTTTGAGAAATTAAGAATCACTTAATAGAATTAAACTCTTGAAATTAAGACAGGAGGGTTCTGCACAATTCCAAACTTCATGAAGTCACAGGAGAAGATGCTTCACGTACAATTTTTCCTTGTCTATCACAGGCTTTTTAACGTGTGGGTGGAAAACTGGAGGAATTTTTTGAGTATAATATGATAAACAAGAAGAGGAATTTTTTGTAAGTTGAAGTACACTAGAGAAGAGCTTCTGCTTCTTCTAATACCTCTTAGTATTTTGCAGAACTACAGTCTTTATTCAGCGATAAAAAGTACGTGAGATTTGAACTGCCTTCTGTACTTCAGTTGGTGGATGGAGAAACAATATCTTGAGACTGCCTAGTCAAGGTTTTGCAGGCAGCAGATGAAGAGGCTGTGCTGTGTAAGATAAATAGATTTCTTGCCAGTATCTTACAACACATGGATGAAATGTCATTCATCATTCATTAAAAATGACATGAGCAAATGGACTAATATGAGACTTGTTATTTATTGGCAACCTCTCAGATGAAATACTAATTGCTGTGACAGGCACGAACGCTGAAAGACATGAGTTAGGAGGGAATTTATCGCATTGTAGTGGTTGTTCCATACCAGAGCTTTCACCATGCATTCGTGCTCTTGAGATGAGGTGAGGGATTGAGGAAAGAATGTCAGATTTTCTACGTCAACTCCACATGATAGACAACTCCTTCATTATGAGCTAAGCCAATATGTGAGCAAGGTGAGGCATGATTTGGTGTGACCATTAGAATTTTAACAGTTAATCCTGAGCCAGATGTTTCTTCAGACTGTCAGCCCTTTTCTTTGGAATGTGGTGGGGCCACAAAGACATGGAACACAAGGACCTGATACTCTTGCAGCTGAAAAAATTGTGTTTGTTTCAGATACGTGCTTTTATTCTTGTGGTCCACCAGGAATGTTTACTGACTCTTGCAAATGTTATCAGCCTTCTAAAAATTCTGTACACATGTTTGGACTTAGCTTCCAAAGATCCTGCTTCAGTTTAATGTGCTCCCACCTCTGATTTCTTGGTGCTAGAGCAACAAAACCTATTCCAGCCTTGGGCTATAGGGCCTCAGGGAGATAGCACAGGTAGAGCATAGTCTGCAGATAGAGCAGATGCTTCTGGGGCTTCCTGATTTATAACAAAAGTTGGGGAATCCTGGGAAATCCTATATACCCAGCTCTAACACCTACTACCTGTCAGGAGCTTCCACGCAACCAACTCAGGTAAACCCAGGCCTTTGTACACCTGTTCTGGCTTCCTTTGTACACCTGTTCTGGTTTTGTTGGGGAAGGAGTGGGGATAAGGGAGGGAGGAGGCTATTTTTATGTTTCATTTTTGTCCCTATAAATTGGAATTTGTGTGAATTTGAATATGTCCGTATCTTTCTCTGTACTGAGTAACCCATAACTGGACCCAGGGCTGAACACCAGGGGAAGAAACAGCCTTCCTCAGCCTTCTGGTAATATTTTTCATGATACAGCTCCAAATGCTGTTGGCTGTCTTTGCTGCAAGGGCACATTGCATGCTGATTATCAAGTCAAGAGTTCATCAGAGATCATCAGGGTGCTCAGAGCCATCTCTGAAAAGAGGGTCAGCCTCTGTCCTGATGTGTGTAGCTGTTTGTTCCAGGGTGCAGGACTTGCCTCTTGCCCTCGTTGAACTTAATGAAATCCCTGATGGACCATTTCTCCAGCCTGTCGAAGTGTCTTTGAGTGTCAGCAGACCCACCTACTCTATCAACCACTGCTCCCAGTTCTGTGTTTTGTACAGACTTCCTGAAGGGACACTCTGCCCCATGGTTCAGGTCATTAATGTAGACACCGAACACTACTGACCCCAGTGGGAAGTCCTGGTGTTGACAGCTAGCGACTGGCCTTCAGGTGGACTTTGTGCTGCTGATGGAAACTCTCTGAATCCAGCATTTGAGTAGTTTTCAGTCCACCTGACTGCTTTACACTCTTCCACTGAGCTTGTCATCTCATCACAGAAGTTTGTCAGTTTGATTAAGTATTCTCCTTCATAAAGCCATCACAACCCTCTTACTAAAGCTGTCTGCCTCCCCCTTCAGTAAGGCTGAAGTACAGCAGCTAGATATCAAAAAACCAAAAAGCTTCAGAATTTACAGGTGAATTGCTCCCTATATCAAATTATGACCTCACATTGGGCATATTTGCTTGGGTCTCAGAGCAAGTAGAAGAGAAGAGGTTCTACAGCTACAGTCTTAGGCTGCAGCTGATTGTGTGGCTCTAATAGTATATTGGAGGAGCTCTTCCCATACAAAGCAAGGTACTTGCTCTGTTGCTCTTCTCCTCACTGGCCCTGTATTTTACTTGCTTGCATGTCAGTATGGTGAACTAAATCACTGAATAGATGTGACTGGAAAAATAACTCAAGATGGCATCGGAAACACTTGGCTTTCTGTTGGATCACATCCCACTCTGATTTACCATCAGGCTTCACAGGCAAATGGGCTGGCTAGTAACAGGAATGCAGGAAGGGAAGAGTGTACAAGTCAACACTGCAGTTGTCGAAATTACTGTAGAAACAGAATGTGGAGGTATCTGCATCTTTTGAAGTGCTGCAGACATAAACAGTTTTTTCTTTCTGCCATTGTCAAGCATTCTTACAAGAACCTGCATGCCTTTCAAATATGATTGAAAAAGAAGCAGTGATTCAAAACATTTATTTTGGGGGCTTAAAAAACACTCTGCAAAAGTCCAGAGTGCTGTGTTAGGCTAAGAGTGTATGTGATTAGGGCTGTCACACTTTAGCGTTCTCCCTTTCATTGATGTGTTTAGGCAGCAGATGAAAGAACAGAACCCTGGCAGCCCTGGCACAGGCTGGGCTGCTGTGGAGCTATATCCTGACTTCAACAATGGAGCAGCTTTTAGCCTAACAGGAGAATACAATATGTCACCATGCTGATGTATACTTCAGTTGCTTTATAGGGTTAAAAGATTAGCAGCATTTGAAGTATACAGAGTTTGGACTCGAGTGATGGGATGGTAGTTGAGTTCTTGAGTTATGTTGTGGTTCACTGGACAAGCTTCAGAAAGATTAGTCAATGAGGCAACTAAATCTTTACACATCCTGGGGTTTGTAAAGTGTCAGTGAATTCCTATTTGGCAAACATGTTTGCATTTTCTTTGGTTAGAGGTTTTAATGTGTTTGTACCTTCTCCTTTACAAGAAGAGAACAGGGTGGTAGAGATGTCTGTTTCCCTAGTGTTTTGATCAAGATTGAGATGATGTGTTTTCCTTAACAGCATGAATTAAAAGTTAGTGATAAGATGAGTTGCATAAAGCACTTATTGCTCTTCCCAAAATGCATTGCTAGTCTGTAAGGTTGATTGTTGTTATATTTTTAGCATGATTTGCATAGTTATGTCTTAATAGATCTCTTTTTTACTAGCAAGTATTTAGAACCTTACTTATATTGTTTGTACCCTTGTTAGAGTTGCAGCTACTCAGACTTTTTCTAGCCAGTCTTTTATTTTGTCTCTAAAATGAACTAATGAACAAACTACCCTCTTTTTTTATTCCCCTGTATTGACCTTTTAGACATCTGTGCTCATGCTCAGACTAATATTTTGCTTATCTGGACAGTGCTTAGCGGCCTCAGCATTTGAGACAGAGAGAGTGTTGTCCAGGTTTGTCCATAGAAAAATGTAAGTACCAAAACACAGAAAATCAATATGCCTGTAGTGTGTTGAATTTGGCTACTAGGGATGCATTCAGCAGTGCTGAAATAAGGAAGATGTTCCTTGTTATTTGCAGACAGACTCTGTGAAATCTGCTACAAAGAGGAAAAAATACTATGATGGGAAAAAGAGCAAAAGAAAATCAGTAGATGAAGTGGAAGGGAAAATGGAATCTAAATCTGACTGGAAAGCAGGTTTTCTTTTTAATTAATTGGTATTTGGTTAGCTTCATTTAGCTGGTTATCTTGGTCAGAACTGATACTTGAAAGGTGTCAGAGCTGCTACATGGCAGCATCAGCTTGAAGAGAAGTGTCGAGAGCATCAGCATGGGAAGATAATAATATTTTCCTTTAATTATCTAATTTAACCATCCCCAAATTCCCTTCCCCCGAAGCCAGCATACCTTGTGACTCCTGTGTATTCGGTTGTACACAGTAAAATGAAAGTCAACAAATAAAAAAGGCCTTATCCTCTTAACTATTAGTTATGCACATTTATAATTCCTTTCACTCTACTTGTATTTGCAGTAGTGAGGTGAGGTCAAAACAGTGGAAGGAAATTTCTTCAACCTTCATTCTGTTACCAGAAGTGTGACTGTAGACCACAAGAAGTTACAATAAGAAGATATAGGCAAAGTGCTCTTTTTTTCCTTCCCCTCTCACCAGGTTTTCTCTCAGGAAGCTGTTGGTTTTTCACTCCATTTTGTGATTTGGGCAAAACCCACTACATTGCAGCTGACATCAGAGTAGCATGTTTGTGCTTGTATTTCTGAGTAGACTATCAAAATAATTTAGAATTTTGCTAAATGGCTGGAGTCTCTGTGTCTGTGTTGAGCAACTACCATCCCCTTTCAAAATACATGCTAATTACATATGCTTTTAGCCTACTAACTGGAGGAACCTTGGCTAGAAAACGTTGAAACTGTAGGTGATTTATGCTGACCTGACTTCACTTGCTATAAATCCATTTCTTCTTTCTTCTGCAAACACTATAAAACACTGGGATAGGTTTCTTTGAGCAGATTTATATGGTTCAAAAAAACTCCCAAAAGAAATCACAGAGGACTGTTACCTGAAAACCTGGACAGATTTGTATATAACCCCCTGTGCTAGCAGTCAAGGATGCAAAGCCATGTGACTGATGTGCGCATGATTTTGAATACACCTTTGCTGTGCCCTCATTTTCTCAGGGGAAGGGTGTTAGAGTATGATTTCAAATGTTCACTGTAAGAATTGCAGCTATTAGTGAGTGTCTGACTTGATATAGCAATAGCTATAGTTACTTCTTACAGACAGGAATGGCTTTTTTAGATTTTTTGTATTGCTGTGTTAGCTTGGTCTGCAAGAGTCTCTTAACAAAAGCGTATTGAGTTTTTTAGATAAAGAGACAAAATGATGACGATTTGATGTTATTTATTCCTGATTGGACTTGCTGTCATACAACGAGAAGCCAAGGAGAATATGACCTGAAAACTTAAAATTTTCAAAAATGTTCATTTGAAAGGTGCACTGGCTACCAAGTTAATTATGTGTTGATCATATGAGATGGTGCTTTCACTGTCTTCATGGGTTGCTGCAGGAATCCATTCACTGCTTCTGCTGACTCCTTATGTAGAAAAAGAAGAATCGTGAGGAGAAACATCAAGACTGGATTTTCTCTCCTGTAGTGTTCTAGATCTTATTCCTCTCACTTTTCTCCACTGGCTTGCAGAGGGCAGTGCACCTCTTGGGAGTCTTGTTAGTTCTATGAACTACTTGACTGGGTCCTGCATGGAGGATTAGCAGGACAATTTTTCTGTCCCATAACCTTTCCTCTGTGACTTTCCAAGTGCAATAGCTGAAACAGCTATTGGTCAAACCCATGATAAACCAAATATTAGGAACAGGAAAGTAATCCTCTGTGAAGTACAGCAATTTTTATTAAATCAGAGATAAAACTGGAGTTTCCCAAGTGTGATGGGATTTAATACAGATAACAGCCCAGGCTCACTATTAGTTTTCTGAAGTTGGTGATCTTTTATCTTGGCATCTTGAATGTGGAAGACAGAAGATGGAGTCCATCTACATGATGTTCTTAACAGAAGGTAAATCTAACAAAGTTAGTGGTTTTACATCATTTGGGATGCTGGGAATATTTGCAGTAGGCATGGGTTGGCAATTCTTGCACTACAGTGGGCTTAAAGTATGTAGGTAGCTGTGGTAGGGGTTGGGTGCAGATCTTCACTTTACCCCATTACATTTTGCAGTGCTAATTCATACTACTGAAGGTTTAAATACATGACATTGGCAGCATGCTTGGTGAAATGCCCTTGATTGTGGAATGAGTGTTACCTCTATCTAGGCTGCAGAGGAACAAACAAACCGTATCTCTAATGTTCTCTGTCAATGATGCAAATTTAGCATGTTCTATGTCTAAAATTAATTAAACAAATCAAATACGTGTCGTTACTTCAAAAGACAGAATAGTTCTAATCCTGCTATGCAAAAATCTTTTTCATTTTGCTAGAAAATAAAATGGTGTAGTATAAACAAAATGCACTGTTTCAGAATGTATAAACAACAAAACCCTAGTTTAAAAGCATTAGACCCTTTTCCACGATGCAATATGCAGCTCAGTTTTTATATAATTGACAGAATAACTAGCATAAGGTGGAACACAATAATTACACTTTTAAATATGTGTGCCTGAATAGAAAACCTTATTAATAAAACTGTTTTTCTAGAAATACTAAAATATTTTACCGTACCTCTCAGCAACTTCATAACAAATATCGGTGCAGTGATTAATTTGGTGCTGCATTAATTAATACAGTTTATTAATTGATTAATATGCTGCTGTAGCTAATGTATTTAGCTCTAATTTATGTTTTAAATGAGGTTTTTTTGTTTGTTTGTCTTTTCCCAGCTCTGAACATAAACCTGAACTCTCCTTCTTGGCTGCAGTCTCCCTACTTATGATCTTCTTTCTGGTTCAAAGAAGATGCTCCCTGGTTTCAAAAATTGCCATGGCACTTGGGCTCCTGGGAGTCTACAGTTACCGGGCAGCTGTTGGAAATGTCATATTTCCATGGCAACATGGTGGCAAAGATATTTCAAAGTAAGTTAATCAACAGATCTTGTATTTCTGGCAAGGTGTTAACACTTTGGATATCAGGGGATGAGGTGGAGGGGACATGATGTCTGGGTTGGAATTACATCCTTATGAATGGAACTCTAGTTTGCAGGTGACCAGCACTCAGATTTTGTTGTGTGTGCTTAATTTGAAGCCCAAGTAAGTGTCTTTTGACTGTGACAGATCAAAAGCCAGTCAGATAAAAATCAAAATGAGGAAAATCTAGTAGTCATACCCTATATTTTTGCTAAAATGCAACCCCAAATGCACCATCTCCTCTTGTTTTAGATGAACTTGCAGTGTTTAGCAGAGCACATGCCAAGCACATTGAGCTACTTCTTAGTTTCGGAAATGCTGAGGCAGTAGTTCAGAGAGCTGCTTTTCCATACCTGGTTTTCCCAGTTGAGTTTTCTGTAATATCTGGGCTTTCAAGATGTAACCACATCCTTCTTGAGGTCTCATCTGCACAGCATAGTGCATACTAAGGATTTTTAGGCTGATGTCAAGTTTCTTAGAGAACTAGTCTGTAACTGCAAGGAAGCTATTGGCTCTTTCACTAGTGACCCCTTTTGGAACGTGGCTAAATGGTTTCAGCTTTCTTATCATACTTTTCACCTTTGGATTGTACCTGGCTCTGCAGCCTCATGTTTTACTAAATGTCAGAGAGCTGTGAAAAACTTCCAGAGTCAGTTAGAATATTTGATGAGGGGGAAGAGACTATGGAAGAGATGTTGTTGAAACCAGTGTCTTCTGGATGTAGTAAACTTCCTCTGGCACTCATTTTGAATTTCATATGGATACAAATGTTTTTTGTTGGAGCTTCTTAGTCAGGGGCCAGAGATTCACAAGATGTGCAGAGATGGAAAAAGCCCTTCAGGATAAGATTTTAGGACATATGGAAAATCAGGTTTGCTAACACAGCATGTTTTATAATAAATATTTGTATTTATGTGTATCTTGATATATTTACATACAAATATTGAAGATAGTTCTGGTTGTATCCTAGTGTTAACACTGTGTGTTAGTTCTGCTGCATGAGAAAGTAATGGTAATCTTTACTTAGTCTGCAGGATTTGGCTCTGTGTTTGAAACATGCTTGATTTTTGAGTGTAATCTCTAGTTTTGCTTTGTGTTTGAGTAAAATCCTTGGGGAATAAGACTGTCCTTGCAATAAGAATTAAAATACTGCAGCGTGGGACAGAACATTACATACAGCAATTGAGCCACAAATAAAATGCAGTTAGAGAAATAGGTGGAGTACTTCAATACTGAAACCAAACATTTATGTAAAACTTATTCATTCTATAGTCAGCACATTGATCATATTCATACAAAAAGCATTATTTCACCTTAAATAAATAGCTCACATGGTGATTTGCTTAAATTGTGTCAGAGCTTTATATAAACCCCAAATGAATCTTCCATGGCACACTGTGGCACATGGGTCCCATCCTGAGGAGAGGTTCTGCCTCCCTCCCATGTACCATGGTGCCTTTCATAAAAGCAAAACACCAAACCATCCAAAACAAACCCGTGTGTTTGTGCTGCCAGGTCAGATCATTATCTCTGTCCCAGTACCTATCAGTGCACAACACAGGCTGGCATAGGGATTCCTGCCTGGTCCTCTGCAGCCACCACTCGTGCTGGCACAGGGGCTTCTCAGGTGTAAAGTACAAGGCCTGACAGAGACATGGTTTGCCCAAGATGACTAACTCACCAGACATTACCTTCAGCAAGGCTCCCAGGACAGCATGTCAAAAAAGGTGGTAGACACAACTTAGTAGGTTGCAGATGATAGGTGGCATGTTGACATAGTGATGCTAACTCATCTCTGTTATATGCCTGATGTGATATATTTGGTAAAAGCCTACTTAAAATGCCACCAGGAACAAACCCAGGACATTCTTTTACATGTGTCTAGTTATTGTTTTATCTGTGAGAAGCATTAGACTCTCTGTTCAGTACCAGCCATGTAGTTCAGGACTCAGCAATGCAGTTCATTTCACAACAACCAGTGAAAACCAAATTGGATATTGCCCCCACTATGGGAGAAACTCTTAAAGCCATACAGCAGGTTAAAACTGGCAAGGCAGCTGGGGTTGATGGAATTCCACCCGAAGTCTGGAAGCATGGAGGCCAAGCACTGCATGCTAAATTCCACGAATTTGTGGTGCATTGTTGGGAACGAGGTGAGCTGCCATCAGACCTTCGTGACGCAGTCATCATCACCATGTACGAGAAGAAAGGAGATAAATCAGATTGTTCAAATTACCATGGTATTACTCTGCTCTCCATTGCTGATAAAATCCTTACAAGAATTCTTCTGAACAGATTAATACCCGCTGTAGCAGAAGAACTTCAACCTGAAAGCCAAAGTGGTTTCAGAGCCAAGAGGGGTACCACAGACATGGTATTTGTGCTCAGACAACTGCAAGAGAAGTTTAGGGAACAGAACAAAGGACTCTATGTTATTGTTAGTGTATTCATGATCTGGAATAGCTCCAGATCCAGGTGCAAGGTAGAGGTAGTTTTGTGTAATATCAGTAAAAGCTGTAGGCAGCCACTGCATTTTTCATGCATAATGCATTCTTCTGTAAGATGGAGACTCTTTGCTCTCAAACACTCCCTCTCTGTACCCTTTACTGCAGATTTTCTCTGAATGTGACAATTGCTGGAAGGTGGATGAGGGAGAAGAGGCAATTTAAGTGTTCTGTGTTTTCTGTGGCTTACACTAACAAAACCTCTAAACTAAAAAATGCAAAAAAAGTAATTTGGCCCTAAGTTTTCCTCACAGTTATTTTTAAAAATTATAGTTTGAGCAATGAAAAAGATGAGTATATACTGTACTAACACAAAATAATAGTAGTACATTTGCTGATAAATATTTTTTTTAATTTGAATTTGCATCAACTGGTTAATTTCAGTTCTCATTTAACTTGTTTAATAGACCAATACCCAAAGCTGGTTCCTAAAATTTTACTTCTAAGTCATATGAATATATTTGATGTAATTATTACCACAAAATATAAATATTCAGAGTTATCAGAGACACTGAAAAAGGTCACTGAGTTTCTGCATTAGCCAGAAACAGAGGAACTCTCTAAACTTCATTGGTTTTTACTTTTTTTTTTTTTCCCTAAAGCAAAAAGCCAATGGGCCTTACAGGGTTTTTACAAAGGCTTGCTATTTAAGGAATAGAATAGTAAAGCCTTTTTGCAAGGGTCATTAGGTATAAATGTGAACCTTTGAAACCTAAACCACAGAACAGTGTATTGTGTTCAGGTTTAGGAGGGCCACATCAGTGTCGTGTGGTGGTTTTGCCTTTTTTTCTTGGTTCTGTGGATGCAAAAAGAAAATTGAACATGAAAAAGCTCTTGCTTATTATTTGTTCTGTTGCTTTTTCTTTCCTGTTTGTGAAAAGGAAGATTGAATTCAAGCTTATTTCTCAATAATTGGTTGAGAAGGAAGGTGACCTTCCAAAGACTGAAAAAATAATTAAAGTTTAACTTTTATTTATTGGTAAAATTATTATATTTTTATTGATAAAATTTATTTTTAGAAATTTTTATTAGTGGTGTTTTGTTGAGGTCAGCTAATTACACTATTTAGATGAGTATAACTATACTTTTACTATTTTTCGGGTTCTGGTCTAATCTTCCATATATTACTAAGTACAGATGACTCAAGAATCCTCACTTCTGAGCAAATTATATTAACTTTATAGGAGACCATGTTCATTCATTACTCTTTATGTAAAAAGTGACTGGTATTAAGAGTTTGACTGGTGGAACTGCACTCTACCATGCCTTAGACAAACAGAGCCACCATCCACTTCATAAGAGGTGATGGATCTCCCACCCTCTCACCAGCAGCCAGAAGGACCTTAGGAATGGAGGGAGTGGAAATGGCTTTCTGCTCCAAGTATCAGGGGAATCTCCTCCTGACCTACCTTCCCAAGTTGTTGACCTACCTTATCTTCCACAATAGGGAAGAGGCCCTGGAATCTGAGGACCAGAGAAATGTGAATGTGAATGAAGGTCCATCCAGTTGAAGAGCTTATGTAGGGCAGGGCAGCTCACCCCCTGCATCACAACCTCCTCAATTAAGACAAAAAGAAGGGTAGTAGATACTGGTGATTCCCTTCTGAGAGGAATGGAGGGCCCGATATGCCAACTGGACCCAATCCATAGGGAGGTGTGTTGCCTCTCTGGGATCTGGGTAAGGGACATCACCAAGAAACTTCCCAGCCTGATACAGCCATAATTATTACCCACTTCTGATTTTCCAGGTAGATAACAATAAAGTTCTAACAAGAAGTCAGTGGACAGTCAATAGGGATCTCAGGGCCTTGGGACAACTGGTCAAGGGATCTGGAGCATAAGTCATGTTCTCATCTGTCCTGCCAATTGCAGAGATTGCTAGGGCAAGAAACAGGAAAATCAGGCAGATGAACACCTGGCTTTGAAACTGGTGTTACCAGCAGAATTTTGAGGGTTTTGGTCATGGATTTGTTTATATGACACTGAGCCTGCTGGCAACACCTGCCCATCTGTCTCAAAGGGGAAATAGTAGCTTAGGAGTTAGCAGGACTCCTTGAGAGAGCTTTAAACTAGACTTGAAGGGGGACAGGGACATAGCTGGCTTAACAGGGATAAGATGTGGGAAGGGGAGGACTATAGCAACCACACAAGTAGCAAAAGGAGTCCTAAGAGGGGATACCTTGGGCAAACACAAGCAACTAAATACATGATCATAGGAGAGGACTATGAGCTGTCCGTTTGCACCCCCCCCCTCGGATAGTGACACAAATCAAATACTTCTATATAGAACCTGTGCACCAGTGCATTGTAGGGAACAAACAGGAGGAAGTAGAGACCTGTTCTCACTGTGATTATGGAGATGTGTTGGGATAGCTGACATGACTGGAATGTTGTCATGAAGGGCCACGTGCTGTTTAGGGAAGATGGACCAGGAAGGCACAGTGATGGAGTTGCCCTCTATGTGAGCTAACACGTAGAATGTATCAAGCTCTATCTTGGGATGGATGACGAGCAAATCAAAAGCTTATGGGTGAGGATAAAAGGGCAGACTAGTGAGGGTGACAGTTGTGGGTGTTTGCTACAGGCTGTCTGATCAGGAGGAAAAAGTGATTGAGGACTTCTACAGGCAGCTTGAAGCAGCCTCAAGGTCACAGTCACTGGTTCTTGTGCAGGACATTAACCCTGACATCTGCTGGAAATGAAACACAGCCAAGCACAAACAGTCCAGGAGGTTCCTGGAAAGCATTGATGACACCTCTTTGACACAGGTAGTGGAGGATCCCACAGGGAATGCTGTGTTGTTCAGCCTCATACTAACAAACAGAGAAGGCCTTGCTGGAAGATTGGAGGCAGCCTTGGCTGCAGTGACCATGAGCTTGTGGAGTTCAGTATTGGGTGAAGAGGAAGCAGGGCAGCAAGCAGTCATGGACTTCAGGAGAGCTAATTTAGCTTCTCTAGGGATCTTCTTGGGAGTATCCCACGGGCCCTGTGGGGTCCAAGACACCTGGTTGATGTTCAAGGATTACTTCCTGCAGGCTTAAGAATGACATGTCCTGATGAGAAATCAAGGAAAAGGAGTAAGAGACCCATGTGGATGAACAAGGAACTTCTGTCATTGTTCAAGTGTAAGCAGGAAATACACAGGAGATGGAAGCAGGGCCAGATCACTTGGAATTAATGTAGAGAGGTTGTCAGAGTAGGTAGAAATGAGACAAGGAAGACCAAGGTCCATCTGGAATTAAATCTGGCCAAGGATGTCAAGGACAACAAGACAGGCGTCTTCAAATACATCAGTGACCAAAGGAAATCAAAGGATGATGTGGGCCCATCCCTGAATGGATGGGGGATGCTGGTAACAGAGGATGCAGAGAAGGCAGAGTTACTGAACGCCTTCTTCACTTCTGTCTTCACTGACAAGACCAGCCCTCAGGAATCTCTGACCCAGGAGACCAGGGTAAAGGAATGTTGAAAGGAAGACTTTCCTTTGGTCAAGGAGAATTGGATTAGAGAACACCTACACAAACGTGACATCCACAAATCCATGGGCCCTGATGGGATGCAGTCCCAAGTTCTGAGAGAGCTGAAGGACACCACAGCGAGGCCACTCATGATCATCTTTGTAAGGCTGTGGTGATCAGGAGAGGTGCCTGAGGACTGGAACAAAGCAAGTGTCACCCCAGTCTTCAAGGAAGGCTTCACTGGCCACCTCAATGCTTGGAAAGGTGATGGAGCACCTCATTCTGGAGGCCATCTCTATCCACATGGATGAAAAAAAAGGTGATCATGAATAGTCATCATGGATTCACTAACGGTAAATCGTTCTTAACAAACCTGATTGCCTTCTGCAATAGACAACTACCTGAATGGCTGAGAGGAGAGCAGTGGATATTGTTGACCTTGACTTCAGCAAGGCTTTTGATACTGTTTCTCATGACATCCTCATAGGCAAACTCAGGAACTGTGAACAGGATGAGAGGACAATGAGGTGGATTGAGAACTGGCTGAACGCAGATCCCAGAGTGTCATAATCAGTGGCACAGGTGTAGTTGGAGACCTGTCACTAGTGGTGTCCCCCAAGGTTCAATACTGGGCCCAGAATTGTTTAACTTGTTCATCAATGATTTGGATGAAGAGGCCTCCTCAGAAAGTTCAGTGTGACACAAAGCTGAGAGGAGAGGACAGTACCACAGAGGGCTCTGCAGCCCTTTAGAAGGACCTTCACAGGTTGGAGAGCTGGGCAGAGAAGAACCTTCTGAAATTCCAATAAAGGCAAATGCAGGGTCCTGCACCTGGTTGGGGACCAACGTGCTGGAGGTTGGACCAGAGGACCCTCTGTAGTCCCTTTCAACCTGACCTATTCTGTGAGTCTATGATCTTGTGAAACCTAAGGATAATGTATATTAAATCATAAATAAAGTGTGTAGATAATGTGCATTTTTATCTTTTGCAAGATAAAATACATCTGTAACCACAGATTTTTCTCATGGGCTCGTTTGGTGAATTCATTGGATTATTGCCAGCCTAACCCACACTAATGTGATCTGGTTTTTTTTTTCCCAGAAAACATGAGAATGTCACTACATTTTGATGGATGTTTGCTTTCACTTTCTTAGTTTCTCAGACCTTGCACTTCTAGAATAGCAGGTCAGAGTTTTTAAGCTTACTGGTCCTTGTCAGCTTTTTGGACTACATGCTGTGTTTTATTCAGAAAATGCCTTTCATTGGTAATTAGGAGGCAAATGAATTAATAGGTGGTTTGAAAATAGCGTAAATGCCAATTACACTTACTACTTAAAACATTCTTTTTTTTTTTTGTAATGGAATTGCTTTTCAAATGGATTTGAGAAGTTGTACACTTAACAAGGAAAAAATGTGCTGGTATAAACCAGCACCTATGTATACCTATGCAGCTACATAAGGTTTGCCTGAAGTGTGCAAGGATTTCAGACTGAAATAAGGATCTTCAAATACTATCACTGTTGTTTTAGTGGGCTAAAAAGAAGCATATTTGTGTGAATGAATTGTGAAAAATCACTGAACAGCTTAAAAGATACAGGAATTTTTAAGTCAATTTTATTTCTGAAATGAAGTTTCCATATCTTGCAAAGGAGTGTTTTTTATTAACATTCATTATGCTACATAAATGCCATATTTATATATATATAATTATGGATCTCGATCTTGAATAGTATTAGCGTAAATTTATTTTGGTTACATTAGTTGATCGATCCTTGTATGGGAGAGTGACTTAAGAGTTGGACTTGATGATCCCTGTGGATCCCTTCCAACTCAGAATATTCTGTGAAATCTGTGAAATACAATTTTATTTTTATATTTTAGATTAGTTTAGTTTTTTTAGCACAAGCTTTTTTCTTTGCCAAAGTCGATTTGGAGTTGTTTTAATTCAAGTATGAACATTTTCTAGGGTTTCTGTGTTTGAGAAAGCTCTCTCATGAAGTTGGCCAGTACCAGCCTTAGATTTTGATCCCTTAAGCAGAACTGGTTGGTCTTGACCTCTCCTGGAAGACTCTGTGAAATAGGTGTTAGTAAATAACTCATCTTTCTGTTTTATTTATTTTTTTTTCCAATTTTATTTTTTCTTTAGGGGGATCACTGAAGCTCGTTTTGTTTATGTCTTTGTTCTTGGCATAGTCTTCACTGGCACTAAAGATTTACTAAAGTCACAGGTTATTTCTGCAGACTCCAGCATGAAGAGCACAGGATTATGGGAAGTATATAGCGGATTGGTTCTACTAGCAGCCCTTCTATTTAGACCTCACAATTTACCAGTCTTGGTGTTTTGCCTGCTGATTCAGACAATGATGACAAAATACATTTGGAGACCTTTGAAATTTGATGCGGCACAGATTACTATCATGCACTACTGGTTTGGCCAAGCTTTCTTCTATTTTCAGGTAAGCTGAATGCTCTCTGTGCTACAGAGGTGGGAGGGGGAGTTTTTTCAAAGAAATATTGGCCATTGTAAATAAAATGCTAACTAAATATTAGAGTGGAAGAGTTTACTCAGTTCTCAGAAGGGTTCAATTTCTAATTGTATTATTAACATTTTGCTTTTACAATCAGGGAAAGATGCATACCTTGATGTCTAATCCTCAAAATAGATTTCCAAAAGTGTTGCAAGGATCAGATACCTATACCAGCATGATTTTGGTCTCATAATGGGCCTCATAAATATTGTTCAGGTGATAATTAATTAAAAAATATTATCTAAATTGATTAATACTGATAAAAGGCAGATGGCTATTTGTCTCTGATTCTTGAGCATTACAAGCCTTTGGTTCCATCAAAACAGGTCTACATGCAGTTTAAGACTGTGGCATGTAGTATCTCTTGTGAGCATCAGAACTAATTTTCTTTCTTATTATATCAAATTGTATCTTCTTTCCTGAGGAACTTTGCTGATTTCAATAGCATAGTTGTCTGCATTGCAAATGAAGTTGAAATTCCATAAGAACTTTCCTGAGCACAGAAGGAAAGGACCTTTATCATTGAACAGGATCTTTCTGCTCTAATAACATTGGAAACAGTGTAGCAGGCTATCTAAATTTAAGTTTGTTAGGTTGGGAATCAGGTTGTTTCTGGTTTAGGAGGAGAGGTTTTCGGATTTGTTGCAAAAGTTCAAGGTGAGACTTGTGTTGACTTTGCTTCTGAGGCATGGCTGGGGATGTTAAAACTGTGGTCAAGCTTAGGGTATGTCCTACTCTGTAACTACAGACTGAGGATTGGCTTGACTTTGCTCTGGGAGTGCATGTCCAGATAGGATATTGCTGATGCAGGTAAGATGATCATGATTCTTCCCTTCCTACCCAGTTTTCCTGCTCAGAGAACATAACATTTCCTGGTTGAATGGCTTTTGCATGCTTTGAATGTTACTGTTCACCAGTCAGCTTTGACTACAGCCTTCTGAGAGCAGCTCTCCGTGTGGCTGGCAGGAGGCTGAAGAGTACTGAGACACCAAGTAAAAACAGCTGCCAGAAATTTAATGGTCGGTAGGCTGGGAAGAAAATCCTAGTTATGGAAAAGGGACAATAAAGAATGGTTTGAATGTTTTTGTATAGCAGTCCATTTTTAGTGATGCTGAATTCTTGGTACACTTGGCTGAGAATTTCAAAGAACCATGAAATTACAGGAGAGTTGAGGCTGGCAGATGCTTCTGGAGATAATTGAGTCCAACTTCCCCCCATTTAAGAGCAGGTCAAATAGATCAGGTTGGTCTGGACTATGTGCACTCCCCATTTTAAATATCTGGAAGGATGAACACTCTGCAAGCTCTCTGGGCAGTTGGTCCCAGTGCTTGACCAGCCTAGCTAGTAAAAAAGCTTTTTTTTGATGTTTAAACGGGACTTGTATTTCAGTTTGCCTGTATTGCTTTTTATCCTTCTGCTAGTCACTCTTGAGTGACTTAGAAGGTCAGTCTGACTGCATTTTCTGTAGTACCCCCTCATCTGGTATTTATACACATTGTTATGATCCCTGCTGAGCTTTCTTCTCTTGAGAGTGAACAGACCCAGCTCTTCTACCTAGTTGTTTGTATTACAGATGCTTTCTTTCCATCATCATTTTTGTGTGGTGCTTCAGTGGACTTTCTCCAGCACACCCATGGCTTTCTTGTGGTGACAAGGCCAGAACTGAACCCAGGCACCCAGATGTGATCTGGGTTAGTAGAAGGAATAGAGCAGCTCCCTCAACCAGCTAGTGAGGCTCTGCACAAAGGACAAATGACTGAGTGATCTCTTCCAAGTTGCTTTCCATACAGTTATTTCCCGGTGTGAGGAAAGACATAGTTTTATTCCTCCCCAAGTGCTGGATTTGATATTTCCCTTTGCTGAACTTCCTGAGTTTATTGTCAGTCCATTTCTCTAGTCAGTCAAGGTGGCAGCAGACCCATTTGCAGACCTGTCTGCTGTATCAAGCACTCCTTCCAGTTCTGTGTTGTGTGTACACTTCCTGAGGGGACACTGTGCCCCACCATTCAGGTAATTAGCGAAGGTGTTAAACAGTATCAGCCCCAGTGGCAGTCCTTGTGGTTCATTGCTGGCGATTGGCCTCCAGGTGGACTTCGTGCTGCTGATGGCAACCCTGTGAGCTCAGCATCTGAGCAGTTTTAAGTCCACCTGACTGTCCACTTTCCTAGCCTGGACTGCATCAGTTTGTCCATGGGGGTGTGATGAGAGACAGTCTTAAAAGATCTTAAAAGCTCTTGTGAGGTGAAAGTGGACTAGATACATGTAGCTTATGTATCTGCAGCCAGTATGGTATGATGGAATAGAAAATAAGAACTTCCTGAAAAAATGGTTCTGTTATGGAAGTGTAATGTGGCAGGCTAAATTTTCTATCTTCTCTGATCTAAGTGATGCCAAAAATTTGGGAATAGCATTTCTGGAAGCATTTACCTGAACTTTGGAACAGCTGTACACATTTTCCAGAAATGAGCTATTAGAGCTGTCAGGAGCTTGATATGTCTTTCCATTTGACTATGCTATAGCAAAGGATTTTTTCTACACTCGTAAAAATGTATTTATGCAAGACCAGTAGATGGTAACAGATCTGGTAGCACATGCTGTCAGTGGTCTTACACTGGTGTTAGTGGGAAGATGGAAATGTATTTTAAGATTTTTATTTTTCATTATTAATATTTTACACCTTCAACTACCCTTGCAGTTGAGGATTTCTTTAGTTTTTAGAAGGCTGGAGGAAGTGATTTTCATTTTACTTGACTACAGGTTATGTTGTTGGAGATCCTGCAGTTTAAGAGCATCCTCCCAGGCCCCATCACTCTGCTGGCAATTTTGGCATTTCCTCTAGAAGTGTTTCCTTTGGAAATAATAACTTCCACCGTGATACAGATTTCAGCAACTTTGGGATCTTTTAAAAATTAGCTGTGACGAGGAAATTTCTTGCACATACACTGCTGCTGAATCGCAGCATCCAAAACTCAGAAATAAGAAATTCTCCATCGCTTTGTTGTGAGCCAGATTTCCAGGTGGGTCTTTGTGCATCTCCTGTAAGACCTGGCAAATAACCTTGGTGATAGTTACTTATCAAAACTTTTGGTAGAAGCAGGCCAAAGCTTTTTTTTTGCCCCCATCTAGTTTCCCATGCTGGCTTATATGAAATAGAGCAGACCCAGATAAGAGGCTTCATTTTTGTGTCCCATCACATGCCTGTAAACTCCAACTTTGAAGAGAGATTTAACATCATTGGCATAAGTGAAACCTGGTGGGATGAGTCCTGTGACTGGAGTGCCCTGTTGGGTGGTTCCAGGCTTCTCAGGAGGGACAGGCAGGGCACAAGAGGCAGAGAGGTGGCACTGTGTGTAATAGAAGGGTTGGGATGTATGGAGCTCACAGCTGGCAGTGGCACAGTTGGGAGCCTCTGGGTAAGAATCAAGGGGCAAACAAATAGTGCAGATGTCATTGTGGGAGTCTGCCATGGACCTCTCAGCCAGGATGATGATGCCGACAAATTACTCAACCTAAGGCGACTGAAGGCCCACACCAAGACCTTAAATCATCTTGTCCATGAGCTGCTTTACGCTGACGACGCTGCCCTTGTTGCCCACACAGAAGTA
>JAWWLV010000100.1:28317163-28373004 GCA_035041135.1 Platyrinchus mystaceus | reverse complement strand
AGTAGAGGAGCAGAATCACCTCCCTCCACCTGCTGCCTACACTTCTTTGGATGCAGCCCAGGATGCAGTTGGCTTTCTGGCTTGCAAGTGCACATTGCCAGGTCATGTCAAGCTCCTTGTCCACCAAAACTCCCAAGTCCTTCTCCTCATGGTTGCTTTCAATGCATTCTCCACCCAGCCTGATTTGGTGCTTGGGATTGCCCCAATGCAGGTGTAGGACCTTGCAATTGGATTTGTTGAACTTCATGAGGTTTGCACAGGCCCACCTCTTGAGCCTGTCAAGGTTCTTCTGGATGGCATCCTCTCCCTCCAGCACAGCTTGATGTTGTCAGAGGACTTGCTGAGAGTGCCCTTGATCCCACTGCCTATGTCCCTGACAGACTTGGTCCCAGTACCAACCCTGAGGAATGTCACTTTTCACTAGTCTTCACTTGGAATGTCGATCACAGCTCTTTGAATGTGACCATCCAGCCAATTTCTTATCCACCAAGCAGTCTGTCTGTCACATCCATGTCTCTTCAGTTTGGGACAAGGATGTCATGTGGGACAGTGTCAAATGCTTTGAACAAATCCAGGTAGATGATATCAGTCACTTTTCCCTCATCAAACAATGCTGTAACCCCATTGTAGAAGGCCATCAATTTTGTTGACCCCTAGTGAAGCCACTTTAACCATCACCAATCACATAATTGTTTTCCTTGTGCATTTCCATAGTTTCCAGGAGCATCTGATCCATGATCTGTCCAGAAAGAGAGGTGAGACTGCCTGTTCTCTAGTTCCTCATTTCTTCCTTATGCAGCTTTTCTAAAATGGGGGTTATGTTTTCCCTTTTCCAGTCCATTGGAGCATCACCAGACTGACACAACTTCTCAAATATGACAGATAGTGGCTTAGTTACTTCCACTGCCAGTTCCTTCAGGACCTCATGTCTCCTGGACTTGTGCACCTTCATGTGCCTTAGAACAAAACTGATCTTCTTCTACAGCAGGTTGTTCTTCATTCTCCCAGTCCCTGCCTTTGCCATCTGCAACTTCTTCAGCTTGGGCAGTGTGGCTGGAGCACTCGATGGTGAAGACTGGGGAAAAAAAGGCATTCAGTACCTCAGTCTTCCCCGTGTAGTATCCTGGTAGTCAGGTGTCCTGTTTCCTTCCAGAGAGGGCCCATATTTTCCCAAGTCTTCCTTTAGTCACCAATGTACCTATAGAAGATTTTTTTGTTGCCTTTGATGCCCTTGGCCAGAACTAATTCTATGAGGGCTTTAGCTTTCCTAATTTGATCCCTGGCTGCTTGGACAACGTCTTTGTATGCCTCCCAGGATACCTGTCCTTGCTTCCACCCTCTATGTGCACCTTTGTTGTGTTGGAGTTTGTGCAGGGGCTCCATGTTCGTCCATGAAGGCCTCCTGGCATTTTTGCCTGACTTCCTCTTTGCTGGGATGTATCACTCCTGAGTTTCGAGAAGGTGGTCCTTGAGTCTTAATCAGCTTTCTCTGACCCCTCTTCCCTTCAGGGATTTATCCCATGGTACTCAAATAAGCAGGTCTGCTGTCCTGAAGCCGAGAGTAGTGAGCTTGCTGTGCACCCTCCTCACTCCCCTAAGGGTCTCAAACTGCACCAATATCATGGTCACTGCAGCCTAGGCTGCCTTTGGGCTCCAGCCTTTCCTTGTTGGTGAGAATGAGATCCAGTATAGCACCTCTCCTTGTTGGCTTCTTTATCACTCGGAGAAGGAAATTATCATAAAAGTGTTCCAGGAACCTCCTGGTGCTTATGCCCTGCTGTGTTGTCCCTCCAACAGCTATCAAGGGGGTTGAAGCCTCCCATGAGGACCAAGACTTGAGAACGTGAGGTTGCTCCTATCTGTTTATGGAGGGACTTATGTCTTTGGTCTTCCTGGTCAGGCAGCCTGTAGCAGACCTCCACTATAATTGTCACCTGTCCCTGCCCTCCCTTTAAACTGGATCCATAAGCTCTCAGCTGGTTCCTCATCCATCTCTGGGCAGAACTCCATCCACTCCAGCAGGTCCATGGCATAAAAGAGAGGGCAACACTTCCTCTGTATAAATAAACTTACCCAGGAGAAACATTAAGTCAAATATCAGCACATCAATCACTTATTTTGATTTCTGTCTAGGAACTGCAAGCATGTCTCCTGCATTTTATTGCTGCAGTGGATTGATGAGTTCTTCGTTGCCCAGAGTGTTTCCCCAAGAATATTTCTGAGAATTTTGTCTTCAATGGCCTTGATTTTTGTCTTCTTTTTTTTTTTTTTTTTTTTTTTTTTTTTGGTCAGCATTGGTGCATACAATGATTTGAGTTCTTTCATCTTCAGGCTCTGGTTTCTACAGATGCACATCATCGTTAGGGAAGATCTGTATTTCTGTTTGCTGCTCTGACACTTGTGATCCTTGTCTGAGCTCCAGTAATTCTCACATTTCCCCAATGAAACTAAAATAGAGTATTTTCTGTTTATGCACCTCTTAAGCGTCATAAAGGTATCACAGCAGGGAGTCTCACACCTCTGTAACTTGCTGCTTCATCCTGGTGCTGCTGAAGGATCCGCCCAATTAGCTGTTTCATTTGACAGAGCTGTCAGCCCTTGACAGCTACAAAAGCGCTGCACCTACTCACTATTAGCGATTCTACAGATGGAGCAGAAGCCATCCCCCTGATGCCTGTACTCATAAACATCCAAGCCTTGCCATAATGGAAATGTCTGTCTTCCAAACCTGTAAGCACAGACTACCTGCGCTGCATTCACTGTGATTTTAGATTCAAGTTATTGAAGCCAGAGTCTTGGAGAAGACCTGCTCAACCTCTTTTCCATCATCTCTGCTGCTGCACAGTCTGCTGACCTCCACCCACAGCTTCCTTATTTGGCAACACCATTCCTCAACATAGGCACACTTCTGCAGCACAGGAAGCCTTCCCGCACTGCCCCAGTGCCAGCAAGAGCCCTGTCCTGGAAGGCAGCATCCACCCTGCAGAGCTCTGATGGGATGGCAGCTCAGATGCTGCAGCGACAGTTAGTCCAGCAGCTCTCGAGGGCATTGGTGTGTGGTGCAGTGGCACCATTCCTGAGGACACGTGTGCTTTACTAAGCCAAGTTGCTGACCCCTGTTTTGTACAGCCTGCTGCGCAAAGTTCCATGTTTGCTGGCTGCCTCTCAGCTCTTTCTCTGTTAGCTGGCCTCTCTTACCACCATTTGTATTAAGTATCTCAACTAAACAACAGCCTGGCAAGCAGCAGTTCTGTGAACTACATCCTCCATAGGGATACAAAACTTTTGTCAGTCTTACTAAAAATGACACAGCATTAACTGTAAAATTAAAAAGTGATTATAATTCCATTAAAAAAAATTAGAAACACACAGCATTGAGAATCATTTATAGCAATGGCATATGAACAACCAATATGCAACATTTCTCAGAGTTAGAAAATAACAAGTGATTTATGGACAATGATTAGACATAAATAGGCTGTAAAATCTTCACAAAGAAGGAACTTCAAAGAGTAAACCTTAAGACAGAAACTGCTTTCTAGTAGATTTTAATTTTCTGAGTAAAAGAAATTTAATGGAATAAAAAGGGAATTATGGTACTTACGTACTGAAATCACCTGATGAAACATCAATAGCCTGGTTGACTTAGAACTTTCTGACATGTTTCCAAAGGAGCAGAAATTATCCTTTTGAAATTTTATTATTTTCAACAAATTTATTTACTTTTATTTTACTGAACCAGTTTTCTCCCTTGCATCAGATATATAGATAATTTAAAGCAGTTGGTTAATCCACACTGGGACATAATTCAACTCTAGTTTCTGAAATGGCAAATACATACATTTTTACAAGCTGCATGTCTTCATTAAAAAGTTAGCAATTACCAAAGAGAAATTCCTCTGAGTGCACAAATTACTTCTTTCTGATTTAAAATTTGTCAGTTCATAGGGCAGCTAGAGGAAAAGAACAAAAACTGTGTGGCCATTTGTTATGAGTGAAGAGCAGGTGCAGATCCCTCAGGGATGAGGCAGGATTGAGGGATCTGCACCGAGCAAGTGACAGCTTTGGCTTTTATGAAAGCCAAATGTCACCACAGTGCGAGCCCTGGGACACCAGTGCTGATCAGATGAGGAGCTGGTGGGGAGCGAAGCTCAGGGGAAAGCACGGTAGGGGTGGATGATAAAACTTGTGCTGATTAACACATGATGTGTGTGCAGTGTCCTATTTTGCTCACTGTGGAGCTGGATGACATAACATGCTTGGGACTCTACAAACTCAAATTGAAGATGGGAAGAAGAGAACTGTCCCAGGCTACTGTAACAACAAGAAAAGAAGTGCTTTGGACTTGGATAGAAAATGCAAACTATCCTGGGTTACCATAACAAAGTCTTCTCGCACCTTACACCATTTATGATGTATTTGAAGTCTCTGGGGAATACTCTACATTTTTGACACCAACATTGTTTTGAGAGGAAGTGCTTTTCTGCTGTACTACTACCAATTCATCAGTTCAAGTTAGTAGATTAAAATGCTCATATATACAATGTCAGCCTTAATCCAGAGAGCATTCTTTTCTGTTTTTCTTGTTGATGACAGCTGTGGTTCAGGGCGATGTCACACAGTAGACAGTCAAACGTTCCAGTTACAAGACCGTTTTCATCTTTGCCCAGGCGAGTAGGTGAAGACAAAGAATAGAAAGAAGCAGTTTCTTAGTTATGGTTTAGGAAAAGAAACTAGAAATTGAAAAGAAATCAGGATGTGATTTGTTTCTTCCTGATGCCACCTGCTGGGCAGCAAGGAAAGAGCGTGAATTCTCTGCAGCCAGCCCAACAGGTAACACCACTGAAGGTAACACCACCATCGTGTGTTTCTCACCAGATACAGTCAGTTCACTTACTGCTGCTTCCAAAAGTTTTTTTCTTTGGCTCACGTATCTTTGGCTTCTGCAGTTTGTCTTTCTCTGCCTCTTTTGTCCTTCCCAGAAGGTTTCAAGAGTGTTTATCGCCTTTTTCTCTCACCCTAGTCTTGTCTCTGGGGGTTGCCATCAGCGATTAAAATCAAACTGCACTTGTTGTGTTGTCTTAAAATTAACCTTCTTCCACCAAGACGGTTTCTAGAATCACAGTCCTAAGCTCTGTCATTTTCTCATGATTACTTCATTATATGTTTGATAAAGTAGCAGTCTTTGGGTTTTCTTTCCCCCTCCGTGCTACTTACTTTGCTGCTTCAGGTGACAGCTACCTCTGTTTTGATAAGGCCCTTAATCTGTATTTTCCCTTCAGTATTGGACCTTTCTGTAGATGCTTATCTTATAAATCATCTGTAAGTATTTCAGGTTATTTATTTCTAAAATAAAGCATTTTCCCCAACTCGCAATTTTACGTCCAGAAAATCAAGAAATATGTTCTGGATTAATAAGGTGAGCTTTCACTTTATGCTTATTAGGCAGAGATAATTTTCCTGAGCTCCTTGTTTCACGTTATCTCACCAGCTGAGAGCTGTTCTGCATGAAAAGTAGTTATCAGTTTTTGGGGGTTTTCCCTCCAACTTTTTTACATAGCATTTCTGGTTATTCAGTGATGACTAAAGCACACTGAAATGGTCTGTTACACAATGTGTGACTAGTATAGTTTGTTCCCAGAGGGCCACAGAGAAACACCTGAAAGTCCCTGAACTTCACATTTGGTTAAGCTATTGACAGTAGCCAATATTTTTAAAGAATTTGGAGCATTTTAGGAATGAGACCTATGCTGTACTCCCGCAAGATTAGGCTTTGGAGAAGAAACATTAAAAAAGTAAAACATTGACTATAGTATGTTAGGGACCACGATCATGATTTTCCAGTTTAAGAATTCTTTCTTAAGTCCTCTGTTTTGAATGACACCCTGCTCACTTAAATGGTAGCTTGTTTTGTCTGCATATTCTTTATTTGCCTCCATTTATATGCACATGCACACACATATACACACATACACACATATATATAAAAAAATACACACAGTTATATGAAAATGTGTCTTGATTTTAAGAGCACTCCTTTGATTTTTTTCTTTATTTTTATTTTTCATTTTTTCCCTTTGTGAATTGCCATGTGAAGAAATGCATATTTGGACTTTCCTGTTCCTTTTTCTTCAGAATAAGAACCAGAACACTCGTTCTTACAAGGTAAAGTAAGTTAAATTGGCTGCACCATTAAGTTTCAACCTTTCCAATTAACTAGTCATCATTCGTCTGATGATGCCAGAAAATAACTCAACTTTGACCATAAACCTAGGTGACCTTCATGGTATACTACTTATTTACCTACTGAACTCTCACTAAAAGCAAGATATAAATATTTTGTTCAGACCTGACAGATCACCCTATTCACCAAAAATCCTAGACAATGGTCTTTCAGTTATAGAGCAAAAGTAATATCCTTTTCTTTTCATATGAGGTAAAGATTAATATAAGACATTTATTAGAATTTTGCTTTTCCTTCCTTCAAAATAAGTATTTTGTTTTCCATGCAAAATGCTATCTGCTATAATCTAATCTGGTATTTCTATTTCTCTTTATGTCTGACAGCTGCCCATCTAAGTCATCCTTTTCAAATATATGAGAGATTTTCACAGAATGAAGAATATATATTTCAAAAACTCTTCTATTACTATCTGCAGTCAAGATTGTAAATATGTTTGATTACCACTTGCAGCAATCAAGACTAACAGTGGTCACAAAAATTAGTATTAATGGCATAAATACGTTATAAAACTTATGGAAGATAAATTAAAAAAATATATTGAAAACAATTTCTTACCATTAAAAGGGATTAAAAAAATCCAAACACCCCCATCCAAACCCACAAAAAACCCCAGACACGTTCTTCACAGTTTTGTTTTTATGTCCATAAATCACAAAGTCAGAAAGACTTGTAATGCAGCTTTCATATTAAGAGAGTATTGTTCATGGATCACCTTCAGCATGCAAAACTACTGATAGAAGCCAAAGACAGAAAGGTGTGGGAGCTTTAAAATGGCCTTAAAAGGAAAATTAAACTGAAAGTGAAAAGAAATCCTGAAAGACTTGAATTGAAGGATGGTCACTAAAACATTTCTGATTGTACAGAAGAGTAGAGAAGCTGAAAAAAAAACTTACTTACTTTGATGCAATAATCACCACAGATAACTGATCGGCATACAAACATTGTAAGGGGTGGTAGCCTCTAAGTTTGGCGGTGGTGGTTTTGGGTTTGGTTTTGTTTTTTTCAACAAAGCACAGCTCCTGGGAAGGATGTGTGCTCTGTACTGCAAGCCATGGATACACAGCTAAGCATCATCCATGCTTAGACTGCAGTTGCATCCAAGTCAAGTTGTCCAGTGTCTGTCTGTACAGCTGCTTGAGCTCTTGATCCCAGCGCTCTGTGTGGGATGCTGCTGTTTCCAGTAAAGTACAGCTGTATCCTTCAACTTTAGGTTACCACAGGTTATCTTCAACATCAGGACTAACATCATTTGTTTGTTTCAGTGTCAGCCAGATCTTCATAAAGTCTACCAGCTTTTTCTGTTCCAAACCAAATGTAAATTGCCTGAATAAAATAAAACTGTGAAAAAAACCTCTATATAAAGCAGCACAGTGCTAAAACATTCTACAGCTTATTGGTTCACATTTTCAATATTGGAAATATAGCAACACACGTATAAATATATTTATTTTTGTGTGCCAAAACCTCATGCTTAAAATACATGCTTATTTTTTCCACTGTGTTTACACCTTTATCTCCACATCTCTCAATATAGGCTAAAATAAGAAATCAACTTACTCCAATTGCAATTAAATTGTGTTTCATGCCTCTTTTTCTCTCAAATCACTCTCGCAATACAGCTGAAATATTTCAGCTATTGTACCTCTTAGCCTGTACCTATACATCCTTACTTGCATGCCAAATTAATTCTTCCTAACTAACTACTGCTATAATGAGGTATCTTCTGGGACTAGGTAGAAAGGAATTCCTAAAATGTCTTTGGTTTCCACTTACAGTAGTCAAACAAAGCAAAATAAAACCTTTGCCCGTGCAGAGAAAAGAAAAAGGTAGAAGCACTTACTTTTGTGAAAGGTTGTCTCTGAAAGCTCGTCTGATAAAGTTATGTGATCTTACCTAGTTAATGACAATTATCTAGCCTAAATTCCTTTTTATTCCTTAAATTCTTTTTCTGCATAATTGTTTTGCAGAAATTTATTGTTAAAAACAATCCTTTCAGGGCTGGAGTCTATCTCTAGTATAAAACAAGTGTGTCAGTGACCAATTCCTTTCCTGTTTGTTCCCTTGGAGTTGAATTATCAAATTGTTGTGTGTAATTTACCCTCGCATGGGACATGCAAAGAGACAGAAAGGATAATTAGTGCTCCCTGTTATTGATATCATCCATGTATATCTGCTAAGTCTTGGACTACCATGGGACCTTACTTGACCATCCAAGAAACCTTATTGAAGGGGGAATAAATCTATTCTACAATTAAGATGTAAACTGTGCCTTTTTCAGCATTTCAGTACTTCTCTAGTCACCAGTAAAGCACTACAAGGAAAAAACAATGTTAAAAAAAAAAAAGAAATTGAAAAAATGAGCAAGCTTTCAGGGGCAGGAATATGATTTTGGGCTTTGCCCCCATGTCCAGAAGTGCATCTGTGGGTTTTAAGCAAAACACTAACTGATGTAATGGAAGTTATGACCTTCTGCTGTAAACTCTGCCTCGTTTACATCATTAGGCTGTGGGTGAGCAAGCAGTATTGTCACATCAGCATGTTAGTTCAGTTTGTGATGTTCCCCCGTCTTGCCCTCCCTTCTTCCTGCTCTGAAGATTTTTTGTGTACCATGTTATAAACCAAATCAGGAAACAAGCAAACTTGGAAAAAAAAACCCAAACAAACAAACAAACAAACAAACAAACAAAAACCCCAATAAAATATGGAAAATTCATGCATTTGTATGTTATTTTGTTATTGTTTTTGTGGGAAAGGGCTGAACAAGATGACTGTGCAGCTCCACAAACAGGTACTAAGGAAGAACTTGTATATGATAGAATAACTAGGAGCTAACAGGAGGCTGGGACATGTTCAGGCATCACTGCTGCTGCAGAAGATGCACTCTTAAAACTCTTGACATTACCACTACAAACACATTATTATTAACAGCTCAAAAGCAGTTTTTCCAACTGAAAAACAGCACCCAGCTACTTTTCTGACAGACAGACAATAACCTTCTGTTTATCTTTTTATTTCCAGAATTCTTAGTAGGTCCTTCTAAGCCTTTAGACCTCAAGATCTACAGTGATTACAGTGCTATGTGTACTTCAGAATATTTACAAGAGGAATCTTGCTTTTTGACAATCTGAGACCACAGCTGGGCAAAACTCTGCTTTTATTAATACATTCACTTTATAACAAGTGCCGAAAAATAATTTCCCTGCAAAATATAAAGGCCTGTCCCACCCCACCCTCCCACTGGCTTGTGAACACATGCAGCTTTACTGCATTCACTTCATTTTCCACAGTTTCAGTTACATCAGACATTATAAAATACTTACTTTTATCATATACTCACCTTAGGAAAGTCACAAAATATAATCAGCTTATACACAATATTTTATGGGATTCCTAACCATCTGGCTACAAATCAACATTCAAAGCTAGATAGGTTTGTGTAGGACATACTTGCATACCCAGAGCAACTAAAATAAAGTGAACTGATCTTCCTACTGGCTATTATAGACAGCCTAGGACAGAAATACAGCTGGTCTCTGTTGTTGGAGAGGTGTTCACAGGAAAAACTTTGGCTTTCATGACAACATAGCCTGCATTTGGACTCTTCTTACTACAGGCTCACTGTGGGGAAAACCTATGTAAAAAAATGAAATGGAGTGGTTTGTTGTTCAAAATTGGAAAGTTTCATTCCGGGAGTCTTCAGACTGGGACACTGTCCTCAGCAACAAAGGAATGGAACAAAGCTGGGAAATATTTAAGGAAGTATCTCCCATAATGCACCTAGAGGCAGCAATCCCCAGGATCAAGAAATCAGGCAAGGAAGACAAGAGATCAGCACAGATGAGCAGGGGTTTGCTGGACAGACTAAAGGGAAAGAAGCAAATCTATAGAAACTTGAAGATAGTGCAGGTACCTGGGAATAGTACAGAGGTTAAGTACAATGCTGTTAAACCTGTAACAACGGATGAGGAGAAGGTCGAGGATCTCAACAACTTTTTTTGCCTCAGTCTTCAATGGCAACCTCTCTTCCCACACCTCTCAAGGTGGACAGCAGGATGAGGACTGGGGGACCAAAGTCCCTCCCACTGTAAGTAAAGATCAGGTTCATGACTACCTGAGAAGTCTGAATGTACAGAAATTTACAGGACCCAACAAGATGCACCCCAGAGTCCTGAGGAAACTGGCTGACATAGTTGCCAAGCCATTCTCCACTACATTGGAAAAGACAGAATGGTTAGGTAAAGTCCCAGGTGACTGGAAAAAGGAAAACATTGCACCAATCTTTAGAAAGGGTTGAAAGGAGGACCCTGGGAACCACAACCTGTCAGCCTCACCTCTGAGCCTGAGGAAGCTCCTATAAGCTCTACTAAGGCATATGGAAGACAGTGAGGTGATTTAAGACAGCCATAAGGGCTTCACCAAGCTCAAGTCCTGCCTGACCGACCTAGTGGCCTTCTATGATAGAGTGACTCCATCAGTGGACAAGGGAAGAGTTACAGATTTCATTTATCTGGACTTCTGTAAAGCCTTTGGCACAGGTACCCACACTGTACAGTGGACAAATACATTATAAGGCCATTTTCTTACAGAGTGTATAAATCTGCTTTCTTAAGGTTTTCCAAGTTTCAAGAGATCCAGTGAGCAAGAAATATTTTCTTAGTTCATGACTAAAGAATGAAACTGACAAATTTCTAATGTTATTAGTAAAACTTTCAGAGAACAGCAAAATAAAGCTGCTTGCAATTTTCATTTATTTGATTGTTTCTAGTAAAAGTAAGAACTACATGTCTAAATATAGTCCTATGAAGTTTAAAATCACTGTAAGTAATAGGAAAAAACCAAATATGTTATTGTCCTGTAATACCTTCCTTATTAGAAATTGAACCCAGTGCTATAAAAGAACAATTAACTTTGAAACTCTGAGCACTTTTTTACTGATGCTCACCCACATAATTGTACTAGCCCTTCCCTAGAACACCTTGTACATGATTACACTTCCATAGGTGTGGCCTAAATGAAGTTTGCAATGCTGGTTTTGAGCAATGTTGGGCATTGGTGACATTAACCACAATCTCAGGCTTGTTATTGCCAAGAGCCATTTCTTCTACCTCTTCTTGATAGAGCAGCTAAGGGAGGAAAAAGGGTTTCAGCTAAGAGTTTCGGTGGAGTAAATGCAACTGGAGAAAAAGTTTATTTTTAAAGCATTTATGTTGTATCCTTTAATGCAACACAGATAACTATCTAGTTCTGATTTTCCTGACAAACAAGGTAAAATATTTGAAGGCTTGCTCTAGACCTACCTTTTCAAAACCTGCATCAACTTGCAGTGGGTTGACCCTGGCTGCATGCCAGGTGCCTGTTGGGCTCTATCACTCCCATCTTCAGTGGGACAGGGGAGAGAAAAACATAGGAAAAGGCTCACGGGTCGAGATAAGAAGAGGGAAAGATCACTCAGCAATTGCCTTCATAGGCAGAACAGGCTTGACTTTCGGAAATTAGCTTAATATGTTACCAATCAAATCAGAAGAGAGTAACGAGAAACATAAATCTTAAAAGCCTTCTCCCCACCTCTCCCTTCTTCCCAGGCTCAACTTTATTCACGAATCATCTACCTCACTCCACACCTCCCCAGCAGTGCAGGGGGACAAGGAATGGGGGCTGTAGCCAATTCATCACAAGTTGTTTCTGCTGCTCCTTCCTCCTCAGAGGGAGGACTCTTCACACTCTTTGCCTGTTCCAGTGTGGGGTCTCTCCCATGGGAGACAGTCTTCCATGTCCTTCTGCAGTGTGGGTCCTTCTGAAAGGCTGTGGTTCTTCATGAACTGCTCCAACATGGGTCACTTCCACGGAGTGCAGTCCTTCAGGAAGAGGTTGCACCAGTGTGAGTCCCCTACAGGGTCACAAGTCCTGTCAACAAACCTGCTACAGCATGGATTTTTCTCTCCATAGGGCCACAGGTTCTGCCAGAAGCCTGCTCTAGCATGGGCTTCCCAAGGGGCTACAGGCTGATTTGGACACCAAGCCGCACTGGTCTGGGGCTCTTCAAGAGCTGCAGGTGGATCACTTCCAACTCTTTTGCAAGTCTGGATTCCAATAGACAGACTGCGACATGAAAGCAGTAGTGCATCTAAGGAACTGTGATACCAAAACTCTAACAGAACAAAGAGAAAATGCCAGAGCTTTGAGACAGTGACAACCAATTACCTCCTCCATCTGTCTGAGCTGGGAACCTCCAAGTTCCTCCAGGTTGCATATGTAATCTCTTGCAACATGACAAAAACCCTTGTCACTGAGTTGGTGTCACATATTTCGAATGTCAAGCAGTGCTAGTTACAAGGGCTGCCAGTCAATAAGTACAGTTTATCAAGGAACATATCCTACATTATGTTCTTGCCCAAGGTGATACTACTCAGGGAAATTTTCATTTGAAAACAGTTCTGCTATTACCAAGGACATACAAAGTTAACAAGAGCCTGGTTAAAAACAAATGAGGACATAGTTCTTCACATAAAAACAAGTAGATTTGCAGAAACATTTGCCAAAAAATACTGCAGATGCTGACTTCACATGGGTTCAAGGGGAGATTGAACAAGTTTATGGAAGGCAACTCTGTAAGAAGTTACTAAGTACATAGAAATGACATCTGGTTCAGAAAAAAGTGCTGAAGCCAAGAACTGTTGGCAGCTGAGAAAGTATACAAACTCAGGCCTGCCCTGTGCTTCTGTGTATTCAATGTTCTTACTATAAGAGCAGCTTTGGGACTAGCTGCAGAAGTTTTCCAGGTGTCTGCACCACATATGGGTAACAAGAACAGAACAGTCTTCTCCCTGTCCTTTCTACTTATTACGCAGCACTTTGATGATATTTTCCCTTCAGTACCCTACACACAGGCAGGTGCTGAAAAATTCTGAGCAGGATGCTCTATTCACTCAACCCCAGAACACAGACAAAAAATCTCAAGGTGTCAGCAGCAACAAATAGACCCTGAAAGGGAGGCTACAGTATTACAGACTTGGGATACATTTAATTAGTCATAATAACTCTCACAATAAAAAGAACATGTTCAATTATTGTATAAGTCTCTACTCCAGAGAGAACTACTTCGGGAACTGAGATTTCCAGTTCTGAACACTGTAATTTTATACAGAATAATAGAATCACAGAATGGATCAGGTTGCAAGAGACTACAGTGGGTCATCTGGTCCAACCTCCCTGCTCACGCAGGTCATCCTAGAGCACATGGCACAGGATTTCCTGAGTATCTTCAGTGAGGGGGACTCCATAACCTCTCTAGGCAACCGGTTCCAGTGCTCCATCACTTGCACGGTAAACAAGTTCTTCCTTATGTTCAGGTGGAACTTCCTGTGCATCAGTTTCTGCCCATTGCCTCTTGTCTTATTGCTCAGCACCACTGAGAAGATGGTCTCATCCATCCTTTTGACACCTTCCCTTTAGACACTTGTATACATTGATGAAGTCCCTTCACTGATGAGTTCCTTTCATTGATGAGGTCCTGTTGAGACTGAACAGGACCAGCTCTGTCAGACTTTCCTTGCAGTAAAGATGCTCCAGACCCTTAATCATCTGACCTATGTTAGCAACTACAAAAAAGCTCCCAGCAGGCAGCACCAGGTCATCCTCACTCAGACCATAACAGGGAATATTCCCCAAGTGGGTCACCATCTGTTTTAAGAGAACCATTTGGACAACATTTGTCCTAAACTTTTAAGTCTATAAATGAAGCAGATCCCACTGCATATCTTCTAAGCCATATTAGATCTTTTAACATTCAAGGATTCCACACTTACAGCTTGTTATTCCTTCCTTGTTCTGTCTTGTCGTTCTGTGTTTTGCACAAACCTTGAAGCCCTTGGAAAACATATAAACCAGAATTTCCCTTGGCTTACTAGTATTATTCACAGTACTGAGTAGCTCCTCATTCGAGTATCTGTCACTTGTGCTGTTCTCACTCATAGAAGGTTGCTAGACAGAGCTTCTTAGACATTTTTTTACTTCTTAGACATTACATCATTACTTACAAATGAAATATACATTATTTGTTAAAGAAAAAAAGTAACAAAGACTTGGTAACTTCAAATCTAATCTGTGAAACTTGAAATGCCTGTATAGTATCTTCCTCCATAGTGGTACTGTGGTTTGTCCAACAGCATTAATTTTCCTCATGGTAGCTTACATGGTTCTATGTTTTGGATCTGAAAATAGACTTGATGACATATATGTGTTTTAGATACTGCTGAACAGTGCTTGAACAACACCAAGCCCTACTCTGTTTCTCATGCAAGTGAGCAGGAGGGGAGTGCACAAATGGTTGGGAGGGGACACGGCTGGACAGCTGAACCCAGCCGAGCAAAGCAATATTCCATACTGTATGGCATCATGCTCAGCATATAAAGCAGAGGGGAAAGAAAAGGAGAAGGGGCAGGGGCATTTGGACTTAGAGCATTTGTCTTCCCAAGTAACCATTATATGTGACGAAGCTCTGCTTTCCCAGAGATGGTTGAACATCTGCCTGCTGATGCTTTGTTTGCATATACAGTTTTTTCTTTACCTCTCAAACTGTCTGTATTTCAACCCACAAGTTTTGTCACTTTTACTCTTCCAACTCTCTCCCCCATCCCACTGTGGGGGACTGAGCAAGTGGCTGTCTGGCTGAGCTCTCTGACAGGACTAACCCACAACAACACAAACACTTCTGCTGTTTAATTTTGTGGCAGTTAAATGGAAAATCTTCTGTTTTCTCTCTTCAAGCAAATGAAGTTTATGCTGTAGATTTCTCTAATTTTGTCTCATCTGACTACAGAGAAGCCACTCAGCCCAATCTGGAGGAGCAGAATGGAGAGATTTCCGTGAAGTCAGCGATCCTTGATAAATATGTCATTGATTTTACTTTGCTAAGGACCTCTTTCTGTGATTTGATTATTATGAATTGAAATAGTAAGCTGGTGTTGATTTAAAGTTAAAGAAAGTTTCTAAAAACTGAAAAAAGCTTTTCACCTTGAGTAGCTCCAGCGTAGCTGGTGTGAGCCTATCAGAAGTGCACTGAAGATGGCATTTTTGTGGTCAAATACTTGATCCTTTCCTTTTGCTTTAAGATGGAGGAAAATTTTTAAACCCACATCTGGAAGGCAGCACTCCTCTGTGTCCCAGAACTCTGAAATTCAAAGGACCCAGAGAAGGCAAACCAATCAGAAAGACAGCATCAGACAGAAGGACATGCACTTTTGCAGGCATGTTTTACTTGTTAATAGCCAGCCATTCAGACCTTGAGCATTTCTGACAGCGTACATGGATTTATCATCAAGACAAGTCTGTGTCTGAAATGCTGCATAACATAAAGAATCAAGATGCAGCATATGATTCCACTGGGAGAATAAATGATATAAAAACCAAGAGTGATATAAAATTCAAGAAGAGCAGTAAAATCAAAGAAACACAGCTGACACTGTGACACAGGGCTGGAAGTGGAAGTGACTTTCTCTCACAAAGGGGAGAGACAGGAATAAGATGGGTTCTCCTCTTAAAGCGAGGTGACAGGTATACAGGCAGCCTGATGCTTACTTATCCTCAGGATGGAATTCAGAGCTCCTCTGGTTTGATTTTCTCTGTAAGAGTTATGTTTAAAGCACTTTGAAGGAATTGTGGATGGCTAAAGCTTCAAAATCTCAAAAGAACAAGAGCAGTGGTCTGGCCAGGGTTTCAGAGGAATTGGCTTCCAGGACTGTACACTGGTCATTAATTCCCCAAAATACACGATACTCTGGAGAGCTGAACATTTTGAGGTAGACTTCTCATCTTTAATACACAGATGATGACTCTAATGATTTTATTCTCTAAGAGTACTTTTCTCCCACATGATTTTATCAGTCCCATTCAAGCACTTAGATATATATTTAAGAACATATCCTTCTCATATAGGAAGGAAGCACCACTAAGTCCCTTCTTAAGAAAAGAGAGAGCAAGGCACAAATAGAGCAAAACTACTCATCTAAAATGCCAGCCTGAGCAAGGATCTGAACAAAATACTCCAACTTCCCACTTCAATGCTTTAACCATATTTTTACATTTACTTGTTCATACAAGTAAATGTATGAAAAAAACTATAAAAAAACGTAAAATCATACATTTACTTGTTCAAGAGAGAACATCATGGCAAACAGAACAACAGACAGAGCACAAAGATGCTCTTTCTCTGTGGTATAGAAATTGGTGAGGATGTTTCAGAGGCTTAGTAACAACTTCTCCATATTCACCTGAACTGTGTGTATTTCCACCCTGGGTAGCACTGCTTCCTACAGAGGCAGCAAAAAAACAGTGGGAATTTTAAGGAGGCAGATAAGAGTTTCCATCCAAATTACCATTCAGTTAGGACTGGCCAGGCCTAAAGAGTGATGGGGAAAAAAGAGAAGAAATAACTGCTGGACAAAGTCAGGCAGAAATACATTTGTAGTGCTGATTGAAATAATTCTGAAATAGGAAGCCCACAGCCTTGCACCTAGGTTAGCTTTTCTTAAGCCTCAAGCAAACTGTTCCCTTTCGTGTATTGAGTATCAGCTTCTAAAGCACAGGGACAACATCTAGCGTTGGATGAGGGATACTGCACATTCTGGCACCTCTGTGAACGGCTAAACATCTGAATCACTGACAATCAATGACTACAAAAGAATTTCTATGAAAACCAGCTCTTCTTGCTTCAGGTCAAGATGATGTATCCCACTGGTCAGGCAGGCACTACCCCAAAAGGCACACATAATGGATTTTCTTCCTTTTTTCACTATGCTTGAATGCTGTTAGTGGGCAGTTCTGTTGGTGTCCATTTAGATGTAGTAACAAACAGTCCAGAGCCTTGAGAAAGCACGTTAAAGCTACAGTACCAATTCAGAAGTGATGTTTTTTAGACAAACAAGTTTCTTATCCACACGAGAAATGCTATGTTGCACTAGGTAAAATGAATAGCAAAGATCCCACCATTATTTAATCTGCAAGTACTAGAAAGACTACATAGAGGCATTGAGAGTTTCTTTCTCCAGTATCAATCCATGGTGATAACCACAGCTCAAGAAGACAGAAACATGCTGATCCTTTCAGAGAGGAGGAGAATTACTGCCCTGAAGAATAAGGCTATTACTGAATAGGAATAGGCTTGATTAAGTAGAAGGAATGTGAAGAAGCTGCTGCATAGAGAGTGCTCAGAGCTTCAAGCAGGGAATGAGGAGATCATAGGAGATGATCTGCATGCTTTAGACACGCTCTGTAGGATGATGGAGAATGGGAGAAGGTTGTGTTGCAGAGGAGACCATTCCAAAGACACCAGATGATGGCATGCAGAGGTCAACACTACTCAGACCCTCTTGCTGTCACAGGAGCTTTTACCCCTTTTGCTGAGGTACCATTCAGGCAATTTTCTCAGCCTTTCCTCCCTCATCATGTACGACCCAATTTCTCTTCCACAGTGTGACAGAAAGAGCCTAGGACCAGAAAATGTCTGCAAATTTTCTGAAAGAGGTTTAGTGATGGCCAGATCACAATCAAGGTGTGGCTGAAAAGGATATTTATTTCTTTTACTGTATGGGTCCAGTCTTCCTCCAGTGCTCAAGAAAATCTGTTGTCTAGGCTGGTAAGAATCATTCACTTACCCTGTCTGGGTGGCAAGTACTAAGACTTGGGGAAATATCTGGGACCCCAAAATGTTTATCCAGGCCTCACTACTAGACTAAAATAGGAAGTACAACCCATATCTTCACACAACAGGGTGGCAGAAGGTACAGACCCTCTTCTGCCCCACAGCTGGCACAGCAACTGGTGCCGAGCACATGTGCCTGTGACTTGTGGTCCCACTCCCCTCACCTGTTTTGTTCTTCCTTGCTGTTTTTCAGGATACTCACTGTTGTCATATTGGCTGCTGGCTAAGACCACCATGCACTATATTTAAGAAAAGATTTAATAAGAGGTTAAGGGCTGACTTCAGTGATCAGGCACAGGGTGTATTCAGACAAGTGTACTGACCAGGAAACCAGTTCCTTTTATACCACCGCTGGTCTATTCCCTCTCTGTGTTCCTCCCCACCCCTTCTGCTAAATATGCTTTTCTAAGTTTTGGATAGTCCCTCAGACACCCCTCTTGAACATTTCAAATCCTCAGAGTTCTCTTTTTTCCCCTTTCTTATTAGCTGCGAAGTCCAGGTGTCTATCTCCAAAGCTGGGCCTGAGAGCTTCTTTCAATCATTCATCAGTGAGTAACTAGAAACTTTTAATCCTTGTCATTGTCTCTCTTATCTGTTGTCTATCAGGTTTGTGTCTGTATGTGTTCATGCTTATCACTTCCCCTTTCATTTATTTTTCCCTTTGCCCTGAAAAATTCATTATCAAATAACCTTAATTAGGCAGATGCTCTTACCTTTCACATAACCACAGCAAAAGATATTCTCTAAGCAGAATGCAAAAAAGACAAGTGATTTTTTCTTGTTGGCAACTTGAATTTGTGTCACAGCAAGAGTACAGGCCAGGGAACAAAATATATCAAACTAACTCACACCTTAAAACCTTCCTTTGCTGAAACCAACCAGTTGCTGAAACCAAGAAAGGTGACTATATCCCTGTCTTAGAAAATCCAGTGTGGAAAGGAAAACTGAAGGTGATGCTATACAGATAGCTAGCATCACACTTGAAGCTATTTGCTCATCTGACCTCCTGATGCAGCGGTAGCCACCAGCACCTTGCATTGAGCCAGGTGGAAGCCAATGACAGCACCTCAAGATCGCTATTTTTAGCTTAATTGGAGCTTGTGAACCATCTATGGCCTGCTGGAAGCATGGCTGCTGGCTGGCTCCCAGAGCAGGTACAGGGGTAAGTCTCCCCTGGGACAGGGAGAGTTCTGATCCTGTCAAAAAAAAAAAGCTGAGGGATTTTCCCCAGCACCTCATACAGCTATAGTTTGCCAAGCAAGTAATTCCTGCTTTGGTCTGAAGATACCACATGAGCTGCATGTGGAATGGGCGTGCTGGAGACAGGCATTTGCATAGCTTGGACTCTGGGACCTGTAGGGCCATAACAACACATTTTGTAGTCTGGGGAAATAATACCTGCTGTGCACATCCTACTTTCCTCCTCCACACGAATTTTTCACTCAGAAACAAATGACAAGGCATATACCATGTTCTTCTCCTACTTGTATACAGGACTGTGATGTAGAATTTGTGAGCATGGTGTTTGGCCTGACCAGACTGTTGGACTTCAGCAGACAAGCATTGTTAGTATAATGCGCTGCTGGGAGAAGATATTCTAGTCTAGTAGTGAGGACTGGATAAACATTTGCAAACCACAAGTTGTACCTGAAATAGAAGGTGCTGGGTCTGAGCAGAGCTACTAAGTAGGCAGAGGGGCAGAGCTGATAACCTGTGATTGTAGGGGATGTGTGAGATCAGTGTGTGGTTCTGGATCTGTTAACTGGATGAGACCTGTAAAGCATGGAAGAGGATTCAGGATCTAGGTGGGAGTAGGTGGATAGACAGAGGCATTGGCCATGGCAGTACAAGCCATGACTGTGCTTATGATCTGAGGTGGAGTGGGGGAGTGCATGCCCTTTAATAATGAATGTCAATCTTTACCAGCTGAAGAGGAGGAGGGGACTTGGCTGTCTGTGCTTATGTTTTGTGTGAGCCCTGTATGTGGGTGCTGTTGGGAGCAGCACCTCATATGTGTGCCTGGCCATGTCAGTGTGCTCTGTCTGCGTTTGCCTGTCTGTCTGTCTTCGGGATACATGCTCAGCTTTGCTATCAGTTGATGCTCAAAGGGGAAAGCAGCAGCCTCATCCATCAGCCTGGGACCCAGGCCTCTGGACAGATTATAAATTCAGTAAAGCATTGGATATTTGAAGAATATTCAGCTTCTTATTAGCACCTGCCACTGAAATTTTGGAAAGGGTATTTTTGTAATTTTTTGGGCTGTAAATGAATCACTGTACTGTATTTCATCATTGACATTGTGATTCCTGGGCAAGTTATTGTGCATTTGTTCACAGTGGTACACAGAAATGTTTCATTGATTGTGAGTTTCCATTCCTGCTGTCAAGGTGATGAACTGCTGAGACAGTGGTTGTCAGCTCTTCTGGAAGCTGCTTTACTTGCCTAATTTCCTTTATAGCTGTTAAATTCTTGGGCTTACCACAGTGATGTTTTCAGAATTCTCAGCACAACTGATTTTCCTCAAATTTGAGTCTTACCATGGAAAACAACTCCAACATTTCAGCTTTACCTCCCAAACAGATAATGAACAGCAACACCCACAATAGTCAGTAAATAAACAAAGCCATGAATTCAGCTGAGTGTAGTACTTTTATTCTGTTTAAAGTTCCACACATCCAGACAATTCAAGCATCAAGCTTAAAAACCCTTGTGCAAAGTGATAGTCAAGATTCTTGTTGCTCATAGTATTTCTGCTCCAGTACTTTCAATAGCCTTTGTTCATTTTATCCCCTTAGGTGTGTGAGTTTATATCTTTGAAGCTGTATCGACAAATAATTACCCAGGATGCTGCAACAGCAACAGTCCAGCACAAAACTTCATGTGCCTTCCATGTGGAACTGAAGTCCAAAGCCACCACGGGAAGATCTCAGAACACTGGCTTGCCCACTACCATATTCTGGGATGGGCCAAGTGAGTTTATACTTATAACATTCCACTATGTTCAATAAGAAATACATTTCCTGGGATGATTTAAAAAGCCAGGTGGACAATCACAATAATATCAGGTGTAACTGCATGCAGCAGCATATCTGTAACAATAAAATTAGAAAAGACAGGGGCTTATTTCATTCTATGGTTAATTTGAACATGATCAAAATAGCTGATTCCCACCATTTCATTAGAAAGGGCCACCTCCACAGAGAAGATATCCCCCTAACTTCTCAGTAGGTGTTAAGAGGGCACCTAGAGGAGCTGTGGCTTCAAATCCCCTCCAGCAGAGAGATGAAAAAGGTCTTACCCAATATTTTAGCCTCAGAGCTACCTTTCAGCAAAAAGGTATTGGCTCTGCTCCAATTTTATTTGGGACTGCAGAAGCAGCTCCCACACTGAGTGTCTGCATTTAGATAGCTGGTCCGCTGACCTTATGCTGGTACTGCCTAAAACTGCACAAACTAGTCTGGAGCCAGGGTGGGGGGAGCAGAGAGGACAATCAGCAGTGACTGGTTTGAAAGAAAAAGTAAGGGGTTGGAACCACTAGTTTAGTTCACAGGTGTCAGACAAAGTCCACGAGACCCTCAAAGATATCCTGAAAGAATCTGATTACTTTGCAGAAAGGCTCCCAGGATGCAGCTTCTGTAGGCACACAATCCATCACAGTTTAAATGCATCTGGTTCCCTGACACAGTCAGGCACTGGGAAACAGGCCACAAAATGAGTTACACTACCAGAACTGAATCATCCATAGTGTTATTTCAGGTCTCTGTAATTTCTGAGCATTTTATAACCACTCTTTTCTCATGCCAACCTACGAAAAACATTGATGGCTGTTCCACTCAACTCGGTTACCCTCACAGAGATGAAGCTCAGAAGCAACCATGGAAGAGAGAACAAAGGGAAAAGTCACCCTGGGGCTATTTTACACAGCAGCATTTGGCTTGTGATGGAGAAAAGAAATAGAAGCTCTGCCTCAGCTGCTTTCTCCCAGTGCTTCCAGTGCCCTTTGTACCTGTGCCACCTTAATCATGCAATTTCTGAGGACAGAAGGAGGAGAACCAATACAAATGCATAGGTTAGCAAGTACAGGACACACTCTGATGTACCATTTTTGGTGGCCCCACTCAGATGCACTGGTAAAATACACAAGTATGTGAGGGTGATGAGACACAGGAAGAGGTTGCTCAGAGAGCTGTGGATGCCCCATCCCTGGAAGCATTCAAGGCCAGGTTCAATGGGGCTTTGAGCAACCTGGTCTAGTGCAAGGTGTCCCTGCTCACAGCAGAGGAGTTGGAATGAGATGACCTTTAAGGTACCTTCCAATCCAGACCATCCTTTGATTCTATGATTCTATGTGCCCAGTTTGTCAGGTCTGCCATGCATTTTTTTAACTAACCTTTACTTCCTATAATCTGCTCCCTTCAGGTAATATTCACATCAAGGAAAACAAGCACCAGACACACCAGGTCTATGACTAGTGGAAGAACAACCAGAGATAGAGATCAGAGGGGAGAACACACCACCAGCCTGGCTGCTGTGTAAAGCCAGAACGCATTCAGGACCCTGAGGTCTTGCAGTATTCTGTATAAGAAGGAATATGCAATGACATGGTGCTGTCTTCTCCTCCAGCCAAGATATGTTTCATTCCCCACAGTGCTGCTGCCAACTGTGATACTTAGCCTCTCCTTTCTCTGTTCTCCTCAGCAAACTGAGGCTTTGTTCAGTTTCAGTCCTTCTGGAGGTGGACTGAAATTTGAGATCAAGAGTTGAGAAGCCTGTTAAGAAAGCTGGAACCTTTGCTGTTCCTCCTCCAATGGGCTGTAGATGAATAAGAAAAAGAAGTACATTTTATAGGCAACAGGAAAGGTAGCAAGCATGTGTAAATTCATAGGAAAGAAAACCTGAGGGTTTGTTGTCTTACTGGGGCAAGTGACTGCTATGTTTCCAAATTACCAAGCTCAGTATGTTGGCTCCAAGTCCTTCCATGCATGAATATGAGACTTTCCCAGGCAATGAAGCTCCCCTAAGAGGAGGGAGGGATATGTTGCTCACAAAATGAATAAGTGTGATCACAAGGGTATGTCCTGTACAAACACAGAAACACTTCATCCCGACTTCCATGCTTCTTACATTAAACAGTCAGCAACATGTCCATTTCACACAGGCAGTGAAGGACTTCACACAATTTGGAAAGTCTGAGCAATGAACTCAGTAGAAAACTTGCAAGGATTTCCTAGAATGAAGTTTAAATCTGTAGAAAAGGATAAGAAAACTCTTTCTCCCCAGATGTGAATCCAGCTGAACAAATGACAATATATTTGTGATTTAGAAAGAGAGGGAAAGCCTGCATCTGGTCTTCTCAAATCACCTCTTGAGAACTTACTTTGGAAGTGTCCAGCATTTGGACACTTGGATTTGTGAAGTTGCCCAGGAATTTTTTTTCCTTAAATGTATATTGGTTAGAGCATTGTGCTACTAACACCATGGTCATGGGTTGGATCCCTGTGTGGGCCATTCATTTAAGGGGTGGGCTCATTGACCCTTGTGGGTCCCTTCCAACACAGATTATTCTGTGATTAGTTTGCACTTACAAGTCTTGTCTGGCCATTAGAGGTAGAGGTGTACCCATCTTACACAGCAACAAGCAGACAGCAGAAACATTCTGTTCACAAGTCTTCACTGTTTTATTCTGTTGTAGAAAGTGTTGTCATGAACCTTTATATGTAATCTGGAGCCCTAACAGGCAAGAAATAAAAGCATTACCAAGTAGAGATATAAAATACCAACCTCTCTTTCCAAGCTGTGCTCATATGACCAAAATCTGTTCGAATAAACAAGTCAGTGGTGTGTAAATCTTCTTACAAGGCACTGAAGGTGAAAAAATTGTAATTTAGTTGGGCTCATATAGCTAAACAACAGCTATGTTATAGCAACATTATAATCTCCCCAAAGCATTATGGGATAATATGAAATCATTCTTCTGCAAGAGAAGGATAAATAACACTTCCATCAAAATATCTTCTCCTGTATTGGGTAGGTCAAACCAGTTAACAGTGTTAATCATCCAGACTCAGGAAAAGGAGGCAGTTTAAGAACACTCCAAAGAACGGGTGTCCCACTCAGAGTCTTCTATTTCTTTTTTTTCACGTAAGTTTCTTTTTTTTATTATTATTTTTAAGGCAACAGCCCAAGGCAACTTGGGTCCCCCTGTGTTTCAACGCAGCATTATCATATGGAAAGTCAAAGTCAGCAGTGGGAGGAAGAGAGGACGGGAAAGCTGGTGAGCACTGCTGGTGTCTGTGCGCGTGTGGCTGGACCTCCCGTGGCCCCGGGGCTGGGATTCTACCGTGATGTAGCCGTTAATGATGCGGATCCGGGGAGGATGGTCGGTAGCACTGCAAGGCAAGACAAGAACATCAGTCCAGACCCAGCCCAGAACTGCCCACCAGCCACAGAGCAGGAGGTGGTGAGCCTCTGTGCCCCACTGTTAAGTCTTCTGGGTTCACGGGAATAGTCTCTTGTGTAAGTTACACGCCCACCAAAAGTCTTTGTCTTCTGATGGCAGAGTGCTGTCTTGTCCCTTCCTCACAAGTGTGGGCAGCTCCCACGCCAGCCCACAAGGACGAGGGTGCTACCCAGCTGAACTCTGAAGTCGTCCTGAGGGGCAATAGGGAAGAGAGACTGAGGAGGGTGACCACACCAGGAAAATACCTGCCCTGTCTCAGGTCTACCCAGCCTCCCCATTGCTCCCACAGTCAGTCAGGTGGGCAGGATGACCATATTCCTAGTGCCTTTCAGCTAAGCAGTAAATATATCAGAACAAAACAAGCATTGTTGCAGAGGAGTGTCGCTGGAGTGAGAAACCTGTTCTCAACCGAGTACATCTTCCTCAGCCATGCTTTGTGCATCTCAGTGTGGACCAAACTTGTTTTTATACTGTATACTGTACGATCTCTTCCACAGATCATGAGCTACAAAGAGATTGCATGACATACTTTAAGGAGAGGAAAAGTCACATCCAGAAGCACATGGAAAAATCACCACATTCCAGAGTATTTCCCACTGAAGGGAGTACTCTGATGTGGTGATAAGTGAGAGCTGAATCAGAGCCCACATGATGCTGAACTCCCATTATGTCAATACATGACAGAGAAGAGAAAATTGTGTGCTCTAGGTTGCTAATGCCAACTGTCCTGAACTGGGGGAGATTACACACCACAACAGGCCAAGAGTCAGAAGGGTCACAACTGGTGTTGTTCTCCTTGGCAGTGGATTGAAAGCAATATTTGGTCCCACAGCTGTAGGACTGACATACAGCCCAGGGCCTCACGGTGCTGTGTGGAACGTGAAGACAAATTTGGATGAATCTAAAAGCAACTCCACCTGACAAATACAAAAGCTAAGTAACTTCTCCTGCACCAACTGCTGTGCATTATTCTTGTCTAATTTTGGCCCATTAAGCAAAAATGCTTTGGGAAACTGAAGGCAATTAGTATCCTTTTTAAAAACATTTAGTCTCCCTTACCCCAAGGGCTCCCCTGAAGATTTGAACAATAGCTGGAGTGAAGCCAGCTGGCAGCACATCAAAGTACAGCTGGCAGCTAATGCATACAGGGGCACAAACAAAAGCCATTCTGTCAAGCCCACTACAAGACTGTATTAAAATCCCTTGAGCTGCACCTTTCACATTTTCAGTCTGACAGAAGGAATCACAGAATCATTTAGGTTGGAAAAGACCTTTAAGATCATCGAGTCCAACTGCAAACCTGAAAGCTGTGAATGCCCTGGCCCTGAAAGCTGTGAATGCCCTGGCAAAAGGAAGCTGTGCCTCAGCATCCTGAGGAATGGTGGGAGCAAGGGCTGAGAGTCCCAGCGAGATGTGCCCTGCTCACGGGTCAGGCTGAGCCCAGAGGCGCTGGATATCCGCAGGAACAGACACGGCTGCTCCACGAGGTGGGGCTGTCAGCTCATCTCACGCCTGCCCTGGAGCCCGGGCAGAGACAGCAGAGGTAACCCCGGCGTTACAGAAACCCAGCGCACGGATGGGCTTTGTGCCCGAGTGATAGATGCTCTCCCTCGGCGCTACGGACGTTCAAGCTCTCTTCTACTAAGGGCTCACCCCTAAAAATAATCTGTCACCTAGCATCTGGGTAAGTTTCTAGCATAAAGGATGACTTAATTAGTAGGGGAAGAAAGGAAACATTACGAAAGAAAAAAAAGGAAAGTGGCATTTGCTGGTCCCATATTTATGCAGCAGTTTCCTAAGCTGCCATTATTAGCTTTGCTTTTACTGCACTACTGCCTGGCAGTCCTTGCAAACCAGTATGTAGCCCTAATGTACCTCCAATTTAATCACAGTAGCACATCTTCCCATATTCCTTCATCTTCTGAAGGCATGGATACTGCAAGCCCACACTTCTCAGTCACTGCCCACTGACTTCCCTGAGCTTTGTGGGAAAAACTGCATGTGAAAAACTGAACATGTCACTGTGGAGGCAGGGTGGGAGCTTAAGACAGTCAGTCCTTAGCATTTCAACTAAACCGACTATCAACAGAAATTCCCCAAACCCATTCACAATCAGCTGGTATCAACTACATTAATAGTAAGTAAATGATATGAGTTTATCTGGCAGGAGGAAACCATTAAGGTATGCATTCAGCCACAGGCCCAAGTATAGGCTGCGAGAGAGAAGTTGGCTTTTTTTTGCAGGCTGCTGTTCTACTTGCAGGGAAGTAAGCTCTTATGGATGAAAACTAAGGGCTATGTGTGAACCTTTGCCCCACAACACACTCAGTTTTTTATATTAACTCCATCATCCACTAGGCTGTCATGCTTTTTAAGACTGGAAGAATATAAAGACTGGAAATACTACATGAATATTGTCCAAATGCAAGGAGTACATATACCAGGTATGACAGTTTCCACATATGCAGCAGCTCTTGGATAACAGCCCAAAACTTTGATCTGTACCATCTACCACTGGACCCACCCTTCTGTGATAGAGAGGACTACCATACACTTGCAATCCCTCAATCCCCAATGCAATATGATCTAGACAAGGCTTCCTCTTGTTTGATGCCTCTTTTTCCACAAAGTTAACCATGGGGAAAAAAAAACCAAACAGCTATTTTGTCACTAAAAGAACAAGCAGTCTAGAGTAAATTTTTCAGAAAGAACCATGGTCAGGGAGAAGGTCAGATCCTGTCCTCAGGGTGTATCTAGCTCCTGCAGAAGTTTGGCAGACTGAATTAAACAGTCTGAGTAAAGTGCAGTTTGCATGACAAACCATCCTCCCTCCCCAGCCCTGAGCTACCTTTCTTCAAGGCGAACCCAGAGGTCATTAAACTGTCGCAGTCTGTGTTTCTTCTGCTGCTGCTTCTTCTTCTTCTTTTTGTACTTCCTGTCTACCTTCTCCAGCACATCGATGCTGTCAGGCAGTAGCAGGTGAGGCAGGAACTCTTCCTCCTCCTCCTCCTTCTGGGGGTGCAATGGCAGTGGGAGCTCCTGGGATGTGACATAGGGACTGTGTGATGATGAAAAGGCTAACAAGGTTTTGGGGGATTTTCGGCTGGAAGAAAGAGGGAACACAGACAACATTTGCAAGGGCTTTGAGGCAAAATCCTGATATAGACACTATCAAGGCACATATATAAAAAATAGGTGTTTCTCCCTGACATATTGGCTGCATGCTCATTTCTCTACCTTGTATTTCTGCTCCTTCTTCCTTAAGTCAATATTCTGATCAAAGTAGTTCTCTTAAACAAAAAAAAAAAAGCTTTGGAAAAGAGGCAATCTGGATCTGAGGAAAGAATGCAGTCTGGCTCAGGGTGGAGTAACTCCTGGTAATAACTATGGCTACCTAGAAAGAGACAAAAATGGAATCACCCTCAAAGTCAGAGGAGGTCAAACACTCCTCTAGTCTTACTACACATCCTCTGATGTACTGCAGAACACAGATCAGACTATCCCTTTCAGCATTTCCTGCCCAGAGCCAAGTAATTCTGGGGAAGTGGCAGGGACAAAATAACTAAAGCACACCAACTGATGAAGCCAATCCTGGATCAACAACTCTCACTGGTAAAGTAAGTAACAAGCAGACTGTGGTAATGGCTACAGAAATGCATGTTGCAAAATTACTGTCTTTGAAGGGAATGGCTCAATATACCATTAATGATAATGGGAGACCTGGCTACCCTGGACAAAGAGAAGGCTGAAGTTCTCAACAACTTCTATGCCTCATTCTTCAACAGCAAGGGCTCCAGCCACACTACTGAAGTCAGGAAAGACTGGGAGAATGAAGACCTAAGCCCATTGTAGGAGAGAATCTGGTTCAAGACCAAGGAACCTGGATGTGCAAAAGTTTGTGACCTGGTGAGATTCATCTGCGGGTCCTGAGAGAGCTGGCAGACAAAGTTGTTGAGCCACTATCCAATTTTTGAAAAATTGTGGCAGTCAGGTGAAGTTCCTGAGGACTGGAAAAAGGGAAATATAACTCCCATTTTTAAAAAGCAAAAACCAGAAGACCCAGGGAACTACAGACCAGTCAATCTCTCCTCTGTGCCATGCAAGATAGCGGAGCAGATCCTTCTGGAAACTTTGTTAAGGCACATGGAAAACAGAGAGGTGATTGGTAACAGCCAACATGGCTTTACAAAGCGCAAATCATGCCTGACAGATTTGGTGACCTTCTATGATGGGGTTGCAGCACTGGTGGATAGAGCAGGAGCAGAGCAACTGGCATCATCTACCTGGATTTAGGCAAAGCGTTTGACTGTCCTGCATGACATCCCTGTCTCCAAATTGGAGAGACATGGATTTGATGGATGGATGGACCACTCAGTGGATAAAGAACTGGTTGGATGGCTGTACTTGAAGAGTTGTGACCAGTGATGTCCCTCAGGGGTCGATACTGGGTCTGGTGCTGTTCAACATCTCTGGCAGTGACACAGACAGTGGCATCGAGGGCACCCTCAGCAAGTTCACTGACACACCAAGCTGGGTGGTGCAGCAGACATGCTGGAGGGAAGGGATTCCATCCAGAGGAACCTTGACAAGCTTGAGAGGTGGGCCAATGCAAACCTCATTATGTTCAACAAGGCCAAGTGCAAGGTCCTACACCTGGGTCCCAGCAATCCCAGGCACATCTACAGGTTGGGCGGAGAAGTGATTGAGAGCAGCCCTGCAGAGAAGAACTTGGGAGTGATGGTTGATGAAAATTCAACATCAGCCAGGAATGTGCATTGGCAGCCCAGAAAGCCAATGGAATCCTGGGCTGCATCAAAAGGAGCATGGCCAGCAGGTCGAGGGATGGGATTTCCCCCTCTGCTCTGCTCTTGTGAGATCCATCTGGACTGCATGCAGTTCTGGTGTCCCCAACAAAAGAAGGACATGGAACTGCTGAAGCAAGCCCAGAGAGAGCCATGAATTTGATAAGAGGACTGGAGCACCTCTCCTATGGAGACAGGCTGAGAAAGTTGGGGCTGTTCAACCTGGAAAAGAGAAGGTTGCATGGAAACCTCATAGCAACCTTCCAGTATCTGAAGGGGGTCTACAGGGAACCAGAGAGAGACCCTTTGTCAGGAACTGATAGGACTAGGAGTAAGGGGTACAAACTGAAAGAGGGAAAATTTAGGTTAGATGTTAGGAAGAAATTCTTTACTGTGATGGTGATGAGATACTGGAACAGGTTACCCTGGGAGATTGTTGATGCTCCACCTTTGTCAGTATTCAAGGTCAGGTTGGACAAGGCCTTGAACAACATTGTCTAGTGGGAAGTGTCCCTGCGCATGGCAGAGAATTTGGGATTAGATGATCTTTAAGTCCCCTTTCAACCCTTAATATTCTATGATTAAGCAATCCTTTGGGCTGTCTAGCCTGCAGTGAGTGAAAACAGATTAGTTTTGGTAGCATCAAGTTCACTCTCTTCTCATTTTCTCTTTCATGAAGCTGGATGGTACAAAGCAGTCAATGCATAGCCTTTGCAAAACGTTGGGGACATGTCTGACACATAAGAGACCAGGGCTCAACACACTGTTGTGGCATTGACTTCTAGTGTTGATCTGCAAAAGGACGTAATGCTGTCCTTCCACTCAGATAAAGCACATCAAGGGACACGAAATGGACATCTTTAAGGGTTTTAAAGACAAATATGGAGGTCCACACGGAAGAAAGGAAACTGAGCAATTGCATCTCTCTCATAAGCAGAAGTGACCTTTGCACATATTTGTAGCAAAGCAAAGAGGGAGTGAAAGGACTTCAGCCTTCCATCTGACCAGATCCTGTATTAGGGTGGCAGCATTATTTGGAATTTCAAAGGAGCTCCAGCAAGTGAGAGACTGCACTGATACTGTGTGCATGAACAGAGTACCACTCAGTTGAGCCCCCCAGGAAAAGCTCTAAGGGCTATGGCTACCCAGCTTCCTGCAGAGGTGACAAATTGAAAAAGCCAAAAATCAGCTCCATCCTAAGATTACTGAAGCTTTTTTTCTTTATGCTTAGAGCAAACAACATCTCATCCATACTCCAAGGCAGGCAGTCTGCAGTGTCCTATTCACTCATGGCTTTGCTGGCCCACACTTCTCATTGTTTAGAACAAAGCAATTTGCCCTCTTCTTTATGAGCATCTTGGGTAAACCCACAAGCCCAATCCACTCTGAGTGCTCAGAGAACCCAACAGGAATACCTCACTGATATTTACGGCTACGTAAAGGGAAGAAATCCAAGAGTCTTCCGTAACAAGATTATATTGGAGACAGATTTGGGCTGAAATTCAGAATGGTAACAGAAAACCTGTGCTGGTTTCAGCTGGGGCAGAGTTAAGTTTCTTCATAGTGGCTAGTACAGGGCTCTGTATTGGATTTGTGCTGAATACTGGGTTGATAGAGATGTTTTTGTTATTGCTGGGTGGGGCTAGCACAGAGCCAGGGCCTTTTCTGCTTCTTGTGCTGCCACACTCACGGGGAGGTTGGGAGGAGACACAGCTGGGACAGATTACCCAAACTGACCAAAGGGATATTCCATACCATATGAAATCATGATCAGTATATAAAGCTGTGGGGAAGAAGGAGGAAGAGGGGACATTTGGAGCGATGGTGTTTGTCTTCTTGAATAATTGTTACACGTGAGGGGGCCCATCTCTCCTGGAGATGGCTGAACACCTGCCTGCTCCTGGGAAGCAGTGATTAATTCCTTGTTTTGCTTTGCTTGTGTGTGTGGCTTTTGCTTTTCCCATTAAAATGTGTTTATCTCAAGCCATGAGTTTTCTGGCTTTTACCCTTCCAATTCTCCCCCCATTCCCACTGGTGGGGGAGTGAGCAAGTGGCTGTGTGGGATTTGGCTGGTGGCTGGGGTTAAACCACAACAAAACCACAGACCACTGGGAAGAAACCTGACTTTAATCACTGAAATCTTCTCAGAACTGTGTTCTCTTTTCAGCTTTCAGTGGCATGAAAAAGAGGAAGTGCAGAAGGGATGTTTCAGCATGGCTCCAGTTTTCAAGCTAGCCCATCACTATGCGGGGGGCTAGCATCACTATGCATGTTTATTTGATGGTGAATAAAAAGAGTCCTTCCTGGAGAAGGAGAAATAAAATTGTGGACTGAAACATGAAAGCAAGAGTAGATGGAGAACAAAGATAATTTGTCTTATTTCCTGCAAGGAAAATCACAGACATCACATGGTGAAGTTTATTTGACAGAGACTGATGCAGAATGGGTCTTAGGCTATCAATCTCTTTCAAATCCTTGTGATTGTCACACTCTGTCACACTGAACCATCACAACCCTTCAACTGTCCTCCTTAGCTGCCTCACGTCACCTGAACTTTAACTCCACCTTACAGAGTGATCCCCCCACTAGCTGTCTCCAGTCACCTGAGTTGATCTGCTTGAAGGCCCTCTGCCTTGATTCCCTTTTCCCCATCTTCTCTTCACACTAAGTGTTAGTTCCTTAATTGTTTAAGTCACAGCAGGGAGAAGCGTGGGCACACCCGCTCCCCTGCAGATTAGAGTGCCACGCTGCCTGCAGCCTTCCCTACCGAACTCATGGCCACATTATGCTGGAGCTCAGCACTGCTACAGGTACAGGATGATGTGCATCCTGCATGGCCAGCCGTTTGTTGTGATAGACACGGCCTCAGACGCTATTAATAGACACCCACATACATAATCTCCTTTGCAACTCTTCCTGCAGGCAGTTCTTCCGAGGACCGACTAAGCAACCACTGGAAAAGGCACACAGATGCAAAAGCATGTCCTTCTACCCCCAGGCCAGTTCCCTCTCCCAGCACAGCAGCTAAGGGAGGAGTCAGGAAGCACCTGAATTATGGCTGTGATTGTGATGACTGTTTTGCAACATCTAAATGCATTCCAAAGTCAGAAACATTTAAAACCAGGAGGAGCTTAATTGAACTTGTGGTACTATTTATAAACTGTCCTTTGCGCTGCTGCCTGGTTGGAGAACCTCTTTTACCTTCCCCGCTTTGGAGACAGCAGGGAGAAGGAACCCTTCTGCCTCCACTAGGGGCATTCATCCCATCCCATTTCCCCTGCAAATGGGCAGCACACCTCAGGCAGCCCTGTCTCAAGGTGAAATTGTGTAACTGCACCCAGTCATTTGCCTGCTACAGGAAAACAAGCATAACAATCCTATGTCTTTCTTAGTTCCTACACACAGATAAGTACAAGATATCTCACCAGGGACTTTTTGTTTAGCCAGAGCACAGGAAGCAGCAGAAGGTGCTGCTACTGCACAATGTCATATTGTAGGGAAGGGAGACAATTGCAGACTTCCTCCTTCTCGTGTTTAAGAACCTCTCAGCCCCACTGTATCCAACACCAGAACAGTCACTTGAATTCTCTATCTCAGTTCAACCACTTGACATTTTGTTCCTCTCTCAGTTTTCTGCAGTGAAATAGTCCACAGGCACTGTCTGGACTGCATGCAGTACTGCTATCTAGGGCAATAGCCTGGATATGGTTCCACAGTTATGTGGGCTAGACTGGGTTTACTGTCACAGACTGCCCTGTTGTTTTCTCCTCAAACAAGTCCAGGATAGCAATCAAGGGAAATCGCCCATCCCATTCCTAGGGCTCTGACACACACTTGACACAGGTCTTCCCCCACCTCATATACTCTTTTCCTTTTTCTTGAAACATATTTCACATTTTTAAATATGTTTCCAAGTCATCCAGAAATGTTAATAGTGAAGTGCCATCTTCTTTAGCTTATTCAGTCAGCTTTAATACCAAGACGCCAGGAAAGATGTTCTGTCCGGTAGTTCCAATGAGAGATTTAAGATGCAACTCACGCCAAACTGAAGGCTTTCAAAGGCACAGGAGTCACTGGCTGGACAATGAACTCCCATGATGTGGTCAGAGAACTGGGTGCCCAGCTACCCTCAACTATCCTTGATGCCAAACTTCCTGATGAGTGAAAATCTATCCCTCCTTTCCATAGCTGTGTGCCTTTGACTTCCTTACAGCTACATCCTGACAGAGCAGTATCAGATCTTGATTATTCTGAAGTACCTATTAAGTTGTCTTTCTTTAAGCAGCTGCTACAGCAGTTTTTAGGAATACCTAAGCTAAAAGTGAGAAAATCTACACAAAAATATCAGTGCAAGCTGTTTGTTTTGGTTTGGTTTTGTTTTTCTTTAATAAATCCTTCAAACAATGATTTTCTAGCACTACTCTAGTGTTACAGGATCATTAAATCTTGTACTTAAGCACATGGGTCTTCTCCTTATCAGACCACCTGCCCATTGGTGGCAACAGGGCTAGAGTCTGGCATTCATGGGGATAAGTCTTGGCTCAGTTTTTTTCAGAGCATGTAGAGTTAATGATATCTGTCCATGTCAAAAATCGTCACAAAAACATGATCTCCCAGAGTTTGAATCCTATGGTTTTAGACAGCAGCAAAAGTGGTGTAAAGAGAAAGGTGAAGTAACGAGAGTATGAGAAAAACATCTATTGTTTTGTACCACATCTGTGAAGCCCTTGTCACAGACCATGTACTCTCTGCACAAAAGCTGATAGTCTTGCCTGAGAGCATCATATCAGAAATGTGGGGGAGGAGGAAGAGAGATGTAAACAGAGAGGAACAGCATGCTTAGCACAGAAGATAAAAAGAAAACAGTACCATAATTAGGACCAAACATTTTCTCCTTTGTGGTCTTTTAGCAGTGACTATAAGGAGGAGTGGGCATATCTGACAGACACATATTTGGTAAGAGTTTGGAGAATGGGGAGACAAGGACTGCAGATCCTAAGCTGGTGGCAAGAATTCCAGGAAAAGGTGACTCAAAAGCACATGTAATTCTCAGCAGAGAGTGGAGGAGGAGATTATCTGGCATCTGTAGTTACTGAAACCATGGAGATGGATAAAAGCATCCAGTGAGAGATAAAAGAGCCAGTAAGGGTATATCCCAAAGGACAGCTGCAGGACGAACCAGAACAACAAGTACCTTGGCTTAAAAAATGCAGAAGAAAGCAGAGGACATGAGAACAATCAGTCATGAGCACAGCTTGCAAAGAGACTGAGTAGACTCTGGGCAATCAGATTCCAGGCTGAGAGAGACTAATCAGAAAGAATGAAAAATAGTGGTGTAAAAGAAGAAGAGTAAAAGGCAGGGCAGTCAAACACACAAAAGGGAGGAAGGAGAAGCCTGGAAGCCCTTTGTGGTATAAAATAGCATCCAGATCTGATGAACCAAGCATGCATACCCTGTGCTTTTCATTTAAGAGTTAAATCTTACAGAGGAGGAAATGTTCTGTTAGGTATAGTTCCATCTGCCACTACTTCTTCATGTTGTTCACAAACCCAGCCCTAAATGGCTGCTCAGCTAGGTGAAAGCATGCATTACTTGTTGATGGCTTGTCCAGCTGGAGTGTGTTCTACCTCGTACCCTTCTCTCCTCAAAACATCAATCACTGTGTTGTTGCCCATGAAGTGACCTGCAGTTAAAAGAAAAATTACATCAGAACTCAGCAAGCACACAGAAAAAAGGAGAAGAACAACAAAGTCCTTCCTGATCACAGGAGGTGTGACACACTCAGGGGAGGCAGGGCTTTATCACTCCCCACCGGCATGCACCAGAAACACAGGATATCTAATGAGTGATTGCTGAACTTTCCCAAGGTCACTTCAGTTACTGCATTCTGCCTTTCCAAAATGCAGATGTGATTGCAATTCCTCTGCTTCCACAGGTTATTGCATCATGGGTGCTGTCCAGGAAGTCACCATTCCTGGAGGTGCTTAAAGGAAAGACTGGACATGGCACTTAGTGAAGTGGTCTGTTTGACATGGTGTTGTCTGGCCAAAGGTTGGACTTGATGATCTCAGAGGTCTTTTCCGACCTAATTGATTCAATGATTCTGTGATTATCAGGCCATTGTGGATTAGACTGTGGGAACAAGCAATAAAGTTCTGACACTGCTGTTCAAGAGCAGCACTGAGCCTACAATTGGTGGTGATACAAAAAAGGCCAGAATATGGCCACATTTCAACACCCTCCAGCTGTTGTTCAGTTACCACTAACAATTTTTAAATGATCAAGAACCATCCAGCTGTAGAGACCAGAAAGTAACTCTGAAAGCTAATGACTTAGGTCAACTCCTTTTATTCCTTCTGTATATGTCACTGGGGTCAGGAATCTGACTTCTGTCATGCTGACAAAAATTTTGGAAATACTTAGATAGTTCTACCCCAATTCTGTGATTTACATCTCCACTCCATTTTCAGAGAGATGTGGTGGCTAGTAAGACCATAATTTGGCATCACAGTGAATACATGACTACTCAAAGGGTGCAGGAGTTATTCCGTAAGGACTTTATGCTCTGCACACAGAATGTCTTTCACCATCAATTTAACACTTCATCAGACCAGACTGATGAAAAGCAGATGGAGAACAAAGGCCTTGCACAGTCCCTCATACATCTAGCTTTCGTGAAACATTTTTTCGTTTAACAGCCTGCATTAATTAAAATTAGCCTTGAGCAAATTACTTCTTAGAGTGATCCCTTGCTTCTGTAGATGTAAGCAGTGCTAAACTTGACAAGTAACTTCAGAAAAACTGTTTTCTGCTAAGATCGTTCATACATACAAGAAAATAAAACCACTGGAATTATTTTAGTAGCCAGGGAAAGCAAGAAGTTAAAAAGAGAATTCCAAGAGTGGTGAGATTATCAGGAGACTAAACATAAGGGATTTATGACTTTTCACTCCAAAATGGGTTTGATGAATTGGAGAACAAAATTCCACTTTCTCACGCCACAGCAGCAAAGTGCTCATGAACTACCAGCTTCAGGCATGACAGTTGGGTGGTATCATTTGAGCACAGACGTTTATGAAGATGAACTTTCCCCCAGAACCTAAGAACTCAAACCGATCTAGCTCAAACGAAACCTTTTAACCAAGCACTGCAATGCTCACCCATTGGGTACCGTATTTTCTCACCTAGTAGCTGGATTTTTTTCCTCAGCTCCTCAGCTTATATTTTGTCTTCAGAAGGAGTAAAGCTGATGTGCTGTTATGACCTAACCTAATACTGTTGGCATCTGTTGCTTGCCGATGGTTCAGCCCCAGGTATAGCTGAGAATTCCCTCACATCAGCAAAAAGACCAGATGCAGCAGAGAACAGTAATGAGCGTAATCCAATATTGTAATTGAGTAAAATTAGCCACTGGAAAGCAAACACTAGGTATAAGATGCCAGACCTAGTTTCTATCTCTCACCTTTAAAAAAGAGGAGAGGTGTGTGCAAAAGGAAGGGGAGAGGGAAAATAATTCCTCCTCCATACAGCAGAGGAAAGGGTGGCTTCCCACGGTGATCTATGCCTTGTGACTGACAGTGAGGTAGGAAAGACTTTTATTAGAGAAATGCCTCTCTATTGACAAGGATGGGGGCAGTTCAGATACTGCAAGTTCAGACTAGCTATTCATATCATGCAGGCACTGCTGGAGGAATTGAGTCCCACCTTCAAAAGCAAAAAGCCATGCCAAGGCTCTGAACTCGTCTTTTCCTAAACCAAGTCCTTCAAGAGGAAAAGGACAAGGCATAAAGATAAGCAATCTATAGGGCAATCTATGGTGTTAAAATGATTTTCCTCAAGCCAGTTTAAGAGTTTACAGTCTCATGCATTTCAAGAGTGAGCTACTGAATAGTTGCACACATCACACCATTAAACGCACTATCCCCTTATCAATCTTCAGTCACCTTCACTCAGAGCAGTGATTTAGACTGGTATGTAGGAAATTACTGTAGCACATGGATGAATCCCATTTCAGTCAGCCTGCTTGACTGATTTCCTGAAGCTGGGCTCTTTCTTTTTAATTTAATGCAGTGATAAGAATATCTTTTTTATCACAGTCATGCGTACATACCTTCACTGAGTGCCTTTGCTCATTGTTGCCAAGGCAATGAGCTATGTCTGCATGTGAATGAAAAATGATGTGCTAATATTGTGCAAAAGAGAACCAACCAAATGAATACATAGGTGTAAAACAGATGCATACAAATACAAACATGTGATGTTACATTGTTCACAGGATGTGATCAATCAGGAGCCGCTCAGGCTAGGTACATAAAAGGGTTAGGAGATGCAGTGTTCGCTGTCCAAAAGGTGGGCCACGTGTGCTCCTAGAGACAGAGCTTGTCCAGGGCCCAGAGGATCTACAGGTTCAACCAAACGAGATGTAATATTAAAAGAGGCAGAAAGGTGAGGGATTGAGGTACAGGACCCCACCAGGAGCCTCTCTAGAGTCAGGACTTTTGCCTCTTTTCTAGGACTTTTGCCTTTTTTCTAGGACCATCACAAAAAGATAGCCAAAAACAACAGTAAAAAATATGACAAAGATTCACTCTCCAGGGTTTGAGATCAAGCAGCTGTTGCTGCAAGGGAGACTTAGATGAACGTCACATGACAGGGAGTTGGCCTCTTTCACCTGTGTTCTATTTTAGCCTCACACACTTGAATGCCTCCGAAAAGAAAAGCCCCAGGCTCTGTACCATCAGAAAGCCTGCTCTTTTCTTTCTGTACACAGCCCTGCATTATCCTCACACCACTAGGTGAAGAGATGCCTCCAAGAGGTCAGTGTACTCTGGCAGGGGGTGGGGAGCCATGAATCTCTATTCTTCTGTGTTCAAGCTCAAAGAGAAACTAAGAAGCTGTTGTGTGCACCAGCTCAGCCATGCACTCTACTGGAGAGTAAATAAGGCCCCAGCCTTTAATCTGCACTGAAAGGAGGTGGCATGCAGGGACCACAAACAGGCAATATGCCTGAAGAACAATGCTGTTTGACTAGCACGCACTTGCAGACTTGGCCACACGCTCGGACACGCACTGTGCACTCCTGACCTTCCTCAGTAGCAATACACAGCCCTGTAGAACACAGGATACTACTATTGCCCTGAAACCTATGTCTCCTGCTTGCAGCTTTTACTGCCAGTGCATGCACAGGTGCTGCTGTCTAGATAACCATGGGCTATCTGATTGTGGGTTTCACAAGAGGTTCCTGAACCCAAATTTAAGCCATTGTGAGGGTGATAATTTTCTGCATCTAGGGAAAGGAACAAGGAAGTATTGTGAAACTGAAATGTTTTGTTTCTGTTCGTTCCTAAATTTTAGTTTTCATAGAAACCAAGTCTGTAAGACTGATCAAAATTATGTTCCTCTCCGAATTTCAACAAAATTGACTATTCCAAGCAGATAAAGTCCCTTGAACATCTCTTACAGTCATGTAAAAAGAAACCCACAAGCATACATAATTCTGTGTTTTCCTTAGTAGAAAGATGGCACTTCCCATCTGCCCCAGAAACATCTCAGGACCTCACTGTTTACAAACATCCTAAGACAATGAATCACTGGAACTGAATGTAAAGACACCAAACTGTTTGTTAGGAAACCCGATCTGCACTGCTGACCTCCAAGATGTGGTGGGAACAACTATAGCATGTGGTAATAACAGTGCAACCACAAAATGGCACAAATTATTCTAGCCACCGTGGGCATCATAAAGCTCAATGTTTATCTGGACTGAGAGTGCTCAAATGGACCTTTGGTGCCAAAGACTATATGGAGCACTGAAACAAATACTTTCAACAATGTTTTAGAAGTGCAGTTCTTACAATTATTTAGAAACTTCCTGGAAATGCCTATGGCAGTGATCATCTCCTACCATTCTTCATCACTTCGCCTCTCACATACACACGGTTACGCTTTTTAAGTACCTGTTGGGATGCAGAAGATGGAGTAATTTTAACCCAGTTAGTAAAAATTACAGAGTAAAAAAAAGCCAGACAGAATATTTAACATGACCCAAAGCAAAAGAAGGAAAGCAGGTGATGTAGTCAACTTAGTTACAAATGAGTTTCCTTCAGACCCTTGCTTTCTGTATGCACTTCTCAAGAGGAAGATGCTTTTTTCAAGCATGAGAACCTTTCACCCAGGTATAGCAAACTCGTGCTTCAGTTCTCCCAGAATGAGGAGGAAATTTTGTGCAGTTACACCAGATAACCCAAGCAATATATGGAAAACAGAAGTCAGTCATATAGTGGCTGGAATTCCAAATTTGCCATTAAAGTTAAAACAGTTTATCAAGTGTAAAACGTGTAACACTAGATCCAGTAAAATCTTGCTTCTAACAGTATTTCCAAGTCTTGAAAAGCCCGGGTACCAGAATATAAACCAAAGAACCAAAAGCATGATACCCTTGACAGATTTAGTGCTGCAGGCAGAAGAAAATGACAAAAATTGAAGGGGTGAAGCACTTCTAGTGGTACTGTAAGTCAACTTAAAGATTTCCCACATTCCCATTAAGTGCAGGAGGCTGCAGACTTCCAAATGTAATCCTTCCTACAACATGAAGTATTAATGAAATACTGCTCTATAAACATCGAACCTGAGGTTTTACTCCACTTAGGCCATGAAAAGGGTCTGTCTTCAAAAGATGCGATTTCATGGAAATCTTGCACTAGACATGAAGAGACTTAAAGAAAGTGACTCAAACCTGCACTCACTTAGGACAAAAAAGCCCCAAAACAACAAAACAACTTCCATTTCTCCAAAAGTGATGTGCTTTGCTAATTAACTCACCTAGACAACTTCTCAAAATAGTTGATGATGAAGGCCTTGCACAACATGGGAAAAATGAACATCTGAAGTTAGTTTACATAGGCCAAAATGAAAGAATTTTTCTTGTGAAAGATAAGAAGGTACTTTTTATCTACCCAGTTCCACCAAAAATTATGTCTCTTACATGTAAGACCTGAGTATTTTTGGTCCAAACGTTTCCCATTTTTACCCTTGGGCAAAGTCAAACCTCCTGATAACCTCCTCCGAAAATTGAAGTTAGAAAAAGGCTTTTCACTAATAATAAGGCCAAATTTACATTAAAGTTAACATAAAAGAAAAGTTTACAACCCCATATTGCTTATTTTGTGAAAACTGAGTTAAGAGAAAAGCTTATCTTCAGGCAGCCCACTGGGGCTCCAGCTGTGCTGGCATTTACTGAGAGCTTTCCACTGCTAAAGTCTTAGGCTCATTAGGCAAGCAGACCCTCATGTAGGTGACTACATGTCACAGCTACAGTACTCACAGCCACCTCTGCCATTGTTTGGGTTTGCTTCCTTTCATAAAAGAAGTTATTAAGGACTTTAAATCCCACTACTTAAAACACACATCACATGACAAAAGTTTTCTGCTATAGCTGCTCAGTAAAGGAAGCAATGGGTAAGCCCAACACTGACAAACAGCCGGATTGGTAACCTGTCTGTCAGTATTTGAGCAGGAACAGCACAGTTTTTTGGCCTGGCTGATTTTGATAGTTGCACTAATATGGTGGAACAGAGGCCACCACCTCTAATGCAGAAATGCAAAGCTTTCTTCATTTCAAGTGTCAAGAGATGTCAAGAGTAGTGCCCTTCATGTGAACCCTGGGGCTTTGGATGCAGGTCCTGCCTCCACACAACATTATCTATCCCCTTTGGGGGTTGTTGTTCTAATAGACCCTGTCATTAGCATTCGGCAGACTCAAAGAGGCTACTAAGGAAAACATTTTCAAAGCTGCTGGGTTGTATCTGACATTCTCAGATTACAGAGGTGCAGGCACACCTTCAGGCACTCAAGCTTTCCTCCTACACAAGGAAGCTAAAATAATGCTGCATTCCAAGGACCGAAGCAATTGGGCAATCAGCAAGCCCTTTGTGCCCAGGGAGAAGTGAGGTGACCCCACAAAACTAATTTAATTTGTTTCTTTAAATCTGTTTCATCACTGTGTTTTCTTCTCCCCTCTCCTCTCTCCCCCCTTTTTTGACCTCTTCTAGGATCTGTGAAGATTCGGCTTCTTATGTTCTTTTCATGAACTTTCTTATTACACATTTACAATCTTTTACATAAGACATAAATAAATTTACATTCCCTGTGCACACTCATTTCCAGTCCCAAATGTACTGATGGCAGGTTCAAAGTTTCCATGCTGGGTTCTGAATTCCCACTGAATTTCAGTGTTATCACATTCCCCTGAGCAACTTTCACATTGCCATGGCAGGTTTTTGTTTGGGTTTGTGTTACAGATATAAACACCTACACAAGCTGGACAGAGACATCCTGGGCTCAGCACTGTTGACTATTTTTTACACCCACTGTTGACAAGTCCTTTCTCTAACCTTTTCTTACCAAGAGACAATAAATCTTATTCCTCTTGCATAATTTCCCATCCAAGAATGCCAGATACGGCAGCAAATTTCAAGAAGTAACAGTGAACAGCTCTGACTGGAAACAGTACCACCTAACTCACCATTCAGACTCAGCACAATTCCTCTTTCCCCTGGAAAACCATTCCTTTACTTTTTTTTTTTTTTCTTTTAAGCTTTTCATGGCACAAGGGACTAGGGAAAAGGCATCAGACATGTCTGTGAATCCAATGCACTGGACATGCAAGGCTGACACGTAACTGACCAGTCTCGCACATCCCGAGGACTGCCTTTAACACTTAGAGAAGTTGCAGGAAGCCATTTGGTGGACCACAGCTGAGGTAAGCACTGGCAATAGCATGCTCTCTCTTTTCCTTGACCAGGTGGCTGAGACTAAAGGTTACCCATCCATTTTCAACTCAGACAGGGCCAATTGTGCTTCTACAGTGATGTCCAAATCCTTCTGCTTGTCGCTGGGTCACGTCAACCCCCTGAGAGCTAGTTTTAGTTTAGTGAGTATCAGTTGAATTAGTTACTGGGAGTGAGACAACTCAGATCTGGAGCTGCTAGCTGGACTGCTAATTCAGATATTGATCATTAGTCTGCTCATAACAATTCTTCTTTCAGGGAGGTCTTGGTGGGGGGTGGGAAGTAAAGACTGGGGAAAAAAAACAATCAGTCCCTGGAGGTTTGAATCCATACGGTCTGACTAAGGCTAAACAAAAACATTTGTTATTTCCTTTAGTAATCAGAAGAAATAGTAGCTGAAGAAGTTCTCACCATATTCCTTCTTTTCTTTGTGTTAATGGCTGACCAACATCCACTATAATTTAAAGCCTCAGAATTATGCCTTTTTCAGGAGCAACAACAACAAAAAAATAGGTCTGAGACAAAAAGGAATTTTCCAGTGTTTACAAGATTAAGAGGACCAACTTCTGAGGTTGTCAAATCAGCCAGCATCTCTCACTGAAGTCACTAATTTCTTCCACAGGGATACAAGGCATTTTAGATCCCTCTGTACTTCTTATTCATGAACTGGCACTTCTGGAGTTTCTCAACTGTTCAAAGAGGCAGGAGAGACTAGAGGGAATTTAAACTTGGTTCCTAGAAACTCTGCCTTCACCAGAGGCTTCGCCTGTCATAATAAAGTTACGATCTCATCCCACTAAATATACTTCCTCATACATAAAAAAAAACCCAACACAGCACTTGTTTTTTTCTGATATTCTTTAGCTCTTTGAACAGAATCTGTAAGTAAGCTAAAGAAAACAAGCTGTGCTATTTCCTAGAATAAAGTGACCATGCCGAAGGAAAGCTCATCTAGAGCTGAATCCGCTTAGAAACATCAAGGGAAACAGGGAATGCTTCCACTGACTAGGTAAGTATCATCCAAGTGCTGAAGGGGGCAGGAGATCTGATGGCAATGAATATAGAAAAGGTCAAGTTCTTAATGCTGTTGTTACTTTCTCTAGTGGTCAAACCAGCCTTCAGGAATCTCAGGTTCTTATGACTAGAGGGAAAGTCTAGGGTTCACTATGTGCAGAGAAGGATCAGGAATATTCAAACAGACCAGTCATGTAGACCAGGAAATTGAGGGAGGTGATCCTTCCCTGCTCCTCAGCTCTGGTGATACACATCTGGGTCCAGTGCCTAGCTCTGAGCTCCTCAGTTCAAAAGAGATGTGGACATTCTGCAGAGAGTGCAGCCAAGGGCCACAAAGATAATGAACAACCAGAGCACATGTCATTTGAGAAGAGGTTGAGACTGTTCAGCCTGGACAAGGGAAGGCTTAGGGGGTATAATTGATGCATAAGTACCTGATAGAAGGTTGCAAAATAGATGGAGCACAATTTTTCTCTGTGGTATCCCATGAAAGGACAAGAGGCAATGAACACAAATTGACATACAGGAAATCCCGTTTAAACATAGGAAAAAGCATCTTTAGTTGTAACACACTGGAATAGGTTGTGCAAAGAGATTCTGGAGTCTTCATCCTTGCCCATACTCAGAACCTGACTGGACTTCAGTCCTAGAAAAACTGCTCTATATGATCCTGCTTTGAGCAGAGGAGTGGACCAGGTAGTCTCCAGAGGTGCCTGTCAGTATCGACTATCCCTTGATTCTGGGAAGGTTTAGCCAGCAGGCAGCACCCTTGTGAGACCTGGACAAAGGGTAAAACTCTCCACAGCAAAGCAGGACAGCACAGCCCTCTCTGTGTCCATGTGCACTTCCCAGAGGAACCAGAAACTATCTGGCTGGCTGTTCAATCACATGTGTGATGACCTGCATCAGCTCAGCGTTCAGATCCTGAATGCTCCACTTACAGTTCAGAGAAATTAGAAATGCATGCAGAGGGAAGACTGCTGGAGAAAGATTATAGCTGGCCTTGCTTCACAAGCTCTACCGCCAGCAACAGGGAGTAGGTCTGGCTTGTAGCTGTGGTGCCACCATACAAAAATGCCTGGCCACGATTCAGATAAAACCCTCACTGAACCTAGTGGAATGCTGCTGCTATTACCAACTCTCTCTTCCTATGCTTTCCTCTAATTCCCTCAAACAGATTTAGTTTGGCTTGAAACTTCGCGTGTTTGCAACTCTGGCCAGAAGCAAAGCTTTTTTGGATCTTTTCAGCAAAATCTGTTATTTTTTAGTTCTCCACTTTTGTGCAAATTACTTCCAGACAAAAATAGTTCCAGCAATGAGCTCTGACTGTGAAGCATTTTTGACAGAATATAGGGGGAGTTTGTCTGATCTGTTAGAATATAGCAAAAGCTGATTCTAATGATCAAATCTGTTACAGTCCACATTACCACATGTAATTCCATGTAAGAAATCAGCATCTATAGCCATGGAGCTATATTAAGAGCTGGAAAGAGACAGATTTATTTTTTTTGTACAATGTATTACACATCTCTAAATCCCATCAATCCAGTTGGAATGTTAAAAAAAAAATAAAAAACCCCCACTGTTTTCTGATTTTCTCCCATTTAAAATAAAAATACCAAGAGCAGTTTAAATAATAAACAAAGGTATTTGTAATACCACAGTCACCACAAACCATGACCTTGTTTACACATAGTTAATGATAAAAGTTGTTTTGTCAATGGAGTTTGGTTAACGGAAAAAAAAATTAAACTTTCCTTATAAAAAGCCAAGCTGTTTTAAAAATAAAGAAGCACAGAGTGAGAAAGTCTGGAAAGAAAACAACTAAAAGTATTCTCTCCCCTTCTAAGTGGAGACCCTTCAAAATCCTACTACCACTTCGATACAACCTTGTCCTGCAGTTTATAAGCCATGGCTAGGAGACACTTCTTTCACTGGTGGTCAGAAGAGGGAAAACCACCACGCAGTCATGATTTAGTCTCATTTCTATGGTCTTCCTTTTTCTTCTCTTTTCCTACAGGTCATTCTAACCTGCCTTACATAACCACTTTTCCTGGAACCTTCTTCCAGTAATTAACAGCAGTGCAATACTCAAGCAATGCTCAAAACAGGTCATAAGATATTTGTTCATCTTCACTGCTTGCCAGCATAAAAATAAACCTTCTACATAATTACCGATCACATACAGCAATCTGCATATGCAAAAGGCTAAATTAACCTCCTGGAAAACAATAAAAGAATGCAATCGTAATTGTAATGTACACTCAGGAAACCTCAACAATCTGTAGAAATTGATCTGTTTTCTGCAATAGATCCTGTAATGTTACTTCTCATTTAGACACTTAATGTGAAACAAACAGAGAGATAAACACACACCCCCCAAATACTCATGCAGTCAAACAGGGGCATAATGAGGAACTGTGCTGCTAAAAGTGGGAGGCTTGCACTATTCTTTGAACAGAACTATTTGGAAGAGCAAGAGCAGAGAACAGAGGACAGACTGGTTTCAAAGCCAGAGTGTAATTAGAGACAATTTCAAAACCAATCCAGCATCCACAGAGGAGACAGGGACCCTGTCTGGATTCAGAAGCATGATGGAAAAGCTTGAGAAGAGCACATTGAATGCTCATAGATCAAGCCACATGAACATAAGCTGCAGATCAAGGGTGTTCATACAGGACCAAGGCTCCAGGAAGTGCTGTGGTATAGCAATGTTGGCAACTGGAGCACAAAAAAAGGGAAAATAAGAGGAAGGAGGAAAGCAATAATCCAGAAAGGATGGGAAGAGACTTTAAGAATATCATGAAAGTTGAGAACGAGAGATTGAATATGACAGGGATCTGATCTGCTTCTGCAGTGCTTCTGGGCACTGTGCACACCAATGACAGTGAAGACAGTCTGGGGCAGAAGAGCAGGAACAGAAGAAAACTGATGGGAGGGGAGACAAATGACACAAAAACATCTAAAGACACGTGATTTGCAGCTGCTGGGATGCAGAGCGTGTGCAAGGAGTGGAAGAGGCTCTCTTCTCTCAGAGGATCCTGCTCTTAGGACAAGACAGACCCAGAGTGACACATGCATTCACACCTGTCCATCGTCATGGGCTGCTCATCACTCAAGTTGTGATGCAGTAACTGAAGCCCAAATATCTATGACTGTCCTCCTGACAGAAGACTAGCTACCTGCAACTGACAAAACTGGCCCTTGGGGATGGCATATGCTTTGGTTAGGAACATCAACCCAACAGGGACAAACATGATCACAACGTCAGGAGTGGAGTACAGCAAAGCACTGATCTTGGCCTACAGACAGGCAAGACCAAAATCTGCACAACCAGTGCCTGCTTCAGTGTTCTTCGTGACGCTGACTTGCACAGAGCAGCAATACTGCAGGAAGATGGCGGGTTACAGTTTTCACAAGTGTCTGAACAAACATTGTCAGCCACCTTTGGTTACCTCCCTGCTCTCACACACAGGACCCCCTGTCACGGTAAGTTTGTAACCACAGCTCCTGGCTGCAAGTGCATAAATTCCCACACACTTCGAATACAAATGTTTTCAAGTGTTTAAGTAAATATTTTCCTTGCTTTGTCTAGATCTTCCATCCTAACTAAAGCAGTATGCACTGAGACCGGAAAATCACAGATGGATACTGACACCCGTTTCAGTTCTCCCCCTTTCCAAAGGGCCATATGGTTTGTGGTGGAGGGGATGTGATACTTCTCTGGGAATTAGCACCTGTCTTTTCTAACGCTGATCCTCACTTATTCCCTTCCCTGGAGCTAGAAAAAAGGATGCGAGTCATGGCAAACCAACCCTCCACCCAGCCCTATTCTGAAGTGCAGCGTTAGCCTTATGGAGTTGGATGTGCTGCTGGGTGGGCCTGTAGAGTCCTCCTGGCTGCTAAGAGGCAGAAAATGGAGTAGGTTTTCCCTAAGTGGGCCCAATGTGCTGCTTAAAAATAGTAGTAGACACAACTTCCTTGTAGTTGTGAAAGCACAGTGGAAGAAGTAAAGAGCTGCAGGAGGAAGAGAAAGGTGAAATCGTGCCTTGCTTCTCCCCTTGCATTTATTGAACCTCTTAGATCCACACAATTTGGCATGTTCTTCTTTTGAATGTGTTCTTGAAAGGTTAATTTAAGCATTTGTGCAACCTCTGACTTGCTGCCTTTCATCTCAGCATCTTATTCCTTTGTGACAGTATTTGTATCGGTTGACAGTATTCGTTGACAGTATTCCTTTTGTGTTGGTTGCCCAGACCATAAAGATGTATGTAGGTCAATGAGCTGTTCCTTCTGTATGTGCACTGTAGCTGATTCACTATCTTTGACTATGCACATAAAAAATATGTCTGTAGTGAACAGATATTGTAATAAGGCATACACTATGAGCTCTTTGCATACTGAAGATAAACAGTGAAGCACTGAAAAGGTTTTCCTACTGAGGTACAACTATCAGAGAAAAGCTGAGTTCTGTGTCCACCATGGTAAAAATACTGACCTTTCTTTAAACTGAGACAAGCAGTTGTAAAAAGCTTCTAACGGGCATGGGAAGAATGTGCTCAGGTTGAACGGCACCTCAATCACATACCAGCTCCAAAGGCAAAGAAGAAACTCTTTTGTGGGTGCTCTTCCAGCAGGTCCTTCACCCTCCTGCCCATTCGCTCATTTCGCTTGTAGATGAGCTCCTGACGGAAGTAGCTGTCTGTCTCTTGTGCAGTAATGTGTTCACGAGCTGGAAGTGTAGCATTAACGAAATTTGGGACCTAAGGAAGAAAAGGAAAATAGTCTTCGTGAAAGGGGAATTTATTTCACAGGCAGCCATCATGCACAAGCATTTTGCTCCACACTGAATGTGGTGATTGCTTTGTCCCTCAAGGCACAGCCAGTAGGACAAAACCCAAAGCAAGCTAAAAAAAAATACTCAGCAAGCTTCTAAATAATGCTTTATTTCTCTCATTTCATGACCCAGCCAGATGGATTTTTTCCCGATTCAAAGTCAACAAATACCATCAGTTTGCTACACTGAATATCCTAAATACTGATTACTTGGTTGAAGAAAGTAAATATTTGCCTCTGGCTACCTTTACCTCTTCCATAAATCGCCAGAGGTATGACATAACTGTAATGTTAATTACACCCTTCTAAGAGAATTTGGCTGGCATCACAGCCCTTAGGCTGCCAAAGAATAACTGTGCAATTTAAACTAAAAAAAGCAAAACATCCCTAAACTTTTCAAAAGGAATAGGGCCAGATTTTGTCAGGAAAGAAAGCCAGTTGCCCTGTCCTCAAAGTATCTTCTAAAATGCTGGTTTCCTCTCCTGGGGCTCCCAGGACAGCTGTGACTGCACACTATCCTGATCTTTTGCCAGTGGAGAGAAACATGGGTCAGCAGTTGCAGCAATCCTGGCTTCTTTACAAGTAGCTTTAGGCATTGCTGTTATAGGGACTGCTAATAAAAGGGCCTGCAAGTGGTGGTTTCTGGAAATCAGAGCTAATAATAAGCCAGGTGCTTTCCCTTGCAAGGCTGCAGCAGATGAAGAGACTTTGGAGCCACTCAGATTATTACTAACTCTTTCCAAAGGGTTCTTAGCACACAGTGGGTCACCTACTGCGCAAGCATGGGTTCAAATACAATTTACTGAAAAGTCCTGCTTAAAACATAAACTGAGAGTGTTGCAAACTATTAGCACTCAGCTCCTCTGTCAGGGAGAGTACCCTGGGATGGAGCCCCTAACATTAAGTACAGTTTACATGGAGACATATCGGAGACATGCATGTCCTAGAAACAGAACACTCTCCAAGGACCTGGAGTCAATGCCAGCTGTCTCCAGTTAGATCTTCGTAGAATAGTGATGTAGCACCTGTATCCTCTTACAATGCTGTAAGAGAAATCCTCTGAAATCCATGAATGAAGTGCACTGTGTAAAACCTAGGCAGTGTTAAAACCAAGATGCCTGTATTTGTAGGAAAGATGGTGTGCAGGACAGGAAGGCAGCAACACATGCACAAAACTCAGGGCTAGAGAAGCAAGGGTTAATATGACTGCAGCTCTGCAGTACTGTACTGTATGTATCAAAAGGTCATAGGAAAATGGTTGTTCAGCAAGGAAAGCCCAGGTATCAACACCTGCTTTTTCAGTACTGTAAGGATAGAGCCTGTGATTTCACGGATGTGCACAAATTACCAGGCAATATCTCACAGACAAGAATAGAGAGGCCTGATGTCTCAGTCTGAGGTTAGCTAATCTAACAGCCCAAACAGGCCAAATTGGTCCCTGCTGGGCACTTTCTTGTGGTTTAAAGATCAGTGTTACATTCCACCGTGCTGCTTAGGAAACCACCTCCATAAACCCAATTCTGTGAGGTGTCAGAAGGTCTCTTTTCCTTCACATTCAGTCTAAATCTATCTTTTCTTTGTTTCACTCCATTTCTCTTCTTTGGGCCTTGTCCACAGTACACAATCACACTGATAGGGGACATTAAAAAGCTTGCAACTTGCCCAGCCTTACACAAAAGTGTCCAAGTCACAAGTGCATTTCTCTGTCGCTCTTAGCACAGAAGAGCCTGCTGTTGTTCTACATCGGAGTTAAGTTTGCTCATACCTAAGCTAGCATAATTCCACAGAGTCCTTAACAAAACAACGGATTAACTCACAGAGCTTTGGCGCTAAAACGAACATGGCACTCGCCCGAAGGGGAAAGCCAGGTGCACCTTCACTGCTTGTGTGCAGCAAGACAGGGGTCAAGGTGGTGCAGACTCCTGGAACAGGAGGCTCAGGAAAGCAGATGTGGCAGGGAGCCAGCAGCATGCCCATGGCCCTCACCTGCAAAGGGCCTTGGGGACAGACAAGCACAAGTGTGACAGGGGTTAGTGCTTAAGCAACACGTGCGTAGTACAAGGGCTGCGGTGGCTAGACTCACTTGAGAAGTGTCATGGTTGAAGATGATGGAGCTGAGGTCCCCACAGTTGTAATGCTTGATAAGGTCTTCAGTCGTATAGGGGATCTGGACACTGCCTGCTCGGAGTCTCTCCTGCTGCAAGAGAGTCTGATTCAAAGCAAAGACCACCTGAGGGAGGGGGAGAGGGAGGAAAAGACAGAGTTCCTGGTAAGTTCTCTTTTCATCCCATGATAAGGTCACAAACTCACAGCCACCTGATGAGGCTCTCTGCAGCTGTCCTGCTCTGAGTACAGGAATGGCTCTGAGCCAGCCCACATCTCATCAACAAGTGCCTCCCGTGGGTTCCTGGGTACTCACACCTTGGGTCCTGTGGGCCTGCTCAGAGGGAACTAACTCACCACATTTAATTCCCTGGGGTTTTACCCATGACATGGTTAATACAGAAGATACAAAGGGGCACGTGGAAGCAGGGGCAATCTTTCTCCCCTAGATGACAGTTTTCCTGACCACTACAGAGCCCCAGAACATGACCGGCTCCTGTCCTCATAGCTCCTCAGCCACCTACGTAAATTAAGGATGGCTTCTCCTTATTTGCCTTTCCTTCCTCATCCACAAGAACAGTACCAGGCTGTTGTTTCCTGCTTTGTGTCTCCTTCTCTAAGACAATATCTATTTCAGATGGAAAGGGCTCTCTGGAGCAGGCAAGGGAAGGATGGTGGTCATTGGGATATGCAGGGAGCCACCCAGCACTCCCTCTCTCCCAGCTTACTGCCCCCAAAGGCACTGGGGCTGCCTGCATTCCCTCCTCCTGGGCCTTTCCCTGGGAATGCAAACACTCCCATTCCCTTTGCCTCAAGACAAACTATCCAGCTGTCACAGCTCCTGCCACCAGGGAGCCTTTCCACTGACCAAAAATGGAGAAGACCAGCAGAGCATAGCACGGCTCTCCCAAGGTAGTGGACTCAGGACCTGACCCAGAGAGAACTGCTGATCCAGCTGCCGATCCAGCTGCCCCATGCCTGGGGCAATGCTCACCCCACTTTCAAGGGAGAAGAAAGCACTTTGGAGCAACACTTCACAGGCGCCTCTGGAGCCAAACAGACAAGGCAAGAACCTCCACACCTCTCCCTAGCTGCTCCAGCCACTGCAGCTGGTGGTCACCAAGCTCCAGAAAGGCAGGGAACCAAGGAAAGACTTGGGGTAGAAGCTTGCCAGGCTGAACATGGGATGCCAGTGGGCACCTTTGGTGTGATGTGGAGCTGAATAATCACCTGGACAGGGAGCAGTCCTCTGCCAGCACCTGGCAAGTTAAACATCACCATCTCTCCTCAGCACAGTTCATACTCAAGCTACTAGCAGTTTTCAGACCAAAACTAGACATCTGTAACAAGCTTTCCTACTACCTACTGGCTTTTTTAAAGGAAGTAAGCTCAGAGACGTTGCTTTGAAATTTTTCAAAAATTACTCTTGGAAATGTTATTTTTTTAAGCTCTGGTTACTCTCTGTGTAATTAACTCCTCCTGGACATTTGTCTCAAACACCATCAAAGGCTCTCTGGAACTTGAAGTATTTGCCATCACCATGAAACTCACACATGAGTAAGCACACTCTTAATGTACTAAGATGGTATGAACTAAATTTGAGGATTACAGAGCAGATGTGAGAACAAACAGGTGTGATTTCCCTCCCCCAGAGCAACAATCTGGCTTCTACAGAAAAGTGTAAATTTCACCAAATTTGGAATCAGTCCTCACTACAGCTAGAGCTACCTGTTTGGATCCAAATCACTGTGTATTTAGCCCAGTACAAAAGCACATGACTTAGCATTAGTTCTGAGGGGCGAGGGGGGGGTGTTCATGAATAGCAACATTCACTCCTAGCTCATGTTTTTAAAAAGGGCAATAATTCACTTTGTTGGTACAAACTGCACCCAATTAAAATCATATCTCCAGGTGAACACTCAGCAAAGTTACATCAAGCCAAGCAGTGGCCATCTTGCAAAGGATCTCTTTTTAATTTGAAAGTAAATGAAACAAAACCAAATTGAAACCACTTTACGTCTGAACAAAACTTTGCTTGCAGGCTGGGGTTTAACATACTCCAAAGCCATTGTTTTTCCATTTGTTTGGCTTCACTTCCTACACAGACAAGTCCTAATGGATGTTAATGACCAGAGAAGGTTCACTGAGAGACAAGCCAAATCCATGCTGAAAACATGGGATTTCTACATCCGGGACTGCCAGGTCATGACAGGAAAATCTAACATGTATAACCAGTCCATCCAAAAGCACTTCCACGGGAATGGCTTATTTTGTAAGCTAATTGACTACCATAGCATCATCTGCTTTACAATTTACCATTAAAGCTATATGTTCCTTTCTAGACTTTGCAGCCCCTGAAACAATGGCCAGACATTCCTTGTCCACAGAGCAGGCAGGGACTGTGACATCAAAGAGGCTTTACAATGTTTACCTTTAGAGTTTCATCCAGACACAAACCAGTTTCTTTGGAGAAAACACTAGCCTGTTGGGAGAGACATGAGAATGAAGCAAATCTTCCTCTCTCCACTGTACCCCCACAGTCTGCACTCCAGCTGTCACTTGCTCTGCATGCAACCCTCGGCTCCACGCACATCTCTTCTCTCCTCCTTTGCAGTGTTCCTCAAATGAAACAGATTCAGTCTGTCCTCCAAACAGACTTGGCCTGGACTATAGCAGCCAGGTTAAGCCACACAGATGTTGTCCTTCCTCATGCCCATGTTGTCAGACTTCCCCATGATCAATATCTTTCCCCATCTGGATCCAGACCAGCTTCCAATCACTGTATGTAGCACCTGAGAGAGAAGTCATATAAGAATGACCTAAAGTTCCCACCTTGATGCTGTGAGGGACACAGGTGGTCTCGGCTCTTTTGAGGACAGCAGCAGCATCTGAAGTCCCTCTGCATCGGGAACAAGAAAAGTCAAGATACAACAAAGGGACAGAAGTCAAGAGAGCATCAATGTCCTTGACAATTAGCCCTCCCTAATAAGTTACAGTAACTCACGCATCAGGCTTTGCACAACTGGAATGCAGGAGATGTTACTGCCAAAAATACTCTCCACATCAGCTGTTCTGAACAGAACAGTGGCATCTGCTGGAGAGGCATGGTGGCACATCTACTGAACAACTACACAGGATTACAATTTGGCATCAGCATGAGTGTACAGCCTCTCAAAGAAATGTGAAAGTTCCTCTCAATTTCTGTACCACTCATACCTTCTTGGGGAAATTGAAACTCCTTGTCCAGAAGTGAAGGAGTGTGGGGATAAAGAGGGAGGGACCTCTTTGCAGTACCAGGTGTTGCTTTAAGCTCTGCCCTGCTGAGGAGGTTATCTCCAGTAAATAATAATAGATAAACACTGTCAAGATCTCAAGAGAAGGAAGATTCCTGAACCTACTGTTCTTAAGGGATTTAATTTACTGAGATGGGTGCTGCTCAGAAGTTGGTAACTCTTATCTGTAGTTACTTCTCAAAGAAAACATTAGATTAGGTGCAAAATGATACTTAAGAAGATCACAGCCCTTCAAACTGCAAATCGGATCCCAGTCTTGTTTACTAGATGTGAAAAGCTGAAGAAAGTCAACAGAGCATTAGAAGCAGAGAGCAGATCAGCAGCTAGTCTGAAAATGTTATATTTGCTTGGCACAGATACTGCTTGCCTTCCTAGCTCCCAGTTCGATACTGCAGTCCTTTGATTTCTAGGAATTTCAAGCAGTTAAGAAAACAGAAAATAAGGAAAGGTTGAAAAGAGATTTTCAATTTTGCTTAGAAGTCAAACGCAAGAATTTGTGAGTTCTTCCAAGAAATGGTACAGAAAGTATGCATCTGTCTTGCAAGTATCTCTTGCATTGCACTGTTTTACTACTTCCAAGATCTTTCCATAGAAATCACTCCGCATTCATCCTCCTTGCAAAACTGTTCTGCCTTACTTCACACCCCCCTCCAGTATCTCCATCCTCTGCTCCATTAAGTGTATTCATACTAGCATCAAAGCATCTCCTGAAAAAGATGTATTTGAAGAACAAAAGTAACAAGTTTATTAGAAAGGGATTTTTTATCTCCCACCTCCCATTTTCACTGTGGTCTCTGTCTTCCCCCAATCCTCTCCCTTTATGTACTGTGGAAAAAATCGATTAAGCTCTCTAGTATACATATTGCTGCAAATCTCATTCTCCTCCTGGAGATTTCTTCAGCTGTCAGGAGACACTTGTCTCCTTTGCTAGCATTGCTGCAGTGGCCTGCTAGGCTAAGGGGGTGGGGAAAAAGGGGTTAGAGCCTGGCAGATGCCTTTTTTGTCAGAGACAAAGGACCCCCTGCCATCCTCTCCACTTTTCAGTACTTTCATCCACATTGGATCAAAGCGCTGTTCTGCATATGAAAGGAACCTGGCATTATTCTCCTCAAATTAGCCTATCGCCATCCTGCTAGCCTCAGAGTCTTCCCAACAAAAGCACTCACATCTGTTCCATCATTTGCCTCATCTTCTGGTTGGTTTTTTTTTTTTCTTTTTGCTCTCAGTTTTTGAGGGCCATTCAGTCCCTTGAATTATAGTCCGGGGGAGCATCTTCCTTGCTCTGGGATCGTTCAGCCAGACAATTTGCTTTTTAATTGTCTTAAGGAATCATGGGCTGCTTTTGGGTCCTTCCCAGCTAATAACTGCATCCATTATGGCTTCCATTCAGCCTCTTCAGCCAATTCTTCCCCGCTTTCTCCTCCTTCTCAAAAGCGTATTTCTCTCCTTGCTCTTCACCTGGAGGAGACCATTGCTTCTCTGGGCCAGTGAACACTACTGCCCCAAATCAAAGCGAGCCTTAAATCAAAAGCATCATGACTATGAGAATCAATAATCCTTCTTTGTCATGGTAATGGTCCAGCAGGCCAAATGTTGAGAAGAAAGCAGGATTCCTCACTCCAGTGTGATGCAGCTCCTTAGATGTCTGGTGAACCTCCGAGGTAGAAAGTCAGGACTGGCAATGTCAGAGCCTGGAAAACTGAACCCACCTGCCATGGGGAGCCCTGCAAAAAACAGCCTGCACACACAGGAGGGAGAAGTCTGATTTTGGCATGGGCTGAAAATAGTAAAAGGAGGTTTAACTCACTACCTGCAGTCTTCAGAGCCATCTAAGTCACTTTCAGAGCTGTTGCACCCGATGAGATTCTCCTTGTGGCCCCTGGAACAAGTTTTTGTAAACAAGAGAGAAAAAAGGAAGCAAATTCCCAAACTTGAGCCACTTCTGTGAGAAAGATTGGATTAGAGCCATTAGCAGAGAGACATTTTATGAGGGACTCACCCAAGGGACAAGAGATAAACAGTACAAATCAATGAAACAAAGTGAAGTGTAAACTACATTATGTTACTTATGAGCTACAAGTTTCCCATGGGCTTCGTATTATTTATGTTTGGGGGTTTTTTAATCAAAACACAGCACTGCAAGTAGAGGGAGGACCTTTTCTCTATCAGGATCATCCGAGACACTTAGATGACACTCTGTTTGCCTCAAATCTGACAGAGAGATGCTGACACAGGTAAAGGCAGTGAAGAATTTCATCTTTGGTCTGCCAAAAACAAACTCATACAAGGACATTGTAAGTCTGATTCTTGCAGTGTGTCCTTCCAGAACCAAAAAAAGAGAAACACTGAAGTTTTTTGTTTTTATATGGAATTTATATGGGAATACACAAACCAGTCCTTCTTCAGCTAGGGAGAAAAACAAGGGACTTCAGAAGTAATCCTCTTGTTACAGGAGGATGGTTGATAATGTTGAATCAGAGGAACACTACTTACATCAATGTATTGCAACTCATTTACTCATGTGATGGTTTGAGAGCCCTAAAAATCTAATTCCGAGTTCAGGCCTCCCTCCCCAATTTTAACCCGGTGTGAGATGGGTTTT
>JAWWLV010000100.1:28278895-28317063 GCA_035041135.1 Platyrinchus mystaceus | reverse complement strand
ACTGTAACTCTTCTTTTCCGGTTTTGGGTGATATGTTTATATTTCAACAGAGCGCTCATTGGATTAATTCTAAAGATTACCACTCCCTGGGGGTTTACCATTTTTTTCAACTTCAGAGGGGGAAAAACTGTTTTCCCCCACCACAGTTGATAATGTTGAATCAGAGGAACACTACTTACATCAATGTATTGCAACTCATTTACTTGTAATAGACTGCATTAATACCTACCTTTTTGTCTGAGTAATTTACACTGATTTTACAGTATGAAAGGTAATTTTTATATTTCCACTGACAGCAGCAGAAACAAACACCCCATTATGTCCTAAATGTGGTGTAAGACCAGCAGTAGAATAGAATGTTCCCATTTCTGAGAACAGCTTGCAATTCACATCTGGGCAGGACACCTACAAGACCTTACTGGAACTTGCTCCCGTCTTTCCATGGTCTAATTGCATGGCCATGAACCTGCTGCTGCACCTTGTCCCTGGCAACTCTTCATCTAAGCTCACTGGGATTCCTCCCTGTGCTGCAGGAATGCTCCAAGCTTTTCATGAAGTGCATCTGTGTACAGACAATCTTGGAACTGGTGATCCAGATTAACATGTTACTAAAGAAGGATTCAATTTTTTTTTAATTCCATCTGTATCAAAGATTTTATAAACATTAACAAAGTTTGGTTTTAAAACCTTCACATGCGAAGCCAGCCAGCACGGGTTTAGGAAGGGCAGGTCCTGTCTGTCGAACCTGATCTCCTTTTATGATCAGATGACTCCCCTGATGGATGAGGGGAAGGCTGTGGATGTGTCTATCTGGACTTCAGCCAAGTCTTTGACACCGTCTCCCACAGCTTTCTCCTGGAAAAGCTGCAGCCCATGGCTTGGACAGGGGCACTCTGTGCTGGGTTAGGAACTGGCTGGAGGGCCGGGCCCAGAGAGTGATGGTGAATGGGGCTGCATCCAGTTGGGATCCGGTCATTAGTGGTGTCCCCAGGGATCAGTGTTGGGCCCAGTTCTGTTTAATATCTTTACTGACGATTTAGATGAAGGGATTGAGTCCATCATTAATAAATCTGCACATGACACCAAGCTGGGGGGCAGTGTTGATCAGCTGGAAGGCAGGAGGGCCCTGCAGAAAGCCCTGGACAGAGAGTTTGGCTGATTCCAATAGGATGAAGTTCAACAAGGCCAAGTGCCGGGTCCTGCACCAGATACCTTCGTACCTCAACATACAGAACTAGGAACTAGCCCTTTGTCTAATATTCGTGTTTTTACTGTCCTGAAGCAAAGTTCATGGCAAAAAACCAAACCAAAACCAAACCAACAAACTACTTTCAACACATTACACTTAGAATTCTTGACTGTCCCCTACTCAGCATTTCTTCAGTTAGCAATGTCCATCTTTTTTTGGATTAGCATTGCCCCATAACTCCTAAACTCTCGTCAAAATCAGTTTTGCGAACACTTAAGCAAGTGAAAAGGAATTACTAACAACCCTGATTTCTCTTAGTATATGCTAACTTCCCAATTTACAGAGCTGTCTAACTTGTACACTAATAGTAAGGGTTTCTTTCCTTTGCCTAACTATTTAGTTCACAAGACACTTAACACAACCATCTCAAAATTGGATTAATATTAAAATAATAAGTTGCAAAGGGGAAAAAATCTGAAACTAGGGTTTCTTGGGCTGAGACTAGCTATACTTCTAAAATTCAACATCTCAAATTGATGTTTTGTTTGGCTTTTTGTTTGTTTTTAAAAAAACAACCTTCTACTAAAATAGTTGGTTTGGTTTACTTCCACTTCCTTCTTTTCCATGGGATACTCTTAAATCTAGTTGAAACAAAACTAAAATACTGAGGTTAATAAACTTCTTATTTTAGCTTATAAACAACTTTACAGGAAAATTCCCTTAGAATGGGAACACTCTGGCTTTCCAACTGTAGAAAATATGGAAAAAAAGTAGAAAGGCTGACGCATGACTGTGTTGGCAACTGTAAGGAGCAAGCCGAAGCCTTCCTATGTTCTGCAGCTTTAAGAACAGCATCTAGCAGCACTTTTTAATCTTCCTAAAACACAATTACTGAAACTAAACAAATTCAGTGTTGATGACCTGGGATTTTGGCTCCCTTTTTTTTTTCCACTCAACCACAGATGCTCTTTGGAGTGCTGCTAGACGAAAGAAAAACTCTTCTAAGTCCCCTCTAGCCTTCATTATTCTTTTATTTGTCCTCTCTGCCACAGGCTATATATATACTTTAGGACCAAACTTGGTAGAAGTTTGGAAGATTGCTAGAGGAAGCATGCCTTAGAAATGTAGAATACTAAAGTTTGCACTTACTCTCGGCCAGTACTTGTACACTTTTTTTGGTGGAATGGAATAATTCAGAAAGCACATTTTTAATTGGCTGGAGTGCTTACCCCTCTTTCTGCAAAACTGATGTACATTACTTGTGCAATTAAGACATGGACAAATCAAGACTATAAAGTTAACAGTGTAAACAACCCAGCCTTGAAACGTCACGAACAGCCCCAGGCAGTTCTCATGTGTCTCTCCTGGTATCCACGCAGGGAGAGCTTCGGATTTTCTTGAAGGTCTGCCAGCTGTGAAAGCTTGTTCCATATAAAACACTCTGCACTGATAAAATATTTTTCCACTCAATAGAGCAACTAGGCCAGAGTTCTGGCTACTGTTCCAAACAGAACAACAGTTTTGAACCAGTGTTTATGTTGTAGGCCACTGGAAGCACCTTTAAGAGAAGGTTCTGGCCTCTAAATGGAGCACAGCAGAGCGCAAGATGACCTTTTCCACAGCTACAGGAGTGAAACAAAGAATTTATGTTCTATTTACATATTGTTATATGCTGTTAGACTTGCCAAGAAAAATCTCAAACAAGAGCTGCTAAAATGGTCCCTAGCTGGCTTCAGGCAGATCAGAGGCTGGAAGTTCTCAGTGCAAAAGCTTTGCAAGAGGAATAGCTGACAACATTTTCAAATACTGAGACACAGGCCTAAATCTGTGCCCTTCACAGTAACTCTGAGCCCAGCCACACAGAAAAAATGTCATGTCCCAAGGTAGGATGGGAACTTATAAACCACGTAACTGTGCAGTGCGAACCTCCTGAGATGATGGTCCTGGAATGGGTCAGCCAGCTCCACTACCACATGGCACCTCTACTTCCCTCCCTGGCTGTCCACCCTGGGACATGACTAGTGGTTCCAATTTAGCCAGTATACCAAGCTGCCTTTGTGAAAAAATCTATTTCACTCTGATTTTCGGACCCAAGAAACCCCACCTGCTGCCAGCGCGATCAGGAAACCGCTGAGCGTTTGGTACCTCTGAAAGAAAGGCTGTTCATTGCTATAAAGTATCTGGTGTTTTTGATTTTTTTTTCCCCTTTGTTTTGTTCTTGAAAAAGATTTTTGCATGCCAAAAAGGACGCCATAGGAATTTTAAGTGGCTGTCTAAATTCAACTGATTTGCAAAAAATCTCATATCAGATAAGATATTGCTGCAAAAGTATGGAAGATTTTAAGCAGTGGACTTCTGAGCCAGCTTCAACGCATCCAAAGCCATAAGAAAAGATTTGTATTTCCCCCACTAACCCCAGGACTCATCCAACATACTACAAGCCTTTACTGTTTTCCTTTTCTTGCTGTCTACATTTAAAAATAAAGGTGTTAAATCACCAAAATGTAACTGCAGTCTATCAAGATAAAAAGTCAGAAGGATGCCAGTTCAATGTGGATTACAGAAGCATCTACAAACACTGCCACTTGGCATGGACTAAAAGAATCACAGAAAAAAATAACTCAAAATTTTATTAGACAAAAAAGCCATGAGAATATTTCAGACCAACTGAACAGAAGTTTCTTAATCATCTCAGTCAACAAGGTAGGCAACAGTTACAACAACAAGAAAACTCCATCTTCTTTAGCACTTCTGAGCCCTACATAGTCAAACAATTTTGTTAAAGGACAGAGCAGGTCACCTACCCCACAGGCAGTTCTAGCACACAGTCACGCACACTTACTGTCAGGCTAAGTGTCCTGGGTAAACATTTGCTCTAGCATCTCTGAAAAAAGCAGAGGTATCTGCTGAGAGCTCATAATTTTCACAAAGTCACCACGATTACCTAAGTCTGACTGCTAGGATTAGAATGCTCTAAGATAAGCAGGCAGGCTCTGGGGTGTGATGAAATGAACAGTAACAAGAACAAAGCATGTGAAGATTTTTCTCAGGGTCACGTTATACTCTGGCCTCAGAAGTGAACAGCTGGGTATTTTTCCTGGGCTAGCCAGAGCAATGCTTCTTCAGAAATCATGCTGAAAAACTGCAGTGTAATTGGTATCAACTCAACCACCAACTCTCTGCATAGAAAAAAATGCAAGAATATATTGGCCTAAGGTCTGTAACTTTCAGCACCAAAGCAAAAAGCTCTGGTGCACTCAGAATTGTGCAAAAGATTTTAAAGGTATAATGGGATGTGAAACATCATCCTCCGAATGCAGTTTTGGAAATAACAAACAATATTGTACAATAGCAGTTGCTTGGTGAGTATTGCTAAAACTATGACAGAAGCAAAACAACAAGCAGGTAATATGGAAAAATAATTCGAGCTGCCCAAGCCAGGCAAATTATGACCAGCTGTACTAGCAGAATAATGAGATCTTTTTTGGGGATTCCCAAGAGATTCAGTTAAATGTTTTGCACAAGAAACACTCAAGAAGGTCTGCACAGTACAGGCATGAGACTTGTCCTACAAAAACTCTAGTCTGAAAACTTCCATTTGAATGACAACCCAACACAGTACAAAACCCTGGGTTAAATTTCATTACTACTATCCACCCCGAAGATCTGCAGAAGGATGCCTCCCTCCTGCATCATTGCACACTACATCTCGTTACTAGTGTGCACCTTCTCTATGTCAGGCAACACCTACCAGAACTCCTTATGCTTATGTTTCCTCAGTTAAAATCTGAGGTGCAAGTCCACAAGCAAGTGTTGTTGACACTGGATTAAGGATGAAAGAGTTCAGAGATTGCCTCACTCTGGATTGTGACAGAGAATAGATAAACATAAAGCAGCTTCTCATCCCTTCAAATATTCTACGTATCCCACCACACAGAGCTCCTACAGGGTTTTTTTTTAAATATTCGCATACATGAAAGGACTCATATACAAGGAAAATAAAGTTGGCATTGAGAAACTTGTGTCAAAATTCCATCAAACAGAATACAGAAGCTCTTATAATCATGAACTACAAATTCTCCATTTTATTATCTTAGGAAAAATGCTGTCCTATTGGCATTTCTGACTCATCTGCAAACTCTCTAACTGGCAACAATTCCTGAAGCAAAGTTGCCTTCTAAGAATAGGGCATCTGGCATTTTCTAGCGTACAAAGAGTGATTTCCAAATAGGATGTCTTTTACCACAGTCATCAACAGTGAGGGACCCCACTGGACTAGCTTCCTTCTCAGCTCAATGCAGCCCTTCCCAAAGACCACCTCACCAGAATGCCCCAATACACAATGGACCCTTATGACGCAGTGTTTTTCCACTACATCCTATCAGGATTCTGTTTTCAAAGTTGTCCTCATTTGCTTTTCACAGCACCTTAACTCCAAACCTCCCTTTCCTTTCCAGCAGCTACTCTTTCCTCAAGTGCATTAGCTTGCTTCCTTACTTGAGCTCATATCTGGGGGTTTTTTGAGCAGGACAGGGAACTCACTGAATATAGAAAAAGGTCAGTCTTACTTCTTGCCTCATTTTTCCAGAGACAGCATTAGTTCAGCTTGGAAGAAAAGTCCTGTTGGTATAGGAATCTTTCTAGACATTGCCCTAAGAACACTCATCCAAAAACACTCATCAACCAATATCAGACATGAGTTGCTCTCAGTGACGCCAGTTATCCAGGCTCTGCACCATTCAAGATCAAATACAGCTAAATGCAAAACTAACAGGACATCAGAGATTTCCTGTTCAGAACATGTCATATTTATAACGTTGTTAAACACGCTTGATGTTGAAAAGTAAATTCACATCAAATATCTTGTTGTATTGAGTAACATCTGCTAGTGACAGATAAAAGAAGGAACGAAATCACCATCCCCCAGAACAGCACTTCAAACTCTTATATAAATCCCAAAAAAAACCTGAAATGTGGGCAAACCTCAAGAACCTGCTCAGAGGTTTGGAATTAATGTAAAAAGAGAATTTAAGTTTGCAAAAAGGTTTCAGAAGCCACTGGATGCTTTGCAGATTAACCCCCCTGTGATCTCTGCTAGCCCAATGAAGATCTATGAACTACAGTGGGTGCACACGTGAATTTCAAAGATAGAGGACATTAAAGCCTTTTGTCATGTGCATGCACACCACTTCCCAAAAATTCAGCCCTCACAAGCTACACACTTCCAGCTGAGCAGTTTTGCAAATTAAGTGTAATGCTTGCTAGTGTCTCACTTGACGGTTTCTACTTGCTTCTTGCACTCAAAAATAGGAATTTACACTATATGAGCACACTGAGCTGGTTCTGATACACTGGCTGAAGCCTCTCTTCCTGCTGCACAAACCAAAGTTTTATGTAAACTCTCTTTCTTCTCCATTCCAAGCCCTCACTTCCAGGCTCAGTCTCCCCACTCTGCTTGTTTGTGTATGACCTGCTCTCATCCATTTTGACTGTGTGACTATCCAAATAAGCCACAGAGTCAATGAAAGTGCCTTGGTGGGCTGGAGACCTGACAAGCTCAGTCAGAGCTCACTCCGTTCAATGTTCCCAGTTTTCTGCTGCTCCAAAGGTGGAAAGAAATGTAGGGTCCATTCCTGATGGTCACATGCTAGTGCTCAACTTCATGTGTCAACTGCTCTCACATTTACTTTTTATAATCAGGCTGTCCTTACCTCCTGGACACAACAGCAAAAGGTGTGAATATTTCAGTATGAAATTTAAGTTGCAACGGTGATGCATCAGATTCTTCTGACATTACACTATTGATTCTCTGCCAGGTGACAAGAAGCACTGCGGTAGGAAGTGCTTGCACACCCATCCATAAATATTGAGAGATCAAAAGGAGACAACTCACTCCCTTGGTATGTCCTCTGGTCAGCATCAAAGCTTAGTACCAAGCCCAGAACCCCAATCCTTTGCAGCCCCTACTGCAACCCACTCATATAACTCCTTTCAGGAGACCTTTCAGGTGAAGTAAACAGCACTGCTACCTGACAGCTGTCCTGCTTGCCTTGTTCACACGAGGACATTGCAAGCTTACAGACACAAAAAGAGTAGCACCACTGCTTAAAAGTTCAAACCTGAGTCATACACCAGGCTCACAGTCAGTATGTCCAACTGCATACATGTTCCTAAACAGTTCAAACTAAGTAAAAAAAAAAACAAACGTGAAGGCTGCACTCCAGCAAGTAACTTCTTTATTCTTTATCCTTGGTTATGGAAACTGACAAGCCATTCCAGCTATGGGACATGGGACTTCTACCAAGTCCTCTTTTTTTAAGAAACACAGTCAAATAAATGTCAGTCCAAATCCTAACTCCCCTCTCAGTCTGCCTGCTACAAGTATCCAGCCTCTGCTGCAAATAGATCACATCTCTGTAGAGGCCATTAGAAAATATTATTAGCATCTTTATTTTGCATGCAGGAAGGAACATAATTTTACTTAGGTTTCAGTTAATCCAACCCTAGGGTTTCAGTTTCCTCAGCAATCTCATAATTCTGCTCCAGAGGCCGTCAAAATTTGTCAGCACAATCTTTTATCTTGAATGGCCTCATGAAACTTAAAAGCCACTGGGCCCACCCTCTGTCCATTGTGTCAAGGATGTACTTGGTGCAGCTCAGTGTTGATTTAAATTGTGATGAGATAGAGCAGTCATGCAAGGACAGCAGACACGGAATGACTGCACAATTTAGAAGACCACCACAAAAAAAATTACGCACAAGCAATCATGAAATAAAAATAATTAATACTTTAAGCCTATCATAATTTTCTTCTGTGCTGATGGAATTGTTGCCACAGCACTGCATAAAATGGTCTGCAATTCTCCACCACCAGAAAGGGCTAATTCAATTTCAATTCAAAATAGCTGAAAAACATAATTTGATAGAAGTGCTGACATGTTTGACCTTTTGTAACATTTGAAATGGTTTTAATTTTTCCAAGGACATGGCTTTTATCTTGTTAAAGGCTGTCACTACATTTTCCTAGCCCAGTTTCCTTGTACCTCACTTGTTTTCCATTAATGTTCAAGAAGGTTGCCTAGCAGTTTGTAGTATCCTATGCCAGTTCCTTTAGAAGCCTTGGCTATGTGTGTCTGCTCCTCCTGCTGGTTTTTAAATGGTTAGTCTTACCAGCTATCTTCTAACCCTCCCCTCATCAGTAACTTGCTGGCTAAACCAGTATCAGCTCTATTCTATTCTTTTCCTGATGGCCCATAACAGCACTGTCTTTTAACAAAAATATTTGCTTACTTCAGCCTTTTTGCCATGCTCAGATACTCCAAAGCTGTTCTTTCCAGAGCTTCTCTCTTCATTTCCTCTACTACCTCCCCAGCTGCAAAATGGTGCAATGAATATTTCTGCATAACAAGGGCAATCACACCAGTGCAGACCTGCTGGTGGACAGTTCTCAAAAAACCTGGCCACCAGATAATCTGTTTAAAACATTTCTTGCTTCTGCCCATTCCATTTTCTTATCGCACTCATTAGACTTCATGGCTTTAATCGACACTAGAAGTAAATTCCTCACTTAGCAAGTCAAGTGAAAAAATGCTAAATGAGCATTTGTAAATCTGTACAGTCAATTTCCTTAATTTGGAAGGGGACGTAAGCTGATGAAGGATCAGCTGCATCAGTAACTGGTTTGGTTAAACAGAGAAAGTCCTCTGAAACTTTTATCCTAGTTTTGTGTGGCAGCCAGACGTTTACAAGGCTACTGGAGGGGGCAGGAGGGGGGCAGTAAAAAGGAAGTCCCATGGACCTCTTCTGTAAAAGGACTTTTAAATTCCTAACTGCTGACACAAGAAAATACCTCTGCTTTTGTCATGAGGGCCTTCATCCTCAGTCCTGTTCTCTTTATAAACCCTATAATGGAGAATGGGGTGTCTTTCAAAGCTGTTGGCAAGTGCTACACATGCTCATACACCGAAAAAGCTGTTGCAGAAAGAACACACTGTAGAAAGGAGAAATAAAACCCAAACCAATAAATAGACAAAGTGCTACCATCAGAGTGACCAGAAGGATGCACCAAGCCTGCTGAAACAGCTCGTAAGGAACTACCATGAACTTGGACCACGGGCTGGCAGCTGGCACTAAAGCTTCTCACTGCAAAAATCCTCATCTGCAGATGTGAAGTATCATGATCTCAGACACGCTGCTACAGGACGGAGCTCCCAAAACATTTCCCACCTCTCTTTTCAAACAGCAATGCACAGCAAACATGGTCTTGAGCTTGACAGCACGTACCACCCTGTGCTACTGGGCACGGCTGTACCACAGCGTAGGGAGTCTGCAGTCACACGTGGCTTGTGACTTGGGCAGCACTGCAAAAAGTCAGACACAGTGATACAAGCACTCTGCCCAGGATCCCTGCCCAAATTAATACAGCCGAGTGAACTCGAACACCATAATCCTTCCACATCTCGTTTTACTCTTCCTATGTTCTGACACTGTTTGATAAGTATTTCCTATCCAGCAAATGCTTATGGGATTTACTACTTTAATGGAATGAATGTGTAATTACAATTAATTTGCAAAATTTCTGACAAATTTGGGTCTGAAGACTGTCATATCTCTTGAGCTTCCAAACCAAAAGAACATTTAAATCAAACAACTTTTCAGACTTACAAACAGCCAACACATTTAACCAAGCTAATTTATGAGGTCTTCCCAGGACAGGGACTCTCACTGCAAACTGAATGTGCCTTTCTGCAATAGACTAAGGAGCTAAAAATAACAAAATTGATCATGAAGTCCTGAATCTCTATCTCAGTACATGAAGATTTATTACGAAAAATACATTTTGGTGAGGGTTTTTTTGTGATGTTTTTGTTTCGGTTTGGGGGGTTTTGTTTCATTTTGATTTTGGTTTTGGTTTTTGTTTAGGTTTTTTTTATGATGACTTTAATTTCAAGGTTTAAAAGGTCATCAGAACTTCTTCTTTGGAAATGGAGCAATATTTTGCAACAGCTACGGTAAAATGAAAGGATAATCTGAGAAGGATCAAATCAAAATGTTGGAAGAACAAAAATCAGAATCAATATACAAATAAACATGAGAAATTATTGGGAAGGTAGCCATACCATCACAGGATCTGTGGGTGGCAGGGCACCAGAAAATTTATGAATCAGCAAGATGATGCTTTTGCCAAAGACAGTTTCTAATAGTGTAACACGTAAAATCTGGGAAGTAATTAGCCTGTCCTATCCCATCCTGTGAAGGCCTCTGCCAGTCTCTTTCATCCTGTTTTGGACGCAACTGAGACACAAACAAATTCAAAGTTCAAAGGAGAAAAGGAAGACTGTTCAGAGGTTTGGAAACATAAGCTACAGGAAAGGATGAAGATATTAACTTAGTCAGTTCAGAAAAGAGAAGCCTGAGGAAGGCGACAGGCATCACCACAGTTCACCCTGCCTAAAAAAGGTAGTTAAAAAAATTAAAAGGTCTTCAAGTTATGGTTCACAGCTTGGGGACAAGAAGAAGATATCAGTTCAGCTTGCAACAGCAAGTATTTTAGGTATGAGGGGAAGCTAATTTTGAAAGGAAAGAAGAAGGGATGGATTCCCCTGGGTCACTGTACAGTCTCCACCACTGAATTTAAGATAGCATTATCCTGATTTCTCTGGCACCATTTTGGTGTACTTCTGCCTTGGGACAAGAGGATTAATTAGATTTCCACAGACCCACCAAGTCTTTTTAGCTGTAATAACCAAATGCTTCAACACTACAAGTACCTCCTTCTTCAGGTGAGAAGACAGCAACTGGAAACAGACACACTGCAGTTAGGAGAGGCTGAGTGTGCTCAGCAGAACCTGGTCCTGAAGTTGGCTAAAACACAAATATTGTATGCACAAAATGAAGAGCCACCTAGTGTGGTGAAAATAAATGTATGCAGAGACAAAGTTAGTGATCAAAATAATACGATAATGTTCCCAAAGATTAATTTCTGAGAAGATATACTATAGAAAAGCATACTTTCCTTGGTAATTTTGTTAAACTCAGCAAACCCACAAGATCTGAAATGTTTCTGTTTGTTACATGACAGAATAATTTCATCCTGGAGATTGTTTACAAAGCGGTGGTTATAGTTTTCCCTGAATCGTGACACCTGATGACAGTAAGATCATCCACATCATATGAGCTCACTAGCAGTCTGCATACCAGCTGAGTCAAGACTTTTAGGAACTGCCAACTGCAGGCCCTTCACTGGTCCTTCAATTTCAATTTTATTAAATTAATTAAATCGGTCAGTTTATCTTATAAACCTATTTAACGCACCAAGTGTTGTTCTTAAATTAGCTCTTAATTTAGTTACTGAACAGAAATCATTCTTGCATATTCACAGAGCTCAGAGTCCACTTAACTTTTTCTTATAGGACAGACAGATTCACAACATATTTCTAACAACTAGAAAAGATTGCTGAAAGTGTGACTGCAGCCAAGGGACTGCATTAACCTCTGCCACGCATGGACCCCACCCACGAGTCTTTAGGAAAAGGAGGAAAAAAAAAACTCAAACACCAAAATAACAAGCCTTACAAGGAGAGTTCTGATTTCATAGTACTCCAATCCCTTCTGACAAATCATTTCCCTGCCAGACCCTGTCTTTCTCAAATCCTCTTCACACATTTGACTTCCCATCACACTGCTGCTCCAGCTCAGTGTGCCCACATGCACTCACACCCCACTTGAACACGGATGTGTACCACCAAGGGAAGTCTGACTGCCATTTCAGAGCAGTGTTATGAAGCAGCTGAGGCTGCTCCTCAGCACCAAATGGCCCCAATGGAGACGGATGCAGGACATCTACCTTTCCTCTGAGGCTCAGACATGTCTCCAGACACCCTGCACTGGTGGCCAGTCCTGGTGTTGCTGAGGCACAGCAGCAGCTGCAAGGCTTCACCAATGGTAGCAAGCCTACACTTACACCACACACACAAAAAGCCAGTACTGCAGCAACATCAGCAGCACCTGAAGTTGCACCTCTAGCACAGGCTAGCAACGAGCAGGCTGCAGGAAGAATGGCTCCAACAGGAGGGGGCTGTCAGGAGAGGCTGCAAATCAGAAGCAAAAGCCAAATCTAAATCTTGGCAGCAGATAGAATTTGCTGCCAAGGTGTTGCCTACTCTTACCATGTGTGCATGTTTCCCTTGACTGGAATGACATCAGCCACTCTTATCTTCCCCAAGAATCATAAAAGTTCACATAATTATGAAAGAGAAAAAAACAACAGAAAATAATTCTGTGCTACAGCATTTACAGCATCCTCAAATTCTCCTCAAAATTGCTTGCAACTCCCAAGTATATCCACAAGTCTTCTTTCAGTGTAGACGATAATCTTCATATTGCCTTCCTCAGTACTGACTTTCAGAGCAATTCACAGGTAGGCAGTTCTAGTTTTTGCCTACTGCCTTACACAACCAATGACTTGAAAGCCCAGGAGAAATCTGCATACAGCAGCTGGATCTTTTAATCACTGCCAAGATAGCAAGCAAACAGGTGTTCTGGGAAATGCTGGGCAGAAAGAAATCAAAGCTATCAGACTTGAAAAGCAAGCCCAGAAAGTCAGCACAACACATATCCAGCCTGCTTTCTGAAAATCAGAGTGATGTTCTTCAAAACTGGTTCTCCAAAGAGAATCAGCCTATGACTAAGTTTCTGTATATAAAGAGACTGCATTTCAAAAATTCTATGCCTCTTTCAGCCCAATTCAAAATCATTGGGAATCAGTCCTTCAAAAATAAAATTTAACTTCTACAAACAAATACAATGAGACAACAATTAAGAAATTTTGGAGCTCCAAAAACTAAGGCTAAGTCCGTCTAGGTCTTTCATTGTCAAAAAATTGAGGTCACCCTGCAATTCACAGAGTCCTATCCATAACCTGGAAAATTGTAATGGGAAAAGAAACCCATTTCCACACAATTTTAGTAGTACCTTTGAAAGCCATAGCTGAGAAAATATGATTCCTTGGTCTGTGGCTATGAACAATCCAGTGAGGAGAGAGAGTAAGCATCAGCTAACCAGGACTGTGTTTAAGGGCCATTTAAGGTACAAAACTCAAGGACTCGGCTTATTTACTCCAAGACAGGCTTCTTCCTGTATTATTACCTGTGAGGACAATTCTACATCATAACAAAAAGCATAAATCCTATGTGCAAAAGGTTCAAAGGTTTCCCTTGTCCCGAGTTACACCATGACCACATTTTCAGATAACCAAAAAATCCCGCCACCCAAGATCACTGAAATATGTTTGCACCTGTCTTTTGTCTACCCTGCTGTCTTCGCTGTAAGCATAATCCATGGAAAAGATACTCAGCAAAGCACTTGGAAAGCAAGCCACAACCTTCACTCTGCTCTGGGCCAAAAAGCTTGCTGACGGTTTTTCTCTTCGTCTCTGTTACATAGCAGCACTGCTGAGAGCAGAGCCAAACCAACATGAAGCAAAGAGTCTTCTCAGATCCAGAAATCTGAGCTGCTTGCGCTGCACCAACAGCTGGAAAACTCACTTGTCCACAGCTCCTTCTTCAGTGACAGTAATGATGGGGCTGCCACAACACAAGCAGAATAACTGTGAGGAGGTTTAGATCTAACATTCACTAACAAACTGTGTCACTGGAAAGAAATAGGGGACTTTAAACAGCTCCTTCAAAAATCCAGTACTACCCAGATTTCAGTCTGTCCTATACAGCCATAGTGAGCAAAGATTTTCTGATACAGACAAGGGATGTAGGAGTCCAAATACCCCTGAGACTAATCAGACTTAGTCATCTAATCCACTTAATACTTTTCCAAATCTGCTTCAGCCAATACATATTTACTTATCTGGCAAACATCACATCCAGGAGCAAAGGGTATGTTCTGCCTTCACACTGCAAGAAGCCTGTAGGAAATAGTACATCACGCCCTGCACTAAACATAAACCCATCAACATGACCCATAGGCTTGAACTAAAAGTTTTCATGACCCACCATAACTCACTTAACCATGAGACAAAACACTCAAGAGACAAAGCTTTCAAGAACATTAGGTTCAGGCCACAGCAGCATCTGCCAATACCCCCTCTCCCCCAGTCTAAAGGGACTTACCCTCCTGCTGTTTTTTAACATGCTTTTTGGTGACAGAAGTGTGAAAAACTGTTCCAGTCTCCAAAATAATTCAATTTACAGTCAGTAGAGCCCTGAAAATAAAGATATCCTGAGACATCACCTATCCTCCCCTCCACAGAAGTATGTAGAGTCACTTTGGTGCAAAAGTAATTATGTTTCAGAATATAATCTTCTCAAACATGACAATCTAATTCCTGCTAGAGGAACAGAGATCTATTAAGAGGCAAAAAACCAAAACTCCCAGCTACACCTGGGTCTCTGCAATGCTGGGCTACTGTCAATCTTAATAAAATTTGTGCTAAAATTTAGAAAACATAAACTAACAAAATCCACCTTCACTAAATCCTTTAACAGCAAAACATTTTTTAAAATAGGAAGCGTCAAAAACAAGAGCAGCATCACCTGAGGCTAAGAGACATTATTAACAGAACAGAGGAGAACATAAGCAAAACAATCCTATTCTGGTATTTCCTTTTCTCTTAGGCAGTTATTTGTCTGTTGCTTACAGAACAGATTTTGTACCCATCCACAAAAGCACATCTGTTGTAATCCTGATGCATACTTTCTACTTTCTGCCAAAAAGCCATCCTTAGCTCCTGAAAGAAAACATTTTAAATCTATTTTATTAACAGAGCTTCACTGCATGTGAAAAACCTTAACTTCTTGAGAGACTAAATCCCCTTTCATTTAAAGCACTCAGACTACTTCACATGTCTCCTCAGCTTGCTTTGCAGTAACAATCCTGTTCTACCTCCCTAAAAGGCTACTGGAATGGCTTGTTACTAATAAGGAAACTGGATTCTCAGGCTGGAAAAGGATCAGTTTCTCAGGACTCCTATAAAAAAAAAAAAAGGAATGAACCTGGAGTGTGACTAAAGCATATGGCCAGTCTGCTTTTGTCTAGGAAACCCAACAGCAGAAGCAGCATGCTGCCATCCCCTCTGTTCTTGTGAACTCTTGCTGCTGCTATTTCCAAGTACTGGAACAGTGTATTCATTGCAACATCTCCATGACAGCTCTGTACAGCACTGCTGATCCTGATGTTATACAAGGAACAGAAGGCACAGTAGAGGAAGAAAGACAGTGGCATTATTATAATTTTTCAGCTTGGAGACACCAGATTCTTTTTCCGTCACATACCATCCCATAGCATCCTTTAAAGTAAAATAATGCTTTTTAAAAAAAAAAAAAAAAAAACAACAAACCAACAACCAAACAAACAACCCCCACCAAACAAACAAACAAAACCCAAAACCAAAACAAACAAAACAAAACAAAACAACATCCCAAATAACAGTAATAGGAATTGTCTCTTTCAATCTATTAAGATTACATTAATATGGTTTGTGGGGTTTTTTTTCAAGCTGAGGACTCCCTGACCTTTTCAGAAAACTTTTGGTAGAAGAGTCCACCTCAAATCCTCAGAGCAAATCTAGTCAACTGGCAATGAGGAATGGCAGTGCTGCCACAAAGCTGTCCCAGGACACAGGGCATAGGTGAGATGTGGAGGGCACCACTTGTCACCCTGAACAAGGTATGTGGAAGTCTGCAGGAACACACCAGGAACATCTGCTTTCCCTCTAGCCCAGGACCTGTTCGCAGAAATTTGCTGCCAGCCACCACTTGCAAGTAAGGCTCTCTGCCTCCTTCTCCTGAATACCAAAGCCTGCCACTGCTCTAGACATTGTCTTGCAAGCTTTGCTTGGCATCCGTGTACACATCTTTGGGGCTCAGCCTCCTTTCATTTTCATCTGGTGGCAGCTCTCAGTTTGAGGAGACAAACACACAGAGAGAGAAGAGAGAAGAGACCATGCAACCAAACCTTCTGACACTTGGAGCATGTGTTTGGAGCATCTGATCCCTCCTCTCCCACGTCACATAACCCCAGTCCTACAACTATCTTGGTGCTCTATGCTTTTCTTTTCTCAACAGAAGATCCAATTTGTATAGGTAGACCACTTGCTAAACATGCAACACTGCAATGCAGGGTCAAGGCCAGGCTAGATTATATGATGTGAGCAGTTAACATGGATATGTCAACATGCTGATCCTCTGAACTTATTATAGTCAGCTAATTATCCAATAGCATTTGTCACATGAAGCAAAGCACAGGTGACTGAACTCTACAACTCCCAGTGGCAGAGCCTGGTGTAAGATAAAACTAGTCACCATGAAGAGACTTGGAGACAAGTTCTGCAAGGTTACTCACTGAATATCAGATAAAAAGAGTATGAGTAGATATGCATAAAATATAAACATTTAAGAGCATCCAGACCTCTACAGGACATAGCCTGAAGAAGTGGAAGGGAAAGCAGTGATGCCAGAACTAGGAGCTGGTCTGTTGTGCTATTTTCCCCGTATTCTCTGTCACTTACTCAATGACTGCAACACCTATCAGACTTAGTAGTCTCTGTCCTTGAGAAATTTGACTTCAGCTTCCTCTACTTCTGCACCAACCATTTCACAACCCATTTTCCCATGGCTGCTCATGACATGCAGTTTTGAAGCCTATACCAGTAATCCCTTTGCTGTTTGACTCTTGCTGGGACAGAGCTGTTTCCTTCCTACCACAATGCTACCACTCCTAAATAAGTTGGCATGTGACTGAAAATAAGATCATCTTCCTGGTAGGAGCTAAAGCTGAGAAATGGATTGGCTTCAGTCACAGCTACAGACTTTACCAGATTTTCATTCCTGTGAGTCTTAGCAACAAGACAGTATCATAGTTTTCCTCTGCCACTCTTATTAGAAGTCACAGCAGAGATAAGAGATGACCACTTGTACTCAAATCAGGCTTAGGCAAGTACAGTTTCTCCCCTCATTGAAAGTAAATGCAGAACAGCTTTCAGAAAGGTGCTTTCCCAGCAGTAATAACTCTCAGCTATGAAAGCCCATTAATAAAAGCCTCTGCTGGAACCCTCTATGGCCAAAATAAAGTTCCTATTATCCATTTACTAATCTGCAATTACTCTCCTCTAGGGGCTGAAGGGGATGGAGGAAAACATCTTGGCCAGGGCAAATGCAACTAGAAACAGAGTAAGCAATCTACGGAATGTTTGAAAGCCTCATATAATACTTAAAATACTTCATGTGAAGACTCATACCTTGGTGAATCTCCAGGTTTCCATCACATGACCTGCAGCTAGACCCTGAATCGCTTAGTTTCTAGGGGAGCCAGGCTGGATTAAAACACATTTGGAACAGAAAACGAACAAGAGTTCAAGCAAACCAGAAGTACCAATGCACACATTTATACTCTGACAGTGTAAAGGCAGGCATTTACAAGCAGAGACATTGGGGTTGAAGAGGATCCTGGTCAATTTGGTGTGAGATCCCAGCTTCGAAGCAGATGTCTCTCCTAATTCACCAGAACTGCACCTCTGCCTGGCATAGGCAATGGGGAAGAAAAAAGGGGGAGAAAGAGGGGACAGAAAAAGGCTCTAAACAGAAGCACTACATTGTCCCCTGGAACAGTGCAGCAACATGAGAACATTTGGCTCATTGAAAGTCCTTGAGGAAGGCGAGTGAGCAGAAACCAGGAACCGTAGCTGGGGAGAGAATGCTGAGAAAATACAGCAGCACTAGAGCAACTGCCTGGTTCCCAGCCTTGCAACAAGTTACATTTTTTCCTCCCTCTACCAGGTATTAGTTGATAGGTGTCTGTGCAGCTCTCACCACTGCAGGCCCCGGGAAGTTCTTTAACCATCCATGGTGTCTATGTACAGCCCATGCCCTGGCAAACCTGCTTCACCTGCTCATGCTCTGTTCTCTGTTTCCCAGCTGGAGGAAAGAGCATTCATTTTCACTTCATAAGGGCTGCCAGTGAGTGGAAAGCTAAGCCTTAAGCCTCTCTCCCCCCTGCACCTCTGGCTGTGCAACCTGCAGAGCATGCAGATGGACAAATCCAACAAGGAATGCAGTTCTGCCCAGAGGGTATTTTCCATGTAGTGTAACATGGAGGTGGCAATTGGACTGGCAGAATTCTGGGCTTTCCTCTAGGTCACGTCCTGGCCAGCAGGACCACCACCTGATGCACACATCCGGAGAGCAGGAGGACAGTGGGGAGACCTGCTGTCCTGAGATCTGCACAGTGCAAGCAATAATGCTCTTGCAGAGGTGATGCCTGCTACCCAACAGTCAGGAAAGTTCACTTAATGGCTATCATTGTTTTTAAACATGAACTCTGGTGGCAGCCAAAGTACTTGCTTGATTACAGTCAGTGCTCAGACATTCCATTGGTTTGTATTAGACCTGTCCAACTGTCCTATAAATAAATGTCTCTGTGTATTCCAGGAAAAAATAAAAGGGAAAAAAAAAAAACCACACTAAAGTTCTGGTTAAGTGTTGCTATTAAACTGCAAAAAGGAGCCAGACAGGAATGCAGTTAGAACTCAATTCTACTTCTGCCCCTTTGTGCTTACTCCAGAAAAGGGCATGAGCCCATAATTTTGGGGGAGGAAACAAGAAAAAAAGAACTCTCATACTGAACACTCATACAGGACTGAATTTCCTGATTCCTGTGGAGTTCAGAGGCAGCAGAGAAAGTGACAGCAGCAGGACTGTACAGCCTCTCTAATACCAGAATGCCAGGCAAACCAGACCTGACGGAGAGTTTCTAGAAATTCAAGCCCTGGATCTGGGGTGAAGGGCAGAATGACAGTCTTAAGAAGAAACTGGGAGCAACTCAAATCCCAGTTCTTCTGCCTCTCCCCTTTTCCTGCTGCACACATCCTCTGTGGGCTGGTGCTCTGCATACAACCACAAAAGCAAAGTAACATCTCATTTAACTTCTGCATCTGCAGCAACATCTACTCTAAACCACACTGATGTTAAGATGGGGAGAGAGGAAGGAGAAGAAAATGCAAGTCAAGGGAAAAGAGAACTGAACATAGAGTGTTTCTCTTAACACTACGTCTAAAGCTCTTGACCACAGAAACTAGAAAGGAGTGAAGTTATAGGGACAGCAGGGAAAAGCTGATGGACCTGAAAAGGCAGGAAAACAGGAGGGTCACTTGCAACAAGTATTCCAGTGAACTGAGATCCTTTGGGCTGGTTCTAGCCCATGTAATGCACTCATTCAGTCCCCATTCAAACTCTGGGCACTGTATTCATGAGTGTTCATACAAAGACTAAAGAGAGTTGAATTTGAAAAACTTGTATATTTCTAACCAAGAATTGATGCTGATTTGCAATCACTGAGCATTTGAATGAATAGGAAGATTTTCAGATGTAAGCCAGTGTGATCAAGGCTTGTGACTACAGAACTAGTACCCTGTAATGTTACACTACAAAAACATATATAACATGCTTGATACGGGGAATTGGTGCTGTCCCTGGCTGGGACACATTTCAGGAAAGCAGTGTTCACAGAGGGGTGAAGGTCAGCTCCAGCACCTGCACCAAGGAGAAGCTGTAAACTCAGTGTACAAGAGCTGTGTTTTCCACAGGTACTCTCCATGCATCCCATGCTTGTATAAAGAAATCCACCTTCAGAATTTATTCATAGGACTTTTCTTACTTCTTCTGTAGTGACCGAAGTGTAAGTGACTGATGTCTGCAGGAGATCCCTTGCTGATTTACACAAGCTCTGTATCAAGAAATAGCAACTGACTTTTCAAAAAATTAATTCAGACGAGACTGTTTGTAGGCACCTTTTCATTTGCCGTGGTCTACCTGCTTCACCGTTTGCCAACTTGGTCTGCATGCAGAGGGAGCTCTTCCCCAAGCTGTGAGCTTCACCACCACTAGTCACAGAAGAGGAAAAGAAAAATGTCACCACAGGCTAGGACAGATTTTCTGCCAAATTAAGGACAGATATGAAGCAACTCATTTTCTGTCTGGCTACAGAACACTCTCCAAGGTCTGCTCAAGTGCTGCAGGATTCTTTTTTCACAGTCTTTCCTAAGCCAAAGCTATTCTGGACTGTAGAACATGTTCTGGATCCACCACCCTGGCTCTATAACACATTGGCAAACCCCCTTACTTAGTGAGATCTAGCACCATGAAGCAGTTCTACAGAGTAGATTGAACCAACAGGCTCTCGAGAGATGTCCAGCATCTATGTTGAAGAGCAAGAACAGAAACACATGCAGCACATGGGATCACAACTAGGCAGATACCACTGAGTCACCACCATCACTCCACTGCACTGACTGAGAACTTGCTCTCTGCCAGCTTACAGTCCTGCACACTCCCCTCCAAACCACAGTCACCAGCACTGAACTCAGCAGTCTGCAGGGTGGTTCTTTCCAGAAAGGTATTGCTGGTAGGATACATAGAAGCATCAGTTACGGATGAGCACATATGTCTTAAAAGACAGTGGTATGTGAGAACACCTCTGTTTCTCCTGTATCGTAGTCACACAGTCTCTAATTTGTCTAAATTTTAGATATCTGCTTAGCTACTGCCTTTGCACAATCACACCTGACAACTGGAAAAGGAAACCATGCCTTTTCTCAAGGACTTTCCCCTGTAAGCCCATGATCTTGAAATGAAGTAGTAGACTCTTAATCTTTTGTAACTAAAATAGAGTTAACCTGTAACCTTTTGAAAATAAAGTATAAATCAGGAATTATTTTTGGGATCAGCAATACTCACAGGATGTACTTATTTTTTATCAACCTGGATGAGGTCTGAAACTTCATTACTCCAAGACAGCAGCAATACTTTCCAGGCAGAGTGTTATTCACCTATGTATTTTAGGTGTATAGGTTTCTTCCGGTGCTGCAGAAATGTACCTGAGACAACTAAATGGAAATACAAACTTTCTCTTGTTCTCCTCTGGTGGAGTTTAAGGGACATGCTCACCAAAGCACTGGGCAATAATCATAACAAGCACTTCCACCCCCTGTACCATTGTTAATCAGCTAAACCTTGAGTTTTCCATGTCTTCTTTAGGCTTACCAACAGCTTCAAAGCCAAGGAAAACATATATAGTGCCATCCTCTCATCTTTCTCCATTTTCCCCTTCCTGGAAGACATGGCTGTAGCCACTGTACTGTTAAACATTCCAAAAATGCAGCTTATTCCAAAAATGCAGCTCGTCCCATGGGACTCCAGCTGTGACAATAGCCCATTTATCTTTATAAACAGGCCTTATAAATTTAAACAGGGATGAAACTTGTGATCAAATTACCCTAACCTAACAAGTTACTGTACACTGGCTGAGCAGCAAAGACTGTTCAGGAGGTCAGACCTAGGCTGTGTGCTATGATCTGTTTCAGCAGAAATGCCTCCATTGGAAGCTCTCAACTACTCCTAACAAGCCTGCATTTTGCAGGGTCAGGCCTTTGTGCAGGCTTCTGTGAAGCTGAAAATGCAGTGCACAACACAAACAAAAATACATTACCTGCCTATCAGATTCCCAGCATGGTCTTCAGAAGAGTACAGATATAACGCACCTCAGGATGTCTCCAACTGCTTGAATACAGAAGTTTCAGCCCTAAAACTTCCCAGAGACTATTTTAGCAGACATCCCAACAGTGGCAGGATTTCACTTCTTCTCTCTGGGAGCTACAGAGGAATTTGGTGTGTTTGCACTTTGGGGGATACCCTGAAACTCCAGGGATAGGAGTTGCCCTGGGCATACATGGAAGTAAGGGGAAATTCTTGTATGACTATAGGCATGGGCTATTACAGGTGCATCAAACCCCTGCACATTCCCAACAGAAGGGGCTGTTTTAACAAGAATAAGGCAAGAGCTTCAAATCTGAGGTCAGAGCAGGAGCAAACCTCTGTCTGTCTAGCACTGGATAAGGGCATGTCTTTCCTGCTGAGACAGCCCTGGTCAAGCAGACCAGTAACCAGAGAGTTCCCAAAGCTGCATAGCCCTGAATGAGATGTCCAGTGAAAGACCTGGGAGAAGTTAACTGTTCAACTCTGCTACCATGGAAAGCTAAGCTGCTTTAGCCTTTTTTATGATTGGATTCTGACCTAACTTACCTGCCCTTCAGAGGTCAGAGTGGAAAAATGTGAGAAGAGACCAGTGGATTTTGAGCATCTGAGTGATTTAGCCAGCTCCCCTCTGCAAAACAAGTAGAAGTCCAAAGCAATACAAAAACCTGCTTTTCACTCAGCTTCTTCAGGTGTACAGTGGAGCCAGGACCCAGCAGTTTTCAGTTAAGAGAGGCAGGAAAATATTTAAGACAATGTCTAGATGAAAGTTCAAGTTTTCTCAGCAGTTAAAAATCTTTAAGCAGTTAATCCACTACCTCCAGCAAAGGTAAAGATTTTACTTGACACAACTGAAAATTTGGTGTACCCTGAATCAGAGGACTGTGGTGTCACTAGCATGGTCCTCCCTGTGCTGGGATACACAAAGCAGCACATCACTGCAGGGTGCAAAGGCAATCAGCACCCCAACTTTTACCTCAGAGAGAATGGGATAACACTTGCTATCTGAATCAAGTAGTACCTGGTAGTACCTACTTATATGCAGCAAAATTAGGCAGACTTGATGCCTAATTGCAAACCCAGTTAATTTGAGATTTAACAGCCTGATAGTCCTAAAATATGTGTAAATATTTTTTCTCATATGGTACTTATTGGGGGACATGAGGGGAGTGGGACACACTGATAAATTATAAGTAATACACATAAAAATTAAGCATTTGAATAAGTAAGATGCAAACCAGTCTCCAGCACTGTGTTCACTAAGAACATGTTCAGAAAGCAAAATAGGTCACACAAAACCACATAAAATCTGCCAGTGAAAAAATAAAATATTTACTGGAACATTCTTGCAGTGCAGTTACCAGACACTTTGTGCAAGTCAAGTCCATGTGTTTGGGGTTTTTTTGCCAAAAAAAAAAAATTGAGTTCTGGCCAAAGCTAGCAATCTCACTAACCTTGTTAAGAACAAAGAGACTCAGAAATGCACAAGGCCAGCTACCTAAATCTTCCATCAGACAGGCATAAGACATGACTGTGATCACAGTAAATTGTGGACTAAATACCATTACACATTTGGTTTTAATTGACAGGACTGTTCTTCTTAAGATCTGTGGATAAACCTTCCTAAACCTCTCCTTGGTTTCAGACTGCACAGCCAACTGCTCTCTACATACTAATCTGTTCACCTGCTCACAAAAGATAAGCCTTGTGAAAAGGGAGAAAATGTGGACATGTGAATGCTCCAGCAGGGACAGTGACAAGCTTAGGTCGGCTGACCCATTCCTTACCGACTTCCAGGCCCACCTCAGTTACTTTCTGGGAACAGCTTTACCACACCTGCACAGTGGATCAGAAGCCCAGCACTTTACCTCCAACAACATACAGAGTGGCTCTTCCCCTGGCACCTGCCCTCAGTTCAAGCTGTCAGGGGCTGAGGGATGTCTTGAGCCAGAGATGGCACTCAGGACAGGTACGAGATTCCCTGGGGGAATTATCTGAGGCTTAAGCAGTCCTGAATGAAGGGAAGTCCAGGGGTTGAGACCCAGCTGTAATAAAGGGGGTTCCTGAGCTCAGCAGCCCCTGACCTGGAAGCCCTCAGCAGCCAACCAGGCAAAGAGGGGTCAGTGCTGGGAGCAATCGAGGGATATTTAAACAGCTCTACAGAGTGTGAGTGACCCGGAGTGCAGCAAACAGGGGTGTGGCACAGCAGCGAGGGCACGGAACATCAGTTCTCACAGTGGTTTGCACAGTCAGGGCAAGCAGGAAGGGCCCCTCTGACCATCCAGGAGCACCCAATAGAGGCAGCAAACAGACTCAGTAGCTGGAAAGGAAGATCAAAGAGATCCTTTCATCCCCAGTCTAATTAGCACACTAGTTTGAGCTTCCGAAGTTATGGCCTTGACAAGCTGCAGAGCTCAGTCCCTTAAAGCTGCAGGAGTCACTGAACCAGCTGTGCCAGAGGCCTCCAGCCAGAAAGATCTGCTGATGGCAGACACAGCTCTCCAGGTCACAGGTTGCCAAGAGCCCCTGACGTTTCCTCATGAGGCTGGAGTTGACAAACAGTAATTTTGCAGGTGTGCCGTGGTTGAAGAGCTGAGTAACCACATGAAGGAGCCACAGAAAGAAGTGAACACGTTGCACAGCATTCGAGTGAATGGGCAAGAGAGAGACTGATTGTTTTCAGAGACACTACAGTCTCAAGACTCTTTGGAGTCTCAAACCTCTGTTGTAGTGGAGAAGTAGGAGGACAACCGTTAATGGAAACTTCCCAAAAATCCTGATAGTACTTTGCAAGTTTTCAAGTTTTCTGAGTAAAGAGAACAGCATCAGTGAAAACGGATTTCTGAAGAGAGTGTATGGCAGTAGGAATTAGAGAAATGCAAACCCAACACTTCACATGCTCAAGATATAGGGGACAGAAACAGTAGTTACAAGACCTGAAAACATAAATGCAGATAAGAAACAACCGTGTAAGCTGGCTTGCAGTTCATTTTGTCCAGGGAGCAGACAGGGACTGGAGCAACAATAGCAGTAATGCTCTTTCCTGGGGAGCAGTGAGAGTAAAAAGGACTTGGAAACCCCCAAGCACAAGCTCTCAGAAAACCAGCATGCCTGAAAGAACCACAGACAAACTCAAATACAAAAAAAAGGAAAGACGAGGACAGTGACAATACTGATGTGTGCACCAAGCACACACATGACAGCCATGGCACAGGACAGATGCTGTTAGGCCTGGGGAGAGCTGAGGGAACAGTTAGCACATAGAAAATGTGTTCCACTGGCAAAGGCTCAACAAATAGAACATTAGAGGACAAACTGATTGCGGTTGCAGTACCCACACAGGTAAAGAAAGTTGATAGCAGAGACTCTTTGGTGGAATAAAACCCTCATAAAATCAAACAGCTAAAAGCTAAAGCTGAGCTGTATTTTCTGTCTGAATTTGCCTGGATTTGTTGATGAAAACTAAGAATTAGTCTTCAGCACCACTGCCACGGGACAGAAATATTGTCAACTGGGATGGAGGAGCCAACTTTGCATCCCTTGCAATCATGTCTGGGCCAGGAGGGTGACGGGAGCGCAGTCCAGTTCTGAGGTCAGAACAGAATTTTCTTCTACAACTCCACAGGCATGTTCCTTTAGGGTGTCCAGAATGATTTCAACCTCACTGTCCAAGGGAAAAGCTGGCAGCTACAGAACACTTCAGGTTCTGTAACGGGCAACAAGTAGCGAACCCTTGGGAGCAGCCATCAGACAGAGCCACAGTATCAGACTACGGTAATTCTGGGTCAAGACATGAGAACATGAAGATCAAAGTTGGCACAGAGGCACCCAACTGCCTGACCTGGTGAATATGCCAAGCCCACATCCCCCTCCTGGTCCACATTCCTTACTGTTGGTTGAGCTGCTCCAAAAAGCACCCAGCCCAAACTTCTACCTTGAGTGACTGCTGATGCCCAGGACCCTTCAGCCTGCAGACAGGGCTATGCTCCTCTGCAGCAACAGTGTCCTCACACAAAGCTAGAGGATCTCAAGCGCCACACAGTGCACCTGCCAACCAGCTGACTTGTCAGAGGACAGGATGATAATCCAGTCACAAGTGCCCTTGAAGCTCTACATACAACTCATGGCCCATGAGTTTACTAGCTGAGTAAAAAGGGAAGTGTATTGGCATGCTCACGTAGCACTGGGAGCCAGCCACAGGCAAGGAGCTACTCGTGGGAGCAGCAAGGAGAGACAAAGCCATGTTTGCCACCTGACATCTGTTTCTGCTGTGTAATATGCTGAGCAAAGGGTATTTTTAATGGGAAAATCCAGATAGTTGATAGGCATATAGAGGGCAAACACGAGGAGCTTATAATGGAACATGTGACCAGTGCAAACCCTTGTCACAGAAAAGTTCACAGTTTGGGATTTCAAAGCCCTACCACAGAGTCCAGGCTGTTTGAAACAAGCTCTCCACCCTTCTGAAGAGACAGCAGATCAGCAAGGGAATTCCACTTTTACTCTCACTGAGGAAAGAACCCTGAAATCCCCAGATAGTTAAAAACATCTTAATTAAACTCTAATTATGACAATAGAAATGCAAAGCCTAAGTTATTTTGATTCCCACCAGCCAACCCATTCCCCATCCCTGATGTCTAGACATGGAGGCTGCAGGTGTGTCTACACAAAAACTGAAAACAAAAACAAATCTAGGTCACAGACTCCAGCAGCCAAAGATGCAAATAGGATCAATTCAGTTGTTCCAGCTCATATGCAGAAACCCCTGATGTTCCCATCACCTGAGGAGGGAGGGAACTTCCTGACAAATACAACTTGAAGTTACACCCTCAGGGCAGAAGATGCAATCAGGTTACCACAAACAGTGTCCCGTCCAACTTGTTTAGCAGTGAAATGTTCTGCTCCTCTGTCAGCTCTTTGATCAAGCTACTGCTCTTCACTTTGCTGCAAATGTAGATCTTAACTACTCCTTGCAAATCTTGCACCATGTGCCCCTCCTTGCTTTTTCTTTTTCTGAGGTTCTCCATTACTGCCATTGTCAAAAACGAACCCGAACCAAAGTTTTATAAATGGAAATACTGCCAGATCTGCCCTCATCATCCCAGAAATTAAAGACAAATGTTACAGCTGACCAACTACATGTAGCAAAAAAACCCCCAAACCTTTATTTGAAATGAGAAGCCTAGCACAATTCTCTCCCATTTTATATTGGTATCTTTTGCATCTATTTTCAAGCCTTCACTTCTAACTTCCTTAAGAGTGGGGGGGGAAGAGGAGACCAAATCAACCAACAAACCATGCAGCACATGTAACAAGGCAGTGGTGTCTTTGCTTCCTACTTTCCCAACAGATGTAGACTGTTACTAAATAATAATTTTATATGAGGGGTTATCAAGGGTGGGCCTTTCATCCAAGGGGATATATAGATTAAGCAGGAAAAACGATGTTGCTGTTATGTCAGAAGGGCTCTATTTGCTAAGCAGGAGTCTTACAGCTCTCACACTCATGTTAGTGTTCCAGAACCTGGAAGATCTGGGAACCCTCTAGAGAAAAGAAACAATCAGTGCTTTGTTGCTTGCAAAGGTTGCTCTTTGACTAGAAGAAACATGAACAAATATTGCCCTAATTAATGTAAAATGATCAATGTAGAAAACTTTGCTTCATTATCTATCTGCAACTAACTCTATGAGGAACCAGCTCTAACATGAGAATGGCAAGACTTTCAAGTGGTCAGTCCCAGATTTGGAGCCAGGATTTCATGAGCAGTCAGCCCTTAGTAGCTGCCTGCTTTCTACTGCCACCCAAGCAGTTTTGAAAACTGCTTTTGAAGATGTAGTCATGCATTTGGATGCTCAGATAGGAGGAATGCTATGACAAGGTATGACCACAGGAAAGTCATATGGAGAGATAACTCTCAAATCAAGAACAGATAACAGGCAGAATCTTCCATGAAGTGTCCCCATAGTGGAGAAGCCAAACCAGACAGGGTCTTGGCTAGAAAGTGATGATGCCTGGACAGTTGCCCTGAGAAACTGTGGATGCTCCATCCCTGGAAGTGTTTAAGGCCAGGTTGGACGGGGCTCTGAGCAAGCTGATCTAGTGAAAGGTGTTCCTGCCCATAGCAGGGGGAATAGAACTTGTGATCTTTAAGTTTGCTTCCAACCCAAGGCATTCTATGATATTTCTTTCACAGGAATAGACTATTCGTTATGGTTTTATATTCCCCATTTCCCCAACAGAAGTTTCTAAGTCATTCCTGTGTGTTTGCTCACTTGAAAAGCAGTCACAGAAGTGATTGAGTACTGGGGGATTCCAGACCAGCACAATACCAAAGAAAATAATTTTCAAAGAGCCTATTTTGAAGTCTTTGTTCGGTTTATATGAAACACACAATTAAATCTACTGCCTGAACAAACTGAGAAGAAAGCTCCAAAAGCAAAGATTTACAGAATTGCCAACCATGACAGTTCACAAGTAATTTTCTGAAACAGCCAAGAAATTGGCTTAGAGATATAAAAATCATCTGCTTTTGGTTCTCCTTTTCCTTAAGCTGCCAATTTTGGAAATCCAGTAGTGGGCAGAAGTGAAGGTGTGAATTTGCAGTGCAGTAGCTGCTCAGGACTTGCTCTCTCAAGGGACTCCCCTGGAAGTGAGCAGGCATGGAAAGAGCCACAGCCTGCAGGATGCACATGTACACCTCCACTTGCTGTGGGGCAACCATGGGCTGTGATTGTCCCAATTAGAGGCAAGTTTCTCCTGTAGTTCTGGTCACTCTGGCCCTCTCAGCACATTGGGCAATTCTAGATATTGCAGCTCTGTGCCCCTAACCCATGCAGCTTGATATTTATTCCATCTGCAAAACAGCACAGCAACAGCTGCTCTTGGAAGAAAGCCACGTGAAAGCTTAAAGAGTCAACATTTGCAATGAGCTTAACAGGGACATAATTTGCAACTGATATTTCTCAGTCTCCCTACCACTTTCTTATGAGGCAGTAAAGAAGAATGCACATGGTCCACTCTTGCTCTCTCCACCTCTCTCATGCTAAACCAAAGGGGCTCTGTCAGCAACAGAAATAAATGGGCAATAACGTTAATCAAGCCTCAAACAGGAATGAGGTGGAGGAAATGGGACTTCTCAGCCTATTCCTGGGTCAGCTGTGAACAAAGAGACAGCATAAGGACTAAAAGCACAGTACTAAGCAATACTGGAGATGTAAATGAGGCTGCCCAGCTCCAGACAAGGGAGAGATGTCCTGCCTGCAGTTAAGGACTGCATAAGTAATGCAGCCTGTGCTGCTGTGCTATTCCCTGTACAGTGGTTCCCCACCAATGTTGGCTGGGGTAGCAGCACTTCAGACATTTGCCCCAAAACACTGGTCCTGCCCTTGCTGGGCTCCACCTCCCCTTCTGCTTCTTTCCCTCCAGCAAAGGAAATTCTGCATCAGTGACAGGACAGGATGCACAGGAAAGGGTCAGGCACCAGTTGAAACTTCCCAGCCCCATGACCAAAGGTCCTCCCACCTTGTGCTATTAGGGCATGCTGCAAAATGCAGGTTTCACCAATTCCTAAGTAAATGCCACTTCCTCTCCCCAAACTAGCACCTCCCTGTAGCAAAGGCATCCAACATCAGAGAGCAACCTTATGCCTCCTTGTGATTCACACAGTGCCGGGACAGTGACAGATTCCCTGGTGTATTTAGTTCAGAGAAGAGCACCCCATCCAACACACGGACAACACTTGTCTGATGTGATACTGCATGAACAACAGTGTTGAACTCCATCTGGTTTGCAAACACAACAGTGCTTGCACCAGCACCTGCACTAGCCTGTGATGCTCCCTGCAGAAAGCTGTGCTGTGCTAACCCTCATCTAGTATCAAAGGAAGGGAAAAAACCAAAACCAAAAAAATACTTTTACCAACATAGAGGGCTCTGTAACTGCAGGCATTGAAACATCCACTGTGACACTTTTACAATCAGCACTTACTTCTCGGCACTACTCATGGCAGCCCTGCTTTCCCCAAGTGACCACACCTTTGTTTTTAACTTGCTATTTCAAAAACTGAGCCCCAGCCTGTCCTGGGCTCCTGCACGGCAGCCCAGTCAGGGCCTGAACTCCTGTGCTAGCAAACCCCCCTAAGGACTTAAGCAAAGACACAGGCTGCAGGGAGCAAGCCAATCACTGGGTAGAGAGCACTTACCCCACACCCCAGCCCGTGCTCTTGCTGCTGTGATATCCATCTGAGCAGCCAGCCTGGCACCCTGCACACCACTCTGCCTCACCTGGGAGAAGTTCAGCCCATTGAGCAGGTGGCACTGCTCTTCTACTTTCTCCACAGCACCCGTTTGCTTCCGCAGCCGCTCCGCTTCCTGGGCCAGGTACAGATCCAGGACGGGCACACCCCGTGACTTGACGTCTACCTCTGTCAGAGAGTTCACCATCAGCATCGCCCAGACTGGCCTCTTCCTCTCCCAGTTGCCAGCAATGGCGTTGAAGAGGTAATCTGCATACAGCCCTTTGCCCCGCTGGTCTGGGGTAATCCAGGAAGGCATCATGAGCTTCACATACTCCAGGTGCCGCCTGAGCCGGTGGTAGATGTCGCGGGGCAGCACATCCTGGAGGTTCTCCCCCTGTGGCAGGAGTTGGCAGCTGGTGAGAGCTGAGATGGTGTAGGGGTCAGTGAGGTCCAGTTCAAAGTACACAATGTGGCTCTGCTGGAAGGCTTTCTTGGAGTTCTCTGGGACAAAATCCCAGACACGCGTGTACGGGACATGGATGGTGCCAAAGAAATAGGACGGGGGATCTCTCTTGATGGTCCACAGGAAGGAATTCAGCTCATTTTGCTGTGAGAGAGGGAGACACAGATGAGTAAGTACACACTTACACCAAGCCACTGCAGTACAGGCTTAAGGTGCCAAGCCAGCAGGTTACCTGGCTCAGCAGGTTGCCAGCATGGACTTTTCCTAAAGTGATTTCACTTGCATAGAGTCCTCTTTGACCATGCTTTTTCTCAGGTCTTGAGGTCAAAATTCACTTTTCATTAAATGAAAACCTTGACCCAGGCTTTCTCCTCCTGAATGGCAACACCGGGTCCTCTTGACAGTAACACCACCTGAATACATCACCTGGGTATCTACCAAAACCAGCAGCAGAGCACAGCCCTAACACACCATCTCCAGGCAGGATGCTTATCCAAATTCTGCCTTTTATTGAGTCAAAAGTTGGCATCACTTTGGTGAAGCAGAGCAGGACAGTAGGGTTTCTATAACCTTCATCTCAGCACTGCAAGGCATCTTTAACCAAAGAAACTGTTGTGACACTTAGTCAGGAGGTATTGCAGCATCTTGGGAGAACTTTCCACTTGGAGTATACTGGTTGTGGTTGGGGGGGAGTGAATTTTCTTTGCAGTGCCTATATGGGGCTATGTTTTGGATTTGTGCTCAAAACAGTGTTGATAACATAGAGATGTTTCTGTTACTGCTGAGAAGGGATTACGCAGCATGAAGGCCTTTTCTACCTGTTGTAAGACTCTACCAGTAAGGATGCTGGGGATGCACAAGAGACTGGGAGGGAATACAGCCAGGACAGTTGACCCCAATTGACCAAAGTGATATTCCATACCATATGGCACCATGCTCAGCACAAAGAGCTGGGGGAAGAATGAGGAACTGAGGATAGAGTGATGGATTTTGTCTTCCCAAGTAACTGTCACATGTGACAGAGCCCAGCTTTTCTGGAGATGGCTGTATACCTGCCTACCAAAGGAAAGTGGTGAATGAATTCCTTGATTTGCTTTGCTTGTGTGCACGGCTTTTGCTTTACCTATTAAACTGTCTAGCTCAACCCAAGAGTGTTCCTACTTCTACCTTTCCAGTGCCCTCCTGTATCCCATGGAGGAGGGATTCAGTGCATGGCTGCGTGGTACTTGGTCGCCAGGTGGGGTTAAACTAGGACAGCGAGACATGAAGAAAATGAGTAACACAAAACACAGCTGGCAGGAAGACTTGCTGGAGCAGGCAGAAGTCCAGTTTTACAGGGACACAGCACATGGCAGATAGACACATAATCAAGACTCTTCGCAGCCCAGTTCTCCTTCTTAAGGAGCAGAGAAGGGCATGCGACAACTCGGAAAATAAGGGAAAAAAATTCTGCAGGCCAAAATTGGCCTGTGGTTCCTGGGCATACGCTTTTAAACATAGTGGAAGAAAAAGCTTCTTTCTTTAGATTAGATTTTAAAATCTCTCCAAAACCACAGCCATCAGGAAGTCAGAATCAGATTTAAGTTTGTTCTGCTGAATAAGGTACCTCACAGCATCACCTGGAACACCTCGGTACAGGCCTGTGGTGTTCCCGCACGACAGAAGAGCAGATGGGACAAAATGGATCCCGCTTAAATCCTTCCAACTCACTTTACAGCAGCACCAGGCACAACCTTCATCACCCACAGCATGCATGAACCCCACTGGTCAGCAGTACTTACTGGAGCAATGGACACAGACCGTTTCTGTCTGTACAGACAGGAAGAGGTGGCCTTTGCATGTCTAAGTAAGAGAACAGGCTTCCAGATGCACTCAAACATCTGGTCAGCCATGAGCCAGCAGATAACTTTAACCTCAGCACTGGGGCTAACTGTGCATGTATGCTGATCCAAGAAGCCTGCCTTACTGCCAAATGCAGAACAGGCTGCTTGGAGGAATTTATTGAAAGCACGTTGACTATAAATTTCTTACACTAAAGGCCCAGGGTCAGAAAGGTTAATCTTAAAGACTGCTCTGCAGTGGCTTATCCCAGACAATCTTCTCCAGCAGCTCTCTACATCAAATTCAGGCCATGGGTCAGGCAGCACTTCAGAGAAGTGCTACCACCAGTCTAGCTTACCAGTATGCACCACAGAATCATAGAATATCCTCAGCTGAAAGGGACCCACAGGGATCACTGAGTCTAACACCTGGTGCTACATGGGACAGCTCCCCAAAAAAATCACACCATGTGCCTGAAAGCATTGTCCACACCAAATATATTCCAAAGGGCTCTTCAGACTCTTCCACAGCATTCCAGAGTCTGAAGGATACTTCAGACCCTGGTAACACCATGCTACAGCTCTGTATCCTGTAGAACAATCCTGACACCTGAATTACAGACCATAAAAACTCTCCTGAAGACTGTGGGAAGAAGGGAGAACAAACACAAAGAGTACCAAGAGGTAAAGAAGATACAGGGCAACAGGTGAATATAAATCTGACATAGACCTGGGAAGAATATAGCAAAATGAATATGCAAAGTAAAATAAGAGGGAAAACACCATAGAGTTTCCTGTCATTAGTCAGAAGGAAAAAATGGAAGGACCCACCACTGTAGAGGGAAATGACCTGAAAGTAGTGGTCAGACAGCAAGAAGGAAGGACCAGAAATTCTGCTTTCTATCTAATGCAAGTGTAGAGACAGAAGAGGCACTTAGAGTAGGCACAAGGTTAGGAGTTCAACACTTCTCTTCACACAAGTCTGATCATGTATCTGGGAGTGCACAAGAACAGCCACAACTGCAAGGAGTTGTAAGGGACAAGTGGTCATCAGCCAGCTTAAAACTTCAATTCAGCTCCTCAATAAACCCAGCCAGAAGGCTCAAGTCCAGATGAATGGTACTAGACTTTAACAGGGATCATCAGTGCTGCTCTGGACTGCTGCACACAGGCTAGCTAGAAAGGGTTTTGTCATTACACTCATTTGCTCTGCATAGCCCTCCCACTTTCATAATCGGATACTGAGAGCAGAGTAAGAGATCACACAGGCCATCAGGCACAGAGTAAAGCCTTCCTTTAAAGAGCCTGTAGCACAGGCAGAAAAAAGCAGGCTGAGACCTAGCAAAAATTTTCACACAATCCTCAAGGCTGAGACCTTACAAAGCAGAGCAGCTGGACAATTGCTGGCACTTCCATGCCAGCAAGAGCAGTCATGAACTTGGAAATCACCCCAAACACCATTCAGACTTGCCTTCTCAAAATAGCTTGGAGCCAGCATGACAGGACAGAGAAACCTCAGTTTTCCAACATTGCTGGGAAACTTCCCCAGACCTGCAGAGTCAGTTTCTGGGCACCAGAAGCTCAGTGTCGTCACCAAGTGATGGTACAAGGGGAGCTCACAAAGGCCACTCTGCCTCCAAAAGGCTGCTCAGGACATGCTAATGTCTCACACTCTTTTGTCATCTCCTTTTTCTTCAGAAGGTGGAGACTGGAGTCCCAGCACCATTCTGTGTCCGTGCCAGACCCCTGCAAACACTCTGCTACTGCTCTGTGTGAGAGGGGATGGGGCAAAGTCCTTGGTGTGCCTAAGCAGGTCTGCCATCCCCTGCTGTACCTCTGTGCACTCTCACCTCCCTGCCCACCTCCTGGAGCTCTCACATGTGTCACTGCAGCTTCAGAGAGGGAAAAGCAAGGATATAATCTCTCCCCAATACCATAAAAGGGAAGCTGTTAAACAGTGCTCTAGGTGGCTGTGAGATAGCACAGGAGCAGTGCTGAGGCTTGTTCAGCATTGCACCATTCACCATCACTGGCGGCACCTCACTTGCCTGAGAGCATGCAGTAAATAGAGGTGCTACAACCCAATTTTCCTTTGCTGTGGGATCCTTTAACACAGCTGTTACATAGAAAAAAGGGTGCTTTAAAACCAACGTAAATTACAGTCAAAGTGATGTCCTGCAGGCTTAAGAGAACTGGGCTGTACACTTGAGAGATTTCGGTTTCAGCAGCATAACAAAAAGGTTCACAGATAGATCAAGATGCATATTTCTGTCTCCACTCTTCAATTTATTTGTGGTACTCAAAGCACTACTCATGATGGGAAAAACCATGAGCAAACGGAAAGAGTGGCAGCCCCACAAGAGAACACAACTTGCTCTCACACCAAGATCCAACAGAAAGCTAAAAAACAAGGTGGAAGGAAGGCTGTGGTGATATGGGGAATGAGGGCTCAGAGGGAAAGAAAAACTGCTGTCCAGTGATTGAGGAACTGGATGTCAACTCCAAACACGGAAAACGTACACTCGGTCTGCTTCTTTCTACATCAGTTCTACTTTCTTCTATCTTCCATCTCATCTATGTTGACTATATGTTTCAAAGCACTGTGCAGGTAAGTGCCCTCTGTGGCTTCTGTGAGTTTCAGGACCCCTAATCTTCATACTCACCACTTGGCCTCACAGCTACTCCTTCTTCCCAACCTCACCCCAGAAATGCACTGTTTCTTAATCTACAATATTCTCTTACTTTTATTTTTTTGCTTGCTGCAGAAGCCAGAGCACATGGCGTGCAATATCTCACCCAGGCAGACAGCCCTATAATCCTCCCTATATGGCTTTCTCTCTCTCTCTTATCTATCCTGGTGTCGTATCTTGTCATGTTCATTTATACCTAATTGAGGCAAAGACTGTGATTTTACTGACCACGTTAAGTGCCCATGCAACCACAGTAATGCACACAAAAATGCTAGAAACATTTTAATAGTCTTGAGCTTTTGCCCACATGCATTACTGACACTCTCAAACTCAGCTTAAGACTTTAAGCAGAACTCACTTAGGAATAAACACTGCACTGGCTACAACTGCTGAAAGAACACACAGTTGGTCTCCATTTGCCAGAAAGGAAAAACGAAAACAAAACTTTTAGCTAAAATGTCACAGGTACAGATGACTTGCTCTGCTGAAGTGCATATATGGGGAAAAGTAGCCATATAAATTAATTTGCCTTCTGTCAGTAACAACACATCATAAAAAACTAACCCACTACAACTACAAGCATTCCACTATTAATCCCTGAATTCTGGCTTCAATTTTTCCTATACACTCCAATGTTAAGCAAAAAAAGAAAACACTACCAGACCACATTACTTAGTAACTGGCATATAACCCAAAAAGATTTTAGTATACTTTATTTAAGATTAACTGTTCTCAATGTCTTTCTTTTTTTCCTATTAAAAAAAAAAAAAAGATGGGGCACAGCATTGCTTGTAGTTTTAACTATAATTTGGCGTGATGATGAGAAAGTCCTCTGAAATATTGTATGTTCATTCCTTAAAATAACTTCTTTCTTTCTTTTAGGCACAGGCACACATATTTTTTCATGACAGAAACTTTAGGCAACCTAACAAAAAGAAGAAACTTCAGGCAACTTAACAAAAAAGAAGAAACCTGTAGTCTAGGGAGGCAAGAAAAGAAAACCTATAAGGAACTAAAATAAAAACAAACAAAAAAGCCATCCCTGATGATGGAGGAACAAGAGAATATATTTTTCCCCCAAGGGATTGGTGTAAATATTCACAAAGATAAACTTAACAACTTTGCAAATAAGGCAGATGCTGCCATTCCTAGAGAGTGTAGTTACTACCACTGTCCTAATGACCCTAGGAAACAGCCTGCCAATCCCACAACTACAGATGGTCTCATGTTTTAACGACAGAGTAATCAGCAGGTAATGATATATCATTAACACATTTCACCGCCAGTTTTGCTGGTAACTGGCAAAAGTCCAGTAAATATCTCCTGAGCAAAACTCCCTGCACGTCCCACCAAATCTGCGAAATTTCCACAAGTACGACTTCTGTTGCTCAGGCTCTCAGGGGCTGTCCCCTTCATCCTTGCTCTCACTTGCTCCTTGCAGCAGTTTCACAGCAGCTCACAGGTTATTGCACTTCATGCCCTCAAGGGGAAGGAGGCACCCATTCCAAATGCTTGACCTGTCTTTATGGCAGTGTCACAGCTGGCCACCTATAAATCCAGTTGACAAACTGGTTCCACGGACAAGCAAATTCTAAAGACACCATCCCACAAGGTAGGGTTAAGCTCTGTTAACTCAAGCTCAGGCAGACACCTCCAGTGAAGCACGTGTAGCTTGGCATGCGGTTGAAATCAGCAATTCCCTAACATCTAGAAGATATCCCGGGGAAGTGGAAACTCAGCTGGAGGCAGCAAGCCCCAAGACCAGGTGCGGGTGAGAGGGAGGAGTAAATTCACAGAACAGACCTTCTTCAGAGTTGCAAAGCTTTCTCACACCTACCCTGCACTGAGTCTGCTGTGGCTTTGGCAGCACCTCAGTGCAGCAGGTCTGCACTTACTTCTAAGGGCTTCCAGTCTCCTTAACAGCTGTGCTGGAGGAGTTAACCCTGCCTGGGAAGTATGGTGAGCACAAGTGGTGGTCCACATGTCCCAGAATCACCTCGGGTCCAAGTAGTTGCCAACAGACAGCATAGATGGTTTGTTAACACAAAGTTCAAAAGGGCTTTCCCTTATGAGTTTTCATACTTTCATCTCAGAAGCTTCGGCGACAATGGCTTTTTCTCAGTGTCTGATTTTTCATGGAAATGACAGGCACCCTGCTCACAAGCTTCACACTGGCCACAGGATCACCCCTAACCTGCAGCAGTGATCCTCAGCTATGTCAAGCACCCATCAGAGTTACGTCAGCCTGTGCTGGCCTGGTTACTGCAGCCAGGCTGATGAGGTTAGAAGATGATCAAAACTTAACACAAACTGTGTTTTCACTCCAGAGGCATGGCCTTTTGCAGGTCCAAACCTGCTCCAGCACCTTGGCCTTTGGCAGTAGGGCTAGACGGTACCATTGCGAGGGATGCTGGCAGCAACTCACTCCGGGCCAGTCCGTCCTGTGGCGAACGGCGCAGCTCGTCCTACTTGGCACAGGCAAAAGATCCTCCTGGGCTTCACCCCGGAGTCACGCTCTTCCATCAGCACTCAGGCAGTGGTCGTCCCAACTGGCGCACAGCCCCGGGAAAGCCACGGCCCTCCCTCCCATCCGCGGTGCCGCCGCCGGAGCTCCGCGCTCCGCGCCCGCCCGAGAGCGGGCTGAGCTGCGGCCGGGACGGCCCCGCACACCCCACCCTGCCGCCACCGCGCCCCGACGGCCGCAGACCCGCGTCCCCAGGGCACCGCGGCCGCCAGGGCGCCCCGGCCGGCGCTTACCTTTCTGCGGAGCGGGCAAGCGGCGCGGCCGTGCCGGGCCGTGGCCAGCAGGAGGAGGGAGCCCTGCAGCAGCAGCAGCAGCGGCAGCAGCAGCGGCAGCTGCAGCAGCAAGCACATCCCGCCGGGGCGCACCATCGCCGCCCTGCGCGCAGCCTGTGGACCGCGTCCCCCTGCGGTTTCTGTTCTTCCCCCCTTTTCCTGCCTCCACATCTCCCGTTTTCCTTCTCTTATCTCTCTCTTTTTTTTTTTTTTTATTTAATTTGACTTTTTTTTTTTTCCCTCACCCCGCTCGCTCTTTATTTAGTTTGCTGGGGGTTTCCGTGGCCAGGTGACCCAATTCCAGAACCCTCGCAGGAGCAGCCCCGTCCCCCAGCCAAGCCCTCTAGTCGCTGCCCCCTCCTCTTAAAGGGTACCATGCCGGGCGGGGGAGGAAAGGGGAGGGCGCGGGCCCCGCCGCCCCGGGGGCGGGCGATGAT
>JAWWLV010000100.1:28252882-28268397 GCA_035041135.1 Platyrinchus mystaceus | reverse complement strand
AAAGATCACCACCCCCTGGGGGTTTACCATTTTCTCACCTTCAGAGGGGGAAAAACTGTTTTCCCCCACCACACTGGTTATGCACAGGCTGGGTTGATCCGGGTTGATCCAGGCACCAGAATCCCAAACTGGCTCTGCTGTGGCATCAGAAGTGAGAAGACCCTTGCAAAATGGCATTGATATCTCACATAACCTGTTCTCTGAGACCAGATTCACTTTTGTATCAGCTTCAGAAACTTCATGTCTGTAGATGCTTTGCACTGTTTTTCTCAGTGTCTGTGTTCTTCCTCAAGAGAAGATTATTCTTGCTGGTGAAGATCTCAAAAGCTCTCAAGAGAGCCAAGCCTGACTTCCACAAACAGCAAACTATCTCAGAAATAATGCTGCCCTTCATTTCCAGTGCTGTATGCTCAAAACCATGAGTAGGATTTAGACAGGCAGCCACTGGAAAATTGTCCCTATGTCTACCAGTACCTTGAGAGAACCAATCATTCGACATTAGGGCTGGTTTGGGGTCTGTTCTCTGAAAATTCCCCCCAAATGAAGTACAATGAGAGCCATCTCTAAGGCCTTTATTACAAAATTCTATTTGTTACTTCCACTTAGCCAATTGCTGGACATTTTATCATTACTTATTCTTTAAGTCAGTTAGAGACATAATTTCAAAATTCGTCCAGTCCATCACACTGCTGTTTGTTACAAACAGACTGGAAGAACCTGGAGCACATTTACCCCTCATAGTGAAAGACAAAAATTCTTGCTCACTTTTTATTTCATTTATACCACAGAATTACTTAGTTCTGAAACAAAACTGACCAAATCTTTGCTTGTGTTTCAAGTTTAATAGATTGCAACAGGTTGTTCATCTGCTGATTATTCAGGGACATTTCCATTTCTGTTCCTCTTCCACTTTTATGTGATTTATTATATTTATATAACTATATAAATATTTTACAGATTATATTTATGTGAGCTGGGAATGTTTTCAGAAATTTCACATTGGTCAGCTACCAGTCAAACTGTCCCCAGACACAAAGGACAGAAGGAAAAGGAAGGTGTTACAGAGTTTTCCTAAGAGAAAAATCTGGAATGCATTGCTTCTTTTACTCCCTAGGACAGAACTGCATAACCACCTCATGCAGTAAGTGGTATTACCTGGTACATTGGCTTCTGGAGCTGTCTTACATCTGAATGGCCCCATATCAACTTTCCAGGGCCTCATTTTCCCATGGATGTGAAAAGAAACTAGCTCCAATATATCTGCACCCTTCCTGCAACTTTTCTCCCCTTTTGTGTTTTTCTGCTTTTTTTTTTTTATTATTATTACAGAAAGACTTTTCCTTCAGATGACATGATGCAAGTAAAACAGCTCATGCATTCTTACCTGAGTCACAGCCTTTGATGAGAAGATTTCCTTTCCCTTGTAGACATCTGTAATCTCACACCGTGGATGCCTGCCTATAGAAGAGGGAATTCCTCTGCTAGGCCAGCCAGCTGCTGAATGACTGCTCTGCTCCTACCAGAATTAAAAGGCAGCCTGCAAAGTACTTACTCAGACATCACAGTCATACTGGGAAGTTTGAACTACTGTGCTAACAAGGTACCCTTGAGTTGCAGAGGGAAGATCATTTAACAGGCCGATGGCTCTGATTTAAAATTGTGTGGCAGATCCCCTCTGTCAGCTATAATAGCCACAGAGTCCCAGAAGTCTGCTAAAGCAAACTTTCATCTCTCTGTCTCAGAAACAGGGCTTTAACCAGTACTGCCTGTGCGGAAAAGCTCTGTACCCATTGCTTTTAGAGCAGCATAAAAAACTAGAGCATGACATGATCTCAGCAGAGGATTTGGGCACATCAACAGCAGTTAGAATCAGAAAGATGTCTGTATAAAGCTGTCACTTTCTAACTTACTGTCTGCTCCCTGTATCATGCCTGGGTGATCACATCTGCCTGAAAACCTCACAGCAATATGCTGCTGTCTCTTCCCCCGAAGATGCAATGTAGGGGTAAGTGAGTGAGACAGATTTTCATTTTCTCCTCTCAGGCAGTGTTTGGAGATCTGCTACTTAAGTGATAATGGCTGAATCCTTCACTAATTGATGGAAGGGTAAAGATAAGCCCCAGGTCCAGGCCTATTTTGCAGTACTGTGTGATACTGTGGTTGCTGTGACAGATGTACAGCCATTAGCCAGGCTGCATCACCTTGCACACCACATTAAGAAAGTAACCACGAGAGCCTTCTTAATCATCATCATGCATGTCTTCACTTCCAGAGGTCAATAGAGAAGCAGACAGAAGAGCAAGAGTATTTCTGGTGAAGACTGCAACAACTGCATGTGCACGTGGCCCTAGGAAGTGGGCAGTAGGAAGCAAAGAGCAATGGTGGTGACCAGTGTAAATGTGATCAGGGGTTAGGTAGACAGAAAATAGGACTTCAGCTTCAAACAACAAACTCCAGTGTCACAACTGTGTTTGATTCAACATGATTTAAAAGCCAAAGGAGAAGATACCCCAAAATGTTAAGATCTCTGTTACAGAAACAAACACAAACAGCATCCCAGTTTTCCTGCTGAGATCCCAAAGCAGTTTCTGGAAGATTTCATGACATGTTTCATTTATGCTTTTGGTGATGGCAGTCACAGATACAGTTATTTTTGCCAGGGGCAGCTGCGTTCCCACCTCTTTGAGGTATGGGCTTTCACTCTCCTATCATACTCAACACCGCAACTGCACCACGTAAGAAAAACAACTGCAAAAACATAAACAGATGCGCTAAAATGTAGAACTGAAAAGGAAGGAGTGGTGAGGGGGAACAACTCACATTGTGCCATGTAGTTTCTCTTTTCCTGCTGCTTGGTTATGTAGCCCAATCAAGCTCAAGTCAGTCAACTGACATCTGATGTGTTTTGCAGATGGATGAGCAAAAATGCATATCTGATGCACAGATGTTTCAACTTGGATTTGCTAGCTATCCAGCAATCAGACAGAATCCTGATGCTGATCATTCACAGATGTTGCAAAAAAGAAATTCCTTCATCCACTGCAAATAAATTTATCCTTTTTACTCTTAGTCAGCCACAGCAGCAGTCTCCTATGAAAAGTGAAGTGACACTTTCTGCTAGGATGGTGGGATTTTTGCAGTTGGCTGTACTGTGCATGTTGCTTCTTTCAAAGGAGTATCCCTAAAGCTGTTTCTGAAGCATGGGAAAGTTTGTTTTAGCTGTTCAAAAGGCACCTTTGACTATCAGCCAGCACTGAGAGCTGTGTTTGTAATCAAAGCCACAGATGCCTAACTGGCTTCTTCATTCAGCTGGGAGATTCAACCAGCCTGTTGGAGAGGATGTCCAAGGGGCTATGTAGACAAGGTGCAGCTACATTTAGGGCTGTAGGTGAGGTGAGACACACCATCAGCCTGGCAGCAGTACTAAAAGCACCAAAGTCTTTACCTTAACATTCACAATATCTGTGCCATCTGTTTTGGTTCCTGAAAAATCATGGGACAGTCCTGAAAATATCAGATAGAAAATAAATAGAGGTTGAATTCATATTCTATGTTTTTGAGTACTTGATGAACACAGTTTTCACATTTTTCTTCATGATCACAGCACTTGTCAGTGCCTGCTTTATGAAAACTGTGGTTGTCACCAAGAACTATGTGACTCTGGGATTTTTACCTATTACCTGTTGTCCTAGTTCCAGCCAGGACAGGATTGATGTTTGGAGTATCCAGGATGGACATGGCCAGGACCCTGAGGTTATTCTGAACCACCTCACGTCATGTGCAGGGGGGGGAGAGGAAGGGGTCTCTTCTGTTTGGGTAACATGAAGCAGGGGAGAATCTTATTTTACATGGTGAACACTCATCTGTGAGTAATTTTCCTCTCTTGTGCACTCTGTTATTAGTATTGTTGTTGTTACTGTCCATTTCTTGTTTCATTGCTGTTTCCAGTAAGTTGTTCTTATCCCAATCCATGATCTTTACCTTTTGTTCAGTGTCTGAAGGGTGTTACCTCCACAGAAAGAGTTAAAGTAGGTCCATTTCCAAGTCGTACCTGGTAGCAGAAAGGTTGATGCCATGAATCAGTCTGCAGTCATGGCACTGTCATCCCAGAAGGCAAATGAACAAGTTAACTGCCATATCTGAAAGTACAGAGAGCCCTTTGGCTTTAGCCAGCCTTGGCCCTTGTTCCCTGCAATCCTTAAATATGCAGAGTAGCCAACAAGTGTTTTCTCTTACTGAAAATCTAGACATGGGTGATAATGCTTTGCTGAGACCTGGGCCCTTCACAGTGCCAGCAGCACTTTGGCAACAGCTGGTGCACAGTGATAGTCAGGCTGCTCCTGCTTCCAAAGAGAGAGAATGGAAAAGATCCTTGGAAGTAATTTTGCAGTTATGAGAGGGAGCTACTGCATCTTTACAGCTTTGTCTGGCTCCCCCCAGTCCCCAGTGACACTGGAGGGCATAAAGGACACCAGCTGGCCTGAAGATGGGGGAGGTGGCAGAGACATTGGTGCATGGGGAGAACTTCCAGGAGACAGGACCAAGCACTCAGTGAAAAATGAGAGGCTTTACGTGAAAATGGAGTTCCATAGCCAGGCATCTTCACAGCAAAAGCGGACTGTAAGCCACTGCATTCAAAACAAGGCTTATTTATTACTTGAACACAATATTCACAAATGTGTCCTGCAGTGCTGCTAACTGGAATTTCAATTTCCAAGGTGGCTAACTCACTCAGTCCTGTCAGAAGTCACATTCCAGGGTCTCTAAGGTGCTCCAAGCATGGCCCGCTGGGGAATGGGAAGAATTGCATGTGGCTGCACCAACACGTCATGTGGAGAAGGGGCAGAGAAAGCTTTAAGCTGGGATCTCTGCACTTCCCTTTAAATTTAGCAAATACTTACTGTGCAAAGGTACTAGCACAAAGACAAAGCATAATTTCAGGTCCAGCATGGAAATGTTGCTAGTCTGTCACAGCTTCACATAGGCTTGCTGGGTGGTGTTTCTGGTTCCAGGAAAGCGTACCTGGGGAAGCAGAGCAGATAGATGTCAGCAGTCTCGCTTCCCCTGTGTTGTGCCATATCCAGGATGTAGACTTAGTCACCCACTGGAGAGGGAACACTTCCGAGGTGGGTATTATGTTACTATGCCTGCGGTCATGCAAGTCCTGCATGTCGTTTTCTGTGCAACTCAAATATAGCGTTCATGCTGTAGTTGCCCTCTCTCTTCATCACATTTTCCTCCAGGCTGTGCCAGCAGTAATGTAGCTCCAGAGAAGCCTTGTCTGTCAGAGAGGGCACAGGTGCCACTCAGAGTCATCGGTGGGAGGGAGTGTGGGCAACCTTGACATCCTCTGCCACGACAGAGCACATTGTTGAAACAGGTGGTCATGCACTCAACTTAGCTCTCTGCTTGACACCCTTTGTGTCACCAAATGTGAAGGCTTCTGTGGCTCCTGGTGAACCCCATGCGTGGCAGAGCAGAGCTCGCTCTCCAACAAGACCACCCTTCACAAAAGTCTTCTGGAAAGCAGCACCAAAAGTCACATCTCAGGCAGAGTCAGGAAAGGTAAGGGAGATGAGTACTGTGCTCTCAGAGCAAGCAGCACTAGCCACCAAAGGCATATGGTCCACATGGCCATCAGAGAGACAGTTAATTATTCGAGTTAGGGCACAAGGTCTTGTTAGCACATGCTGGTAATTAGGCTGCTGCTGAAAAGCAGTGTTGCCTACTACACTGGCAGGGCTTCAGCACACATGCAAAATTCAGTTTGAACTGGGCTGAATTAAGTTCTTGGCCCAAAAACACTTGAAAGCAGCAGAAGTCTCTCTATTGCTCCTAATACCCTATACTGTGTTTTTCAGAGCTGATCCACTAACCCCTAGCAAATTCTAGTCAAAGTTGCTCCTCACAGAGGGGGAGGAGGAGGAAATATTCCCCTCTTCCTCCCAGCAAATATTCCAGGGATACACAGGAACAAACCATTGTCAGCAGGTATGTATTACCACTGCTTCTGTGAGGCAGCTCAGACCAGTCCAGCTCTACTCTCCTTGGATCACAAAAAGAGGACAAAAAAATCTGAGCTGCTTATTCCATCTGGAACTAGAGGAAAGTTTGACTTCCCCCCTCCCAAACCACTATTTCAAGGACTATTTGTAAAGAAAGCTCCATGGCTATAAATCTCCCTTGAGCCACTTGCACAGATAGCCTTCATGTTAATGTACCGTGACAATCTTTTCCCTTTCCTTTTAACAAATGAAGGGTGAAGGTGTATAAACCAGAGTTTCTGAGGTCAGAGGCTCACAGGACAAGGGATATGGCATATGCTTTATGTTGCATTAAGTTCCAGCTCTGAAGCTTGTAGGGGCATTCTTGTTTGGCCCTGCAGTTACTCATCTCCTCCCCTCTTAAGTCTTTTTATTGTCTTTTGGCTAGGATGCTGGACACTGGTGCAAATCAGGTGCAAAGTTGTTAGAGTCAGTGAAACTGTTTTCATGAGTGTGAAGGTTACGTAAATAAGAATGGTATCAGGCCTTACAGTTTGAAAATAAACCACTTTTAGCAGAAAAAGAAAAAAAAAAACACTTTTTTTTCCCCTGTGACTGCTTATTCTCTTAAAAGAAAGCACACATATTATTCAGACATGTTTTCACTTAAAATTCTATCTAAGGAGGCTTTGTGACACACAGACTAACATCATGGTTAAGCAGGAAATAATTTTAAGTGTCATGTACCCACTCGCCCTTCCCAGCCTTCTCAGCCTCTTAAACTTCCACTCATCCCTGTCCTCTCTCCCTCTTATGCATGATTTTCAGAAGAGTACTATATTCCTGCTTCCTAAGGCTGGCAGCATTACATTTTTTCCCAAATGAAGATTTTTTTTTTCCCCCAGCTCTTCCTTTTAAGGCGATGCTTTCAAAATCAAGGATTAAGAAACAGAAGAACATTAGCAGTGTTTCTCCACATGGGAGTTTGCATTCGGACCTTCCTTAGAGGGGAGCTACAAGTGTCAGTTTCAGTATTCGAGGAAAACCAGTCTTAGGTACAAAAAACCCTGAAGCTCTCAGAAAAGCTTGGAAGCACAGGAATTGGAAGAATATTGCCATTCATGACAAACAGTAGCACAAAAGATCCAAAGGCAATTTTCCTACAGCAGCTTTTGGCTTCTCCCAGAAACAGTAGTATTGTAGGCTGGGATTTTGAGGTTAGAAATTTTCAAAGGGCTTTTCTGTCACTTATACATAAAAAAGTCACAACATAGAAAGATTTACAGACCAGGAGGCTGCTTGGTTTTCATCTGGGCTGTTGAATGTGTGAAGCTTGTCTCAGAAAAATTTTTTAAAGACTCTAGGAGTCAATGCTTTGTCTTTTTCCTAACCAAACACAAGACAGCCTCTACTCCAGTTACATGTAAGAGCAAGAAGGATAGACCAGCTGGATTAAAAAAACCCAAAGGTCTAGCAAATCTTGCAAAACAGAGAGCAGAAGGATGAATTATCCATCTTTAAACAAGAGCCCATAAAGGAGGAAGTCCATCTTCAGGGTTCTGTTCTGATGAAGGGATACTGGACATGGCAAGAAGCCTGCCCACCCCAGCTCACAGCAGAGCATGTTGGAAAGGGCTGCTCTCAAGTGCCTCTATTAATTGTGTTGCACTTGCAGAGAAATTTGCTAGATTAGGATTAGGAGTGTGCTTGCTATCTCCATGCTGTATCTGCTTTGTAGTCCAGTCAGGATCCAAACCACATGATAATCTGTTGCTCTGAAAACGTCTCAGGTCTATTTGGCAGGGCTTTAAAGCATTTATATGGCATTGATGAATTTCTGTCACAAGGCCAACCTGAAAAATTTTTGACTTTTGGTAGAAAGCAAAATAGCTGCAGCTCTAATACAGCAAATAGCTCATCTAAAATAACTGCTGGAGACTGCATTTAAAATATTAGCAATTAATTGCTTTCTTGCTTGTTAGACAATATCCGTTAGCAATACACGGAGGCAGGGGTGGAGGCTCCAGACATTACAAAGAGAGAAAGTTACAGTCCAGGATGGATTTTTCTAAGGCATTCACAATAATTGCCCCACAGAAATCAGAGATGAAACTCCCACTGAATTAGGTGGACCAATCTTAGGCCAGCAGCAAATAGCTTGTTAATGGCTTCTCTGTACCCAGGGATCTGACGAAATGGCAGCGTGCTGCAGCAAAACCTGTCTCAATCTTTGGCTGTGAGTTCCATGAACAGGAAAGCATTATCTCATTGAACAGCAAAGAGAAATTGCTGCTCAGAAGGACGCTGCTGAGCAGTCTAAACCAATCTTTTTCATGATCAAAAGTATGGCCAATCCAGGTGTCTGGACAAAGGGACTCCAAAAGGTCTCTCCCCAGGCTCCAGAGATCTCTGGTTCTCAGAGGTTTTAGGCATGAGATGGTACCTAAATATAATTTGCCAGTGACAAAATTATATCCTGTTTTATAAGGGTGTTCTATCAAAAATTTTGGAAAACATCTTGGGCAAAAGCAGAACAGAAAATCTCTCCAAAAACTCTCTTGCAATCTCAATCCTTTCCTCTGATATCAGGCCTCCATAAAAATGCACATCTGCCTGTCACAGCTGCAGGGCATTTAATATCCACTTTGCTGCAGCAGCATGAATATTTTGTCCTCCTAGGTCCAAAAGCCAGAAGCAGTTCTTCCTGGCCCTTCCATGTGCTCTTACACTAGTAATTTCTGGAAGGGAGATGCCACTTCAAAGCCCCACTGAAAGTTCTTCACAGATAGATTTCGATTCTCAGTTGTAATGGTGCCAGTGGGCACCTGTCTATGAGTATCTTGCTGCAAAGATGCCGGGTAAAGCCAGGAGAGAGTCTGACTGATGGCATTAGATCAGAGTCTCTGGTCTTCTCTGTGAATTAAACAGTAAAAATCTCAATTCCCAGTAGATGGCACCACTCATTTCACTGACGTTTTTTTCTGATTAGTGCAACAGACTCTGAGTCTGAAGAGAAAGAGTTTGGTGATCTCAGAAACCATCAGCTTTAGCCTTTACTGGAGACTGGTGTGAAAGCACAACACACCCAAGTCAGTACAGGAACACCACGCTTTGAAAGAATGAAGATGCAGCAGCTTTTAAATCAGCAGAGCCATAAAGAAGAGAATGGCATGTAAATGGTCGCTGTCTCCTGTGTACCACAGGGATGGGCTGCATGAGCAGGATTCTTTTTTAGGGTCCTGTGCCCTTAAAACCCACTGCTTTCAGTTCAGTTGCCTGAGTGCACCATGAGCTGTGTCACCCTGCCTGGGAGGGGGTGAGCTTACAGCCCTAGGGACCACAAGACAGCGTGATCCACAGCAGAACTTCCTTGCCTACAAGGTGGTAGGGAAATGAGCAATGCCACCAAGGCACTGGCAGCCATGTCTCTCACTGTATGGAAGTCCAGTGCCCATTCAGAGCTGACAGCTCTCATCTTCCCTGAGGAGATGCTGAGTTAATAGACACATGCACATAAGAACTGTAATGGTTATTTTATAAGGATTCAAAAGTTCAGCGTAGTCATTGTATTAATTTATTCAAGAGACTGATAGTTGTCTAAACACACAGCAGGCTGAGAAAGATGATTTTTCTCTCAGAGAATAAATCATTCCAAGCTAATTAATTAGAGGGGAAATGGGAACACACACTACTGTTTAAGCAGAAAAAAAAGCCGAGTCTAGCAATAGCAGGAAGGCTGGTTTTGTTGAGATGTGGTGTCCTAGGGAACTAGGGCACCATTTTTGGCTCAGACACACATTCTTTGTGGCCTCAGGCAATGCACACGGCCTCTCTGAGGCTTATGTCAGTGCCATTTTACACCACAGGAGTCAAAGGTGGGGCTACGTGGCATGTCACAGCCAGTCTGTGTATGTGTGGATTTACACATGCTGTGTCTAATGCCCCCCAAGCAACTGCAACAGCCTAGCCTCAGCTCCCGTTTTCCAAAGCAGCCCTGAAACAGTGAATGGCTGCAGACCATCTCCTTAGCAGTACTGGGAGAAATATGCCTGTGCTGGCTCTACTCTTGACACAAATTCCAGTTCAGAGTCTTTGCCCCTCTGTTTAAAATGCCACACAAGAATATTTTTTAAGACTCTAGCAAGGTCCCTTCATCACCCAGTTTGATTAGTGAATGTGAAAATCTCATTGTAACTGCTCAGCAGTGGCAGTTTGTGGCTTAAGAACGATGTGGCACAGTGGGCAAGAGGGCCCATCTGGAAGAAGGGGTTAAACTGCCTGCAAGCAAGAATGACAGAGACAGAAGGACTCCATGAGGGGAGTGAAGTTTACCATGGTGATGAGACAAGAAACAGCCCCAGCACAGTCCTGCAGCCATTCTGGAACAGGATCAGTCAGGGGCACTAGTTCAGGGGGCACCTTTGGGCAGCAGAGATGGGCTGGGGAACTGACCCACAGCTGGGCTGATGTGCCTCATGAAGCCACCTTTGGGATCAGTGCTGCTGCAGGTGTATATAACATATCAGCCTGTGATGCATCTTTGAAGACTACACATAGGACTGCTTGTTGCTGTAGATGTCTGACCAGGGTATTGTTCATTAGGTTTTTCTTTTATATTTAAACACAAATGTTAATTCACCTAAAAATGTACCATAAAAATTCCTCAACATCTACCATGCTAATTCCTTTTCCAATGAGTTATGTGATCCTGGCTTGTGAGCAATAAAAGGCATACTCAGGAGACTGATGTCCAGTTCTGGACATATGCACAAAACATGCATTTTTTTGACCAATAGGTCACCTTCCCCAACTAGGAAAGGCTGCCCTTTCTCAAGTGAAAAGAACTTCTGTCTCATTTGGCTGTGTGCAGGGCCATTGATAACTCCTGTAAGTACAGAAAGGTGTCTTATAAAGTTCAGCTCTTGTCTGACTTTCTCTCTTGCACCTGGAAACTTTAAAGCCTTCTCTAAGGAAGCCTTAACAGGAGAATGTGACTGCCACATGAATTAATTCCCTTTTTCAGCTGACCTTCAAGCACATGGTCAAGATTGGTGAATACCACACTGAGCAGCACAGACAACATGTTTGCTCTATTTTATGGCTGATAAAGACCCAAAAAAGTTTCATCCAGCAGTAGCATTTTTCTTAGAGTCTAGATCACAGCTGATTTATTTAAGGAACTGTCTAATCTCATTTTAAAGCCCTCGACTTCTTGGTAAGTCCCAAACCTGCTCTGCTGCACTACTCAATTACCCTCACAGCCAGGTGCCTGCTAAGAGCAGCACCTGCTTCCTGTGTGCTGAGGGAAGGATCATGTCTGGAGATAGACTTCTGGTACAAAAATCTCATTTTCGGGGAATGAGTCAATAACATACTTTAGAAAAATAACATGGCTCCAGTTACATCATTTTTGCCAATGTTCTTGGAGCAGTTACTGGGTTCCCCCACCATGTTTCTACAGTGGAAGCTGTATTTGCATCAACAGTCCATGTTTGGTTTTATTGAATATCTGCAGAAGTCTCTATTTTACTGTGAACCCCTCTGATGGATCCAGCAGTTAATTCTCTAATTTCAGAGCTTCTGTGGGGACAGCTGCATGGTTGCTGGAGTTGAGACTGCAATTTATGCCGTGCTGACTTCCTAGAATGTAAGGTTGCTTTTCTTTTCCCCTGCCTTCTCCTGGTCCACAGTGATCTCAGTCCTTGTACTTCTAGGTTTTTGTTTAAGTCCACCCAGGGACTGGGGTATTTTCTATTTGCAGGAGCTGGTGCCAACTCCCATATTTTGCAAGTCCCTCCTTCAACTGGCGAGGCAGATTCTTTTCTACAGTTGTTTATATAGGAAACACCTTTGCTCTCTAGTGGAAGCTCATCCAGCTACCAATCCAGGGTCAAAACTTTGAGTCTGATGAACAATGGTAGGCCTGAGCTCAGCCTTCTGCTAGAGAGAGACAAAATCAGTCCCAGATCCTGCTTAATCCTAGGGTTCATTCTGTAAGCAGAATAGCTCTTAATGACTAAGCCCTGATGGGAAAAAAAATGAAAGGCAACAGGAGGGCAAGGACACCTCAGTAAAAGCTGGGGACAAAATAGCATTGTTCCCAGCATCTCCTGTCTTCTAAGTTTGTTTATCCTTTCTTTAGCAACAAGCAAAACGAGAGTTCTACCAGATCTGTGTATCTCAAGAGGCAGACATAACCCCTTCCACATTATGGGAAGCCTGCAGTGGCCTGTAATTTCCATCCTGGTGCACCTCTGCCCCTTTATGTCACAGCTGTGCCAAACCCATCTTTGCATACGGACACTAGCTATGCTCCCTTTCGGGGTGATCTACCCTTTTGTGTCCAGGAGGCCTGTATAGCAACACTTAACCAAGGGTTTTCTGAACAGTGAGCAGCCCTGTGGTAACTGCTGAAGTTCATTTGTTGCACACTAGCTTTAACAGGCATTGCTGATTTTTGCTCCTCAGCTCAACCCTTGCTTCGTTAAGGTTTTGTCACGGGCTTCATACTAAGTTCTGGTTTTTTCCTTCCGCATTTACGCCTTCCCACAAGACAATAAACCTCATGCTGTCTGCTTTCTCCTTCTGCATGCAGGGTGGCTTTCTACTCAACAACAATGAGGCTCTTCTCATGTCCATTTAGTCTATACCTTTATACCTTTCCTTCTGAGTGCATGGCGCCCACACACTCTTACCTCTACCTTTCCAAATTTTCAAACCCTCATGAAGTTCTGGCCTTGAGCTCAGCCTGGCCCCATCACCACCAGAGGAATCCTTACCTACTCTATAACGCCAGTAGGTCCAAGTGGCCAAGCTTGCTCTCATTAGCAAAGGAGAAGGGGAAATTCAAGTTAGGCAACTGCCTTCTAAGCCCCGAAGTACAACCCCAATGGTACAGAGGGACTGGGCTTCCTGGAACAAGGAAAACTGGTCTGGTGCTCGTTTCTGTTACACAAAGTTCATGAGCATAATAACTCCACTGAATTGAGCTGTGATTTATCTCAGGTGAGAGTAATAATATACTTACCCGTGCCCATGGCTTCATCTCCCCAAAGGTTGTTCATGCTGTGCCACAAGCCTCCTGTCTCCTGACCCTGCTTAATGGGTATGTACCAGATGACAAGCCAGTCAGCCCTTTGATTGCTTTTGATTATGTTTGTTTACCTTCTCAGAAGATAGGAAGGTTACATGTACTCTGGAGGACAGGTCAGAGCTGACAATAAATTCAACCTGTCTTTGGCAAGTAGAGATCATTTCTTATGTTTTAATTATCAGTTGCAGCATTTAATAGGCCTTCTGCCATATGATGAGCATGCAGAAGGGAGGACAAACTTAATTCTCTCCAAAAGTTGCAGCAGCAAAATATGTAAGAGAAGTGGAAAATGAAAAATAAAAAACTATCAGAAGAGTAATTTCAGTCTTGGGAGGGGACAGGCAGTAGTAAAACTGCAACAAGGAAAAGCAAACTCTTACCAGAGTAAAGTAAAAATAAGCATGGCAAAGATAGCAAAAAAAGCAGTCTAAACTGAGGTCTCCTTACTCATCAGTTGGTGGAAAAGGAATCCAGTCCTCCATTAATTGTAAGGTTCCAGCAAAGGAGAGTCCAGCACCATGAAAGGAAAAAAAAAAGTATGTACGGAAATATGGAAAGGTACTCTGTCAAGGAGTCTGATGTCTGAAAGCACAGGACCAATACAGGATTTTTATCTATGTTTTACAGACAAGAAATTGAAGCATCAAGGAACACTGTGGTTTGGCCAAGATGATGAAGAGAAAACATCTACAGTCACAAATTAAGCCATTTAAATGTCAGCTTAAAATACTATTTTGAGATAAGGAGAAAGTTTGAGAATTGTGGAGCTATGACAATGGAAACCAGGAGAATAACTGCAAAAATCCAGCATACAACACGTCTCCTAACATTGTTTTCAGCTAATGCAGATGTTAAGATCCCATTCTTTCGTAATGTCAAGATAGTGCAGGCTTATAGTGACACTTCCTTTCTCTGGAGAGGCTTTGAAATTACTGAGCCATCTGTCTGCTGCCATCTGTTGTTGCTTTAGAAATGAATTTGTCAGGTCAGTTGGAAACAGGTTGCAAGTAAACCACTGCTCTGAAAGATAATGCACAATTGGAGTTGGTGGCATCTCCCTCCCACCATGGTGCATCTGCCTCCCAGGAATTCCCAGCTGGTGCCTGCCTCCTCTGTGGGGAAAGCATTCTCTTTCTCTAGCAGAACCACCGCTGCATATGTGCATCTTTCCCTTGTAATGGGGCTGCATGGCATATGGGCATGCTTTGCATCCCACCCACATGCACATTCCCAGGGCCTTCTCCCTACCATCCGCATGGAGAACACACGAGTGCATCTCATACTCCACCTCTGCGTGCTAAGGCCAGGCAGGTCCCTCCAGCTGTCCATCAGAGAACAGGCAGACATACTTCCAGAGCCAGAATATGAGTTTGCTTTGGAGTCTCTCTAGCCTCTGGAGAACAGAAAGGCAAGTGGAAAAGCCAGAGGTGGCATGGGACCCGCCTTTTCCCACAGTATGTACAGCTCTGTACTTGGAGCTGAGTCCCAGTGTCACCTCTGCCCATGAGGGTGCTTTCAGGATGGGATTCAGCCTGTGTGAGATGGTTTAGGGTGCATTACCTCTCTGTCTATCCATGTAAATAAGCAACAATACATTTAGATGACCTGGGGCTCACAGAGGATGTCAAAATCTGATTGGAAGACGTGTAGACTGGAATGGGTTTTCCCTCAAGGCTTCATGCTGTCTCAGAGCACTGCCAGCAGCAATCACGCTACCTCAGGTGTTACATGAACATAAGCTGGCAGTCAATCTCTGCATGCCCCTACTGTATAAAACTGCCTACACCTTTCAGATTCACTTGTTGGTGAGGGGCAGCACCAGTTTCTGATCACTGCAATGTTAGGAATGAGGAATCATGTGTGAGCTGAGCTTTGAGAAAGACACCCCTTTACTGCATTTGTAGGACCATACCAAATGTTTCTTCTGTGTATATATCTTTTGCAAGGGTGACCTGTCTCACAGCTACTGCATCTCTTTCCTTCCCCTGCAAAACATTCCTGCTCTGTTACTGAATGGTTCTGTATCCTCTGTGACTTGCCATTCTTCAACACAGATGACTCAGTTGCTTCCCTGTCTTGCTGTCTTAGCAGTGGACGAACCTGTATTTATTTTTCTGTCAACACAACATGCCAATATTTCTTGATGCTCTGCTGCTTCCAAACAAGTGCCCTGCCTTGCTAAGTATCACTGAATGCCTTTCTTTTTCCTGGGTCTGGTCTTTTTTTTGTATTCTTCCCCTGAGATAGGTCTTAAGAACATCTTCCTTGCAAGTCATTCTGAGTGTGGAAAATCCTTCTTCCAAAGAAAAGCTTAAGAAGCTCTTGCAGTCTAGCTTACACAAGAGAAGACAGAGTGACTCAGATGCAGTCACACACTACAAAGTTCGGGACCAGACTTCCAGGATCTGAGGACTTGTTAATCAAACCAGGGGGGGGGG
>JAWWLV010000100.1:28196952-28221939 GCA_035041135.1 Platyrinchus mystaceus | reverse complement strand
ATCAATGCAGGCTGGGGGATGAACAGATCAAGAGCAGCCCTGCTGAAAAGGACTGGAGATTGCTGGTGGATGAGAGGTTGGACATGACCCAGCAACGTGCACTTGCAGCCCAGAAAGCCAACTGTGTCCTGGGCTGCATCCAAAGCAGCGTGGGCAGCGGGGAAAGGGAGGGGATTCTGCCCCTCTACTCTGCTATGGTGAGACCCCACCTGGAACACTGCATCCAGCTCTGGGGTGCTCAGCACAGGACATTGACCTGTGGGACCAAGTCTAGGGGAGGGCCATCAGAGTGATTAGAGGGATGGAGCATCTCTCATACAAAGAAAGGCTGAGAGAATTTCATTTGTCCATCCTGGAAAAGAAAAGGCTCTGGGATACCCTAATTTCAGCCTTCCAGTACCTGAAGGGACCCTCCAAGAAAGATGGACAGAGACTTTCAACAAGAGCAATTATTGACAGGATGAGGAGGAATGGCTTTAAACTGAAAGCAAGTAGGTTTAGATTAGATATTAATGGGAGTTCTTCGTTGTGAGGCACTGGAACATGTTGCCCGGAGAAGCTATGGATGCCCCACCCCTAGAGGTGTTCAAGGCCAGGCGGGATGGAGCTCTGAGCAACCTGGTCTAATGGAGGGTGTCCCTGCCCATGGCAGGGGAGTTGGAACTAGATGATCTTTAAGGTTTCCTCCAACCCAAACCATTCTATGATTCTATGATCCTGTGTGCAAAAGTCAAGCCTTGAAATTATAATCCAGCTACAACTGAGTAGAAAGAATAATTCTTTCTCTGCTGTATTATACACAACACTTCATTTTCCTGTGTTGCTGGCCATTGTTACTTCTATAAGAACAATGTTTGCCTGCTATGTTACTTTGTTCTCTGTGTAACTCTAAAAGATCTTTTTACAGTCCAGTTGAAGACCCAGATGTTCTTAATTTTCTGTTTGTGCATATGCTCCTTCTTCCTTTGTGTTGCTATTAGGAATATATAGGAGCAAAGTACTGAAAAAAAGGCAACCAATCCTGTGAAACTGGCTCAACTCTAGAGAAAAGGAAACATGTCCCTGCCATGCATTTGCCTCTGCCTTGAAGGCAGAGACTCCTCCATCCCACCCCACTCTCTGTTCTCACCTAACCATTATAGAGTAACTCAACAAGAAACAAATGCCCTTCTCCAGGTGAGTACTGATTGCACTGCTACCCAAAATATTTTAGCTCAGACCATCCAAAGTAAATGGAGGAGAACTGCACATTGTCTTTGGAGGCCAGGAAGAGTCACACATTTAAAATGATAACAAATCCTGAGATGATTACCAAGCACATGGCAAATTAGTTGCTGGATGACACATCCAACGCACTTGAGTTCTCTCTCATGGTCTGCAGTCAAAATATACTTGAACTGCTATTGTAAAGTAACATCTTCCCTTTTGTCTGTTTCCTAGAAATTAAAATAGCCAAATGATGAATCAGGTGCTACTTAGCATGACAACAAGTAACATATTTTCTGCAATAACAAAAATTCCTAAAGCAGGACCAGGGTTGTTCTAGTACTGATGCTGCCACACTACTGTTATGTTATTATGGGAATTAACTGCTTTGGTTAACCATGAGATGTACCTTCTTAATTGCTTCTGAAACAGTAATTGAGTTCTTATTAGCAGTTTTCTTTATTAGCAGAGATGGTGGAAAACTGGTCTCTGAGCTTGTGTGTCATTTCATTAACATGTAATTTCAATTTCTGAAATAGAAAGAGATCCAACACTTACTTTCTTCCATTGATTATTTTCAGGCCACCTGGAAAACCGAGTATTTGAACTGAGCTTTATAAGAAGGAATGGCACAGGGTCAAAGCTCAACATCTGCACTGCAGAAGAATACCCACTGTTCAACAGCTATTTGCTGGGATTTTTTTGTGGTCAAGGAGATGTTGAGAAGTCAGTTAATCCAAATCTGAAGAAAGTACTCTTTGGAGCTGCCTCCATGCAGAAGTTGATGCTCAGAAACACAAAGTTGCAAATCTTTGGTGACCTACAACAACATGAATCGCTATTACTTCTTGCCTAAAAAGGGGAGAAAAAGACTCACCAGGCAATATTAGTATAGATAAGATAGAGAGCAGGTCTTTAATGGAGTCATTCTGGTGTGAGGAGAACAAAGGCACGCGACTGTGACCAGGGGTTCTGCAATTTTTATAGTACTATCCATCCAATCCAAGAACTATTCACCCCCAGATCCTCTCCGGAATTGCCCCTCTGCAATGCCTCCCCCAAACTGAGTCGGATGTCTCAAGATCCATTTTTCCTCATCTTCCTCCTCTTCCTTCTGGAACACATTGTCTCTGGAGCTTGTCCCAGGTTGCAGGACTTCAAGGTTGCTTTGGGTACAAGATACCTTGTTGTTCCAGTCTAGAGTGCCTATGTTCTTAAACAGGATGCGATTGCTAGAGACCTTGCTTGAAAAAAGAACCTAAAAAAGCCTAAAGAATTCAGGAAATTCAATATGGAGCATGAGAATATGGTTCGATAAGTGTTGATTGCTATTCTAAAGTGTGAGAAACTGTGCAGCTGTACTAAATTCTACAAGAAGCTAAAAATCCTAAAAATCTGAAGGCATCAACTGGTCTTAAAGAGGGGTAGTTAATCTTAATTTCAAACTCTGTAAGATAAAGGTGCACTTCATGTGCACAAAGAACAGCCACAGGAGGAAATGGAGTGGAGATCCTGCTGCAAAACATTTTCCACCTACAGAAAAACCAAACCCTTTGTCTGGAATGGCAGAGTCTTCATGGGGGATTATTGTGCTGTAGCAAGGTATATTGGGCAATTCTTAGAGAGGGATTGAACAACCTGAAAGGAATTGCACAGACCTATTGCGCTGAAGAATGATGGCGATCCAAACTTAATATTAACATTTATCAAAAATGTCAGTTCTTTGAAAATAGTGCAGTTAATATCTTGCATAGTTTTCTGAAGAAATAATCACCCAGAAAAAACATCGAAATCAAAAATATTCATACCAATAAAGTCTTCAGAGTGTCACTGTGACTCGTGATCTCTACAGAATAAATGGAAGACTGGCCAACCCCTGTAGAGAGTGGAACAGAAAGATACTAAAAGTGACATAAAAGCATAAGAGTAATTTGCAAAGTGAAAGAGAAAAAGCAGTTCTTATCCTTGCTGGATAGAACAAAAAGTCACAGGTTTAGTAATTTAGCAGAAAAACTTCTATTGGACACTAGAAAAAAGGTTCTTAGTGAGAGTTGATGTAGGGTCCTTGAGAGCACATTATACATAAATTTGCATCCTCACTTTTGTCAGTATATATGTAACTAGATTTGATCCTGACACGTCGCATGAGGTGATGTAGGTGACTACTCAGGGCCCATCCAGTCCTCTAGTTCTAGAGCATGAGAGAGCACTTGGCTTTGGCTCAGCTCCAGGGAGGTTCCGAGACTGACAGTTGTTCCTGCATTCACCACTAATCCCTGTCTCTCTCTAGGGTATAGTGTCATGACAAGTGATGCTGTTGTAAGGAAACGAAACGTAACACCTTGTTTCACATGTTGTCTCGTGACAGAAAACATAAGCCTGGCAGAGTGCTCTGCTCCTCTGGCACTTGCTGTGCTACACTGCTTTTCCACGTACTAGCTGTAATTCCAACTCATCAGGATTTCCACGAAGCTGGCAAGGGACAAGGCAGCGTTTGGCATTAAGGATCCCCGCAGTGAGGCTGTGGTGACTAGAGGTGTCCAGATGATGCTGCTGTCTAGTTGCATGCTGCTGGCTGGTGGTGGCAGAGGTCCACCAAGACTTTTCAAGTGCACAGCAATACCAAGCACTTTGAGGAGCTTCTTGTGCAATATTTGAGTGTCAGACAGATGCCGCGCTGTGGTGAGAAGTGAACAGCCAGTAGCATGGTGTCACAAGTGGCAAATAATTGTGTGTACATGTGTGTACATGTACATAATTGGTGTGTGACAGACTGTAATTGCTCTTTTGAACACTTGGGCAGAAGCCTGAGGGTTGCTACCCACCACCAGGACAGAGAGGCTGTAAATTTGGTAGTAGCTGCAATCATCCAGTGAATAGATAAGTATCAGGTGCATTATCATATATTGTGCTTCTGCAGGTAGATAGTTTGAATTGGGAAAATCAGGTGCTTGGGTCTCCAGAAAGGAGACTTGTTGCCAAAAGAGAAATTCTCCTCATAAGAGTTGGTGTTGGAAAGCAGATGGGAACTGAGAAAGGAGGAAGTAAAGATCCTAGTTGGAGGAAAGATCCTGAAAGTGGTGGAGGACTCTAGAGATCAGAAAGACAGTTGGAATAAAATGCTGGTAGATGACCAGGATCCTCGGCTGCAGATGCCCAGGTTGGGTAGTTGTTAGTAGTGGCACAGCACAAAGCAACATGACTTTCTGCCCAAGCATCCTGGGTCAGACATAAACTCACTGCAGGGATGGAAACTGAGACCTCACAAATGTAATGCCAGAAGAGCAAATAATGTCTGTATGAGATACCAAGAATGGTAATGGCTCTAATCTTTGTGGGTTTTAAATAAATCCCAGCATCCAGGTCTATTACCAGCTGTCATTCACTTTATCTCATCGGTAACACCTGACAGCACAGCAAACCCTCTGCACTTTTGCTGAGGACAATTCCCTGTTGCAATGAGCAAGGCCTCAAGTTACACACCACCATTTAAGGCTTCATGCTCAAGTAGGTGCCTTGCTGGCTGCCCATTGCTCCCCTGCAGTTTAAACTCTACAGTGACGAATTCCAAGCCAAGCATCATGGAAGAAATGAAGAAGTAAATAGGTACTTTCTCTGCCCTGTAATTTTGAGTTTGCTGTTTGCTTTCCCAGCTTCACATCATCTTGTGTGTGGCACAATGTGGCACCACATGGCACATGCTTGCTTGCACTAAATGACCACAAGGTAATTCAGAGGGAAGCTCAACAGGCACAATCACTTCACAGTCTCGCAACACACTTGGCAAAAGCTGAGGCATTACAGAGTCTGAATGGCTATCTAAAAAGTAACAGATATTATCAGTAAACTGTATAGGATTTTGACGTTATGATTTGCATTATTTACAGTCTACCTAAAATGTGAGTCTTCATGCCCCTCAAACAACTCTACTTCATGGGCATGTGATGTTAACCTTGACATTAACCTTGACAAAACATAGGAAGGTGTAATTGGTAGTTTCAAGGAATATAAAGGAGGGAAGGGGAGGGGAAGGGAGGAGAGACGGGTAACATAGTAGTACAACAAAGCTTAGTGTTAATGCATTTCTTACAAAATACAGGATGCTTGTGTCTATATCTGTTTATCCTGCATTGTAGTGAGATTTAATAAACAGTCCCAAATGTACAGTAAGATTCTATATTTAGAAGCAATTGCTAAGACTTCATCACAAATGACAGACCAACATTAATGGTCTACTGTGAAACTAAAGTACAATGTATGTAACATTCTGAAGTGGTATTTATTCATGTTTTCTAGCCACTTTAGTGCAACTGGAAAGACAGTAATGCTGCTTCAGCATCATCATAATAGCAAGATTTAGTATTAAGGTTTTGCTCCCAAATGTCTTTATCTGTGATAAGTACCTCTTCTTGTAATAAAAATACTGGGGGAAAATAGGGTGTATAACAGAGATTTTGAAGTGTTGATTTGCAGCAGTTGGTCTGTTCTGAACCCTTAATTTTATTTCCTTTTTTACTATGGGGGAAAACAATTGTTTATTATGAGTGCAAGCATTAGATTTCAGAAGACCAAGCTTAAATGCATGCAAATGGGTGTAACATAAATTTTTTAAAGGATATTAGAAAGCCAACTGTAAGCAAATTAATGAAAAAACTAGAGGGAATTTCCTTTTAACCTTGGATAATTTATCCAAAAGCCAAATGACTCTTCAGACAGTAAGCATAATCTATCCATCCCTGTGGGAGGAATGTTACGCTAGGACAAGGTCAAGACACTACAGTGAGAATAAAAGAGCCCTGCAGAAAAGAGAATCAAAGACAGAATAACACCTCCATCCACAGTTTTCAAAGCAAAGACTGCTTTTAAGTCATAGAGGCAATAACAGCTCTACGGAAAATAAAAGCGCAAAGCAGGCAGTGTCTACTGAGTAGAAAACCACACCTGTGCTTGCCTGGGCCTGTCTCTGATGAGAGTAACACCACTTGCCTGCAACACACCTGCTATTTAAGGGCAGTGCTGCTGAGCAGGAGGTCTCCCAGGCTTCTTAGAGCACACTGACTGATAAAGAGCTTTGAAATTTCTGCTCTGATACTCCCACATATTTATGCAAAGCCTCTCTAGGGTACCTCAGGTCTGTATCTCACTTGCTTCATTAAGGAAGCATCTGTGAAAATAGAAATATCTGCTGTTTGTATTTGATGTCCTCAGAAATACTGGGATAACCTGCCATTGCACCCTCTGACCTTAAGTGCATCCTTTGGGAAGGGTTTTCTTAGACGCAGCAGAGCAGAGTAGGTTTTGCCTCTTGCTGGTGCTGAGTGCTTTGGTCTGCAGCACAAACACAGCTGCATGGGGCAACACAAAAAGACCACCTGTTTTCCAGGTACAAAACCGCATTCACTTTTTGCTTACACAGCTGATTTTAGCAGAAGACCCAGAAACAGACATTTTCCTTTTTCAAAGATCTTTTCTGTAAGGCAGTTAGCCTTTAAGCACAGTGGAAGATTTCTGTAGAGCTGCTACCACCGGGGTGGGTGAGGGTGGGTGCTGTACATGCTACAATAATAATACAGTCTCCCAGTCATTGTGTGCTTGAAAACCTTGGTTATCCGAACTCTGCTTAACTGGAGTTCCCAGGCTGATGAGGAAAAATATAAACAATTCCTATAAAAATAATAATAATAGGGAAAAAACTGAAACAATCAAACCACAACAAAACCTTTTTCACTGCAGTTTCAAAAATATCAGAGCTTTGTTTTGTACTGTTTGCAGACTCAGCAGGCTTATGTTTATCCGAGTCATGAGAATCTGAAATAAATTTTGTATTCAGATAATTAAATCTACATTGTATAACTGATCCTGTTATAGACAAAGAAGGGGGAAAAAGGAAAATTGTTTCAACATGGTAATGCTGACAGAAAACTTCTCACCTATTCACCTTTTATAGTTCTTTATAAAAATGAAGCTACTTATGAGCAAGGTGCAGAGAAGTACAAGCAACTGTATTATTTGTACACCTGTCTAAATATAGAATTGCTATCCCTTTCTCTTGAACATTTTATTTGAGGATAACAGCATATATTTGCTAAAAAACAAAAGAAGCAATTTCTTGTGCAATGACCTTGTGCCAGATGCTCAGCTACAGCAAGGATCTGGTTCTAATAAGCAAGTTAAATTGCTTTAAGTTATGAACACAGCTTACAAAATGCATCTTAGGCTCAAGTTTTTACAAAGCTCTTCCTTACTCTCAGTGTCACACACAGAAAAAAAAACAACAAACAAACAAAAAACCAACAAAACCCGCAAAAAGCCAAACAAACTAAAAAAAACAAACAAAAAAGACGCTAAAAGCAACCACCAAACAAACAAACAACAAAAAAAAAGAAAACAAACAAACCAAACCAGAAGAAGACTTTGAAAGCTTCCAAATGGCTGGAAGGAGAGATCTTCTGAAGGCAATACAGAGAGAACTTGCATTGCAGCAACATTCTGGTGCCATCAGGGAGGGGAGAGTTGCTGCTCCCCAACAGACCTGTCCTCAGGTGGACAATATTGCAGACACTGCAAGGCTCTTCAGACAGACCTTGCCCTGAGGACACTCTCATATCCATTTTTGCTCTTCTCAGCTATTGCCAGTCACACAGGCCATCCTGCTGACCTCAGCAGTGTTGCCTGCAGGAGCTGAGGATGTGCAGAATGAGATACCATAATCCTTCAATGGCAGTGACCTTTTCTACCTAAAAGACTAATGAGGAGAAATGCAGGTCTTCAGCCACCTACAGTTCTTCCACCAGCACCAAGGGAAGCTGGTGTGGTCAAATGTTTCTTGAAATTGAGAGGAAATTAGTGGAAGTATCTGAAAACTGTATAGATTTGAAAGTTCTGCTGGCATTTTTTAGGGGCAGTGGCAACTTGAAACGGCTCTGCTCACATGCAGGCTGATACCAGTGTGACAGAGCAGGGCTGTGTTTGAATATGACGAGTCTCATTTCTCTTTTCAAGTCCTGTTCTATTTCTGTTGAAAAGCCAGGCTGACCTGAGCCGGTCAGCTTACTGTAGCTGTTATTCTGCATGTAGAGTACATGGGGAACCCAGAGCCCTTGAGCCTGAAGGCCATTTAACATCTGGTCCCACTCATAAGGCAGTAATCATGATGCAGCTAGTGGGTGGCCAAGTTCTTTCTCATGCTATGCTAATGGTCAAGGAGACCCCAGAAGAAGCTTTTAGGGAGAAGAGTATCTGTATTCCTGAGGTAGTAGGAGAGAGAATATATGAGGGATATTTTTCAGCCCGAATTATGTCCTGGATTTAGATTCACAGGAGCATAATACTGAGAAAAGGAAGTGGAGTCTGAAGGAGGATTTAATACCTTGCAGAGAGACATAACTGTCTAAAGCCCTTTAGTGGAATTTAAGCAAAAATAGATGTAAGATACACTCCTTGCTGGCCAAGACTGTTGCCAAAGAGCTGAAAATTTTCATTAAATGCATTTCAGTGTCTGTAGAGAACAGGTGAGGTGTTGTCTTGCTGGACTTGCAGAATGATCACCAGATTGGGGTGTACAGCGCTGGGTGCACCACTGCTTGTCTGCTTGGGTGTCTACCTCTCAGTTGTAGCACAGCCGTCTGGTGTACCAACCACTTCTCTGAGCTTCTGACTTTTCAACTACCCACACACACATATTTCTTGCAGACATTGTGCACTGTACCATTCCCTGTACCATTCTCCACATCATTAATGAACATGTTAAACTGTATTGTCCTCAGTTTCAGCTCCTGGTGTCAAACCCTGGTGTTTAGGCTCCAGCTGGACTTTGAGTCACTGACAACAATCCTGTAGTATACTTGGTAGCTCAGTCAGTTTTCAGTCTGCCTCCCTGATATCTATGTAGTCCATACTTTGTTGATGTGTCAACAGTGATACTATGGGAGACAGTGCAAAAAGCCCTGTGAATTACCTTCAGAATTGTGTAGTCATGCTTGAGCCTGGAAGTCATACTGTCATGCCCGCCCTCATAGTGTGTTTATGCTGCATGCATGATATAACAGCTCATCCTCCAAAGTAGGTACAGTTGGTGATTATGTGTGGAGCAGATAAGACAAGTTTTGTTTTTTTGGACAAGGAATTAGTTTTGTAGCATTGGTAATTAGAGAAATCTAGGTTTTTTTGGCACATCAGCACAACTGGGGTATAACTTGTTGGCAGGATTTGGATTTGACAAAAAATGCTCATTTTGACTGCTGCTATTTTTTGAGGAGTACCATTTAGGGTCACACATGCCCAACAAGTTTAGGCTCTATGTATGTGCTTCTGAGGAGACACATCTACTTGCCTTTCCTCCATATAAATTCCTCTTTTAGCCCTCAGACACAGACCTAAAAAGCAATGTCATACATCTCCCTATTTCCTTCTCAGTAGTCAAATCCTCCCTGAAGGTGCCATATCATCAGGGATGAGTCCTCAGTCCATCCCTTCTGCTCACTCCAAGAGAAGAGGTGGTGAATAAGGAGACCATCAGATGATTCAGGGTCTTCCTGCCAGCAATACCAGTGTTGCTAGAAAAGGATTAAGACTCTCAAAGTGAACCAAGTACCAGGATCAAAATGAAAACTCTGAATAGACCTGTCCATGTTAACCAGCTTTGTTTTGTTTTGCTTTGTTTTGTTTTACTTTTAACACATCTTGCTTTGCAAACAAGAAGAGCATGAGGTAACTGTGTAGATTCATGTTGTACTTGTCATGTGACACACAGTGCTGGGGATCTCCTGGGAGTGATGTGACCACTGTCACCTGGTGTGAGCAGAGTCCTCCTTCTGAGCTGGTATCTCAACCAACCAAGCTCCTTCCATGCCAGAGCAGATCCTCTACATAAGGTTGTTAAATACAAAATGGGAAACAAACTACTATGTGTTTCTACTGTAATTTATTTGGAGTAAGAGAAGGCAAGTGAACCAGGAGGCTCTAAGGCCTTTAGCTGAGGACAAACAATGACATGTTTTAAGTTTTCAAAACCGTGTTTGTCTTGAACTCTGCTACTCAAAATAACACTGCAGGCAGGACGGGAAAAAAGAAGCACAAATAACCCTCAATCAGCCAACATGTTGCCTTCCTACGTTGTGTTTATCGTGCTCCCAGTGGTTCCTTTACCTTTTTCATGGTGAGAACAGAGCTCACTTACAAAGGACTACTCACTCTCAAAGATTAAACAACAAATGCACTACTTCCAGTTGACTGCTATCCTGTGTACAAACTCATAAATTCCTAGCTCATCTGGCTTGTGTTTGACATTGGTCATTTAACATGATAGAGAAGCAGCATCTCAGCCATCAGAGGATGGCTGAAAACACATCTACAGAAACACATCTAGTCAGAAAACACATCTACAGTTCTAGAAGTGCTGGTGACAGTGAAAGGCATTTTTTTCCCCTGCCCTTCTGTGACCAATTAAATGAGGTCAAAAACCATGCCAGAGCCTGGAGACAGTCACTGCCACCCAGATAAGAGATCATCATTATAATTTCCTCTCTATGATAACTGTCTGATTTTCTTTCTTACAAACTAAAATGTCCTCTTGCTGAAAAGTTAGAGTGTTTTGCTATGCTGTAACCAGTGCTGATAATGGCTTACTCTTTCATTGTACAGCTCATTTGCTACGCACTTTCTATAACATCACCAAAAGGGCTGTTTGCATTTAATTAGTTCAGAGAAAGTGGAAAGATAGGACAAGGAACTGAGCTGCTGAACTGAAATGTATGCTATGAGACAGGGACAGACCAGAATGTGGAAAAATTCGCATCTCCTGGGCATTTTTTTATCACAAATGCTGTAGAACTGATGTCTGGACTTGGACGTAGTAGGAAGGTGCAGCCTTATGGCGGAAACCCACAGCTCAATGTACAAAATACCACAGACAGAAGCTTAACACCAACCATAGCCAGCCCTGCCTCACCACAGGTAGTGCTGCTAATAGTGTGATTGAAATGAAAGAGCTCTGCCCCCTCTGCTCTCATCTGCACCTGCAATTCCGGGAGTGCAGAGCCAACCACCTGATGAGTGCAGCCAGCAACGAGAAGGGGGTACCACTGATGCATGCGATATCATCCCCTGACAATGGATCATTGTCAAAACCAGTACATTCTCTCTTTACTTTTTACTTCCTTCCATCTTTTTTATTTTACTGATAATCCTGGGATCACTGTGTCATGTGGCCATGGAGAACTGGGCCCAAATCAAAGGCCTTAAAGACAGTGGAGGGATACTGAAAGACAGTAAGGTCCAACCTCAAGCAAAATGCTGCTTTCTCAGGGACAAAAAGCAACAACAGGATGCATAGATGAGGCTCCCATCTACAGGTGTTCAGCCACTGAGTTGAAGATATAATGGAGCTATAGGCACAGCTCAGACCAACATCATGATGGGCTTTAAAAAGGAGCAGACTCATCCTAAGAATAGTCTAGGTTGGATGTCTGGAAAGCAATGGAATTGTCTAAGGGCTCACTGAGGCTGACAAGAGGCTGCTCTAAGCTGTGTAGGGGGGATGTTTCCTCAGCCCACTAAGTTCATCCTGCCAGGAGTGTAGGCCTGAGACAGTGGTATAACTCAGTTTGCTGGGAAACCTGTTCTAAAGACAATCTGCAAGAGATCTGCAATTTGCAGTTTGCAATTTGAAATTTGCAATTTGCAATTTACACCCTTTTTACAAATCCACTGATGTTTGGTCTGGATTTTGCAGGTAGGGCACTGTAGTGTTGCACTTCCAACAGAAGTATTGGTGTCAAAGTGAAAACTGGAACTAAAGTAGAGTCACTGTCTGATTTATTATCCAGAGGCCACTCCACTGGGGGCAGAATGTCTAGGTTGGTGCCATCTTGCTCCATATCTTCTCTCAGAATGTATTCTGAGTCAGAATGAGTCCATGGCACTTGCATCAGCAGCTGTGAGGATGAGAATTTGTTAACACGGTTACACGATAGTAAAGAACCTCTAGGATGTGCTTAATGTAAAAATAAGCTACTTTCTCTCACATTTTACTTGGCTGGATTTTCCTTCTCATAGCAAAGTGCAGCTGTTTCCTCCACTACAGAAACAAACAAACAAACAAACAAGCAGATAATCAATTTAAAAATAGAAACTGCTTTCCTACTGTTTCAGGGGAACTTTGCCCAGAATGTACTATTTTAGTATTGATTTTTTTATATTTTTGATAAGTTAGGATAAATGATTTTGAAACATTTTATTTTTGTCTCATATATTCAGCAGTGAGGGTAGAGATGATTCATGCTACCCACTGGTAATTCTTTGTCTTCAGTCACAGGCGCACTTAGTACCTATGAGGGTTACTACTTTCTTCCACAAGAATCAGAATTCAGAACCTGCTAAATGTACAAAGTGTTGAGAAGTTGTCTAGTATAACCCAGCATAATGCAAAATTCCTGTGCTCCTTTCTTAGAGGAAGCCAAATTTAATTCTAAAGCGTATTTGGTTAACACTGAGAACAATTCAGAGTACAATCAGAACATAAACAGCAACGAGCCAAGTTTCACAACAGACTACAAAGAAAGACAAATATCTGATGCTTGACAGAAGCATAAATGATTTACAATTGAAGCTGCCTTTTCAAATAATCAGCTTGTTGGGTCAGAAAAGGCAGTGTCTGGAATTTCTCACGTACCTCAAGTCTTGTGCAAGGGTCAAGTCAGCTCTGGGCAGAAGAAGTTAATTGGGATCAGGTCACTTAGCAGAGTGCTGGGGGAAGACTTGCAGAGCATGCCACATTCCTTATGCAGACCACAGCCCCAGCTTCCCCAGTAAGGGCGGGTATTTAGGGGCATGGCTATTCTTTACTACTGTATCCCTGTCCTGGATGGTGAATTGACTCCTGATGTTAGTGCTCAAATAGTGTTGGGTCCCATCACAGTGGTGCACCTAGCCAGTTTTCATAAAAGATGTCTCACGGATACAGTCCTTCCCCAAACATTTTTTTTAGTATTTAGCTGAATTTGCCTTTATTTTCACTCTCCCTGCTTCTGTTCTTATTTTTCACCAAAAAGTAATTTATTTATCATTAGAATCAATGTAAGAGGTCAGCTGTGAACTCTGCCAACAAACCTTCGTGCTGTGAGCATCACATCTTGTACAACTGATCCACTAGCCGACTGTCTGCTTGCCATTACAAGACTTCACACACACACAGATCTTCCAGAAAAACCACTCATTTCATGCAGTTGTCACAGTTTAGGCCATGAGGAATTGTCAAAACAAAATAAGCAGCAGGAACCAGAACTGTGAGTACCCAGCATGATGCTGCTCTGGATGCAGACTGTGGACATACCACACCACCAAGGCAAGCCCCCAGGTTGCCATCTGCAGTCTCCTCTGCAGTGGGGTAGCCAAGGCAACCCGAGACAATGCATCCACAGGGTAAATCCTGTATCGGTCCATCGCATTCCCATAGAGAATTCAGCTCTTCATGGCCTGATGGGATAGAGGATAGCAGAACTTCATTCATCCACTTGTTTGGTATGGCACCTATGTGGAATGTTATCCACAAAAAAAACCTGGTTTGAACCACAGGAGAAGATGAGAGGAACCATCTTGCCTGCTTTACAGTAACTGGAGCTGCTTGGACTTCCATCGCCACAAATGAGGCCCAGGGGAAATCTGTGAGGGCCCCTGCAACCATTTCAATCTGTCCATCCATGCCTGTTAGACTACTTCTACTGTCCACAGTGAAGGGACTAATGAGGACACCTCAGTGAGTGAAGATGTAGAAAGGTGTCAATAAGGAGAAAATTGGTTACTTATTTGTTCATGACTGAAAAACCCAGACAAGAGGGTGCAGTGAAGGACTCCCGAGGCCCAGGCTGGGAAATTTTAATGATCCTGTCTGTGCAGGTCAGGCAGAGACAAGGGACTTTACAAGGACAGGCTCCAAATGGCATCTTTATGTCAGTAAGACGAAACTGTCTCTTTCTAAGTTAATGCAAGCTTGCTGTGTAGACATAGCTACTTGGCTGAACTGATTCCTGGGTCATGCAGGTTCTCTGGAAAGGCTGTGCAAACCAGGGGTGCTGATGCCTGAAAAATGGAGAACAACAGCTGTGGTCCTGAAGACAAGCCCTCAGCTGGTGATTACTGCCCTGAGGCCCTAAAAAGTTGAGCTCAGTCTTGAGACACGTGTGTTTGGACACCCTGGGCAGTGGGTCAGACAAGATGTGGATGCAGAATTGAACCTTTCTGCCAGGCAAAGTCAGCCCCAGGGACTGTTTGAGCAGGTCTTACTGGTGCTCCTGATGTCTGTGTTTTCACTCCGTACTTCTATTTTATTTCTCCTGTTTCTATCACAGGAAGAAGAAGAGGCTGTCTTACAGCCTTCAATCTTAAAATCTCACAGAAGGCAATACTCCTTCTCTTTCCTCCCATGTCTGTCATGTTTGCCACCTTCCTTACCTTTGCCCTTGTTTTTTATGGCTTCAGCAAGATGAAGTGGCCAGACCCTAAGTGAAGGCTTCAGGATGAATGATCTGATTATAACAGAACTGGCGTTTGCTCAGGATTTCAGAAGGCTTTGATCAGGACTATGAGAGCAGTAGAGGTGAGGCACATGGGTCTTACCATAGATTAGAAAGTGGTAAAAGGTAGGAAATGAATAGCATAAAAAAACAGGCATTTTTCATCCCAGGAAGCAGTCAATAGCAGGGTGCCATCAGGAGAAGCAATAGGGCAAGTGTTCCTCAGGATGTTTTATAATGACCTAGAAAAGGGAAGGGACTAGTTAGGTGGAAAACTTCTGATGTATACCTTGATTTAGATCAGTGAGCCTTATGAGAAACATCAGAGGGCCCCTATGTTGTGATCAGGTTCTTTAAATTATTAGGGAGATGCTTCTGCCCAGATTAAGGTGCAAATGAGACCATATGCCAAAGGCAGTAGTACGTATTTTTATTTAACAATGAAAGTGAGGTAGGAGGAGATAGAAATAGGAAAAAGAGAGAAAGAGGGAGATAAAGAGAGTGACAGATTAAGTAGAAAAAATATCACCACTCTGTGGATTCAGATGGCGTCCAGTTGATCCTTCTCTTGTGGTCTTCTTGGTGATGAGAGTCCCAGTCTTGTCAAAGTGATGGTTGCAGTCTGGATCTGTCAAGGGAAGCCCAGAGTGGTGATGAAAGAAGTCCCACAGGCTGAAGAGAAAAGCCCAGGGTGGTAAGGAAAGTCCTGTGTGGTGAGGGAAGAAAACCAACCATTGAGGGAAATCCAGCTGTGGTCTTTCATTGAGCTTAGGCCAGGTGGGAGCACCCCCAATACATCCCCTGGGGCAGGTTGTTTTACAATGAATGATGTAATACTGGATCAAGGGAGATGTTGTGAGTCTTTGACACCTTCTAAGATGTTATAGCTGCCTGTTACTTCGGCCCAGGTGAGTCCATTATGACCCGTCAGCAGAGATTAATATCTTCAGGCTATGTGTGAATTGTCCAAATGCTTCCCCAGAGTGTAGTTAACACAGCTGAGTCATTTGTGTAAGGCCAAAGAAACACTAACCCACCTAGCAGGATGTGCATCTCTCCTTACCTCGCTGAACACCCAGCTTATGGCCTGGGGTGCCAGGTGTGCACACCCTCAGTACCTGGAAGGTTACTTTGCACATCATCAGCTTGCACCTTGATTGTCTGAGCCACCAGCGTTCCAGTCTTTCACACTTCAGGATAAATTCCTCTTCCAGAATGATTGGACAATAGTACCACCCTTATTTTAGCTCAAATTCCTGTCACAATCCCAATTAGTAGCCATATTTGTGGAGGAGTGGGCTTCAATGAGCAGTTGCTTCTTTGCATAGTTTGTTACAATGGACAAAATTCCTTCAGTGATTTTTAAAATGTTTAAGCTATAAACCATTTCAATGTCTCACACTCTGGTGAAACTTATTATTGGGCCACCCAATTGTAGTTGAAATTCAGTTAGGGAAGGGCATTGTAAATTGGCAGTGCATAATTCAAAAAACAACCAAAGCAACCTGAATATACTGATGGGTTCTGAGTTAGTCACAACCACTGCTCCTGCCCAGACAGAGAAGGGAAAAAAATAGTTTTCCCTGTGGACAATCCATTTTGGAGAAAGAGGGGAAAAATTATCTGTGTCAGGAATGTCAGCAGCAGAATAGCAAACAATCTGAACATTTAGATACAAAACCCATAGGCTCATCTTTATCTTGAAGCCTTCCTTGGGGTCTCAACATTTCATTTTGCCTGCTCAGATTGTACAATTCTGATCTCTTCCAGCACCTTCTGGTACTGCTACAGCTACAGATGGGTTACAGGTAGCTACCTTTTTTTTTTTTTTTAAATATATATATCTAACTGCTGCCTCAATAGTCTCATTTTAGTAGCTTATTGCTATGGAATGTCTTGAGTTTTTTGGGGCCTTTGCCTCCATAGTTTATGCTTACCAGCTAGAGCTGTAGTAGAAAATAAACTGCGATTCCTTATTTTTCAATAACTTTTGCCTTTAAGGCCAAGGCAAAAGTACCATTTAGCATCTGTGCAATGGGACTGTCCATTTCACACTCTAATGGTCTAGCACAGACACTGACTGTCTTGCAAACTTCATATTTCTGATGTACAGCAAATAATTTATTATCACCCTTGGTATCCTTGGCTACTTGCTCTTGAAATTTCCTTTTATCCTGCTTCCACTCTGGAAGGTAAGATATAAGAAGAAGATTAGTTTCCACTCCATTAGCATTACAAGAGCTGGATTTCCATTTCTTAAACAATATTTTTAGTATGAATATAGCCCTACTTATTGCCATTTAACCCAAGTGCTTTCTGTTTCCTCTTTTCCCTTCTGAGTGATGCATTTTTCTTGTAACTCTGTGTCAGCCAAATGCTGTTACTGCTGCCTAATGCGTGCGTTTCACTGTAATATATGTAATATTAAAAAATATGTTACATGCAAAATCCATTTTCTCCAATCTCAAAAAAAAAAGTTCCAAAATTCTGTGGAAAAGGTGCTGCAGTGTGTATTCAGATATGCTAGATCTCCTGAAACATTCATCATCCACCATAGATGTACCTTATCCCTTGAGAAATCTCAACTACCAAGGATCCCAAAGAAAATATTTGGACATCACACTACATGCTGGGCAGAATTGATTCATCACATAATGATGAGCCCCAAATCTAGGCATGCATCCAGGACTAGTCATACAGATTCTGATGGAGCAAAGTATAGGATACAAGGAAGGGTGCCTTGCTATCTATGCATAACAGTAATGTCGAGACAAATGAGCAGGCAGAAGGTCTGAAGGAGTCATTTGATAGCATGACTGCATTTGCCAATCATCAGACTAGAAGTTCCTGCAGATTCAGTGTCCAGTCCAATTCTACCATGCCCAAGCCACCCCTTTTCCCCAAGAGATTTTTTTATGCAGACAGAGTGAGGAAGAATAGGGGCAAGTAAGTAAGCCAAGGTCCCGCGATGCCATTAGCAGTAGTCAGTTCAAATTCAAGGCCTGATGAGTATAGGCCCTACCATACCTCCTGGGAACAGTTTCTCAAACTGGTTTGTCTCAAGCAATTAAATGCTTGCCTTTCTCCATAAAGAGTCATCTACAAACAAAGGGCTGTTAATATGGCATTATCAAACACAGCAACCTAGCAGAGAAAGAAACAAGAGAGACCAAGGACTTCCCTCCGCAGTTCACATAATCTAGATTTCTGGAACATCTCAGCTATAATTCAACCCAATCTGTAGCCACTTGCAAAAGACATAGGCAGAGATCCAATGATTTTATCAGTACCACTCTTTTCAGGTTCCAGTATGCGCTTATAGGCTTCTGTGGGACCTAACATGGCCTTCAAAAAATCCCACCCCTTATTACTTTCTAATTTTAGCAAAGTAACTCTCCCCATGATCAGCTTCTTGGATGAGTATGACAGCAAACACCACCCTTTCATTTTGAACTATAATTCATCACTGCTTTGTTAATATCCTTCAGAGAACTATGTTCCCCTGAAATGAGACACAAAAAAAATTATGTGAGTGATTCTTCTTGATCTTAAAAAGTAGAGCTAGGAGTTTAAAACAATGTTATTTTTCCGATGCTCGAAAACTAAAGAATCAGAATTTTTGTCAGTTTTTTGAGGCCAATCCGCATAATAAATGCCAAGTTTGCAGTAGACCCCCCAGTTTACCTCATATGCAGAGATGCCCAGGTGGGCATTCAGAAATAATTTCTTAGGCTTCCAAGATAGCTTGCTATCAGTTCAGTGTCAGTCCTGAAAAATACAAGCATTTCTCAACAAAGCAAGTAATTTAACTTGCTGTTCTTCTGTATTTGTATTTATTCAGGAGAGATTACCTGTGCATTATGAACGTGTCTTTGTACTGACTATTGCACACATTTGACAAGGTCTTCATCCCTTTCTGAAACCTTGGAACAGAGCAAATTTTCTCTTTCCTCACCCTAATGCTGGTATTACCTTTAGATACAGTACATTGTCCTGTCTTGAAAGCCACTAGAAGCTGCTGGACCAGTGACAGCATTTTGCAGGGGAAATTTGTTAATTTTAATTGAAACGGTAATGCCAAATATATTTTTCAGTTTATAAATGGCAAGAAATTGCTCCTTTTCATGTAGTCCAGAGTGCAGGCTGAGAAAAGCAATCCTGGGACCCCAAAGTCAGAAACAGTGGAGGTCTAAGTGGGGAGTGGAAGTTGGTGTTATCCATCTGTGGACCAAGCCTTGTGAACCTCACATGCTCCACTGAATCATACGCATCAAGGTGTCTTCTCCACGTCGGGCTGTCAGTGCTGGCAGCCTGCTCTTGGGCCTAAAGCTAAGTGAGGCAAAGACTTGTGTTGGTGACACAAGGCCAGGGGAGTGAAGAGACTGAGCCTTTCCCCTTTGGCTGTCATAGCAGTGCAGAAGGAAGTGAAGAGGGGCAGCTGCAGTTGCCAGTCTGAGAAGAAAGATAAATTAAAAGCACAAAGACGAAGCAGTCAAGCCCACTTGGGATTATGTGCTTGGATTGCACACCCTTCCAATTTGTGCACCCACCCAGAGCAAATTTTTAGGAGGTGCTCAATGCTCTCATCGTCCAAACACTGTTCTGTAAGTCAGGCCTCTGAGGGGTTGGGCCAAATGCTCCAGCTTTGCAGAGGCCTCTGGAATTCTGGATATGCACTGCTGCAACTCCACCTTCCATCATGGGCAGCAAAGACCAGCCCCATCAGAGCCCATCTGTCTTCCCCTGCTGCATGAATGGCAAGGATGCCTTACTCTTCTTTGAAGGGCCTGATCAGTGCCAGTGGTCTGCACCCTGTGCCTCACTACAGTTTTGTAGTGGTAAAATTATGTAATTGGGTTTCAGGTAATTTTTTTTCTTCATTTTTCTTCGTTACCCCTTCTATGGAAACCAATCCCACTTCCCAAGTGAATGCAGAAACCACAGCAGGGTTCATAAGTGGGAGATACATCCATTTTCTGTACTGGCCAAATGTTTACTCCACTCACATTATAATAGCTTCAAGACACACAACTAAAGTGCTACATTCTTTCAGAGATTCTTCTTATTCCAGAGGGGTCATCTATGCTTTATTAGGCTTCATTCTTCAAGAAATAATTTGTTATATCTGACAATTTTTGCTTGTGAAATTAATTTATGTACGTGACAATGTTCAACTTAGCTCTGTAGTTCAGCAGAAAATGTTGATAGAGATCTCCTGGCACAAGATCTCTGTAGTTCCCACATACATTAATTTATTCATAGGAAATGCAAAGATAGAATTTTTGTAAGAATAAAAAGTAATTCTTAAGTATTTAGTCACTGCTGAATATTTATAACTGATGGAAAAAAACCCTTCATTTAAAAAGTAGGTTGCAACCTTTAATGATGACAGACTAGGGACATTAGAAATCTCTGATCAAGCAGAGATATTCTCCAAAATGCAGCTTGCACAACACACCTGACAAAGAAGTCAGCAAACTGCAGGGAGGGGAATGATGCCTGGAGCACTCTGTTCCTCACAGGGCTTTGGGAACAACCTTGTCACATCACTCTGAATGCACACCTGACTGCATCCCTCACACCCACCTCCCACTCGGCTTGCTCTGTCTGTGGCTTCAAACTCGGCTGCAGCAGAACATCTTTGCCGTACAGGCAAATTGAGTAAAACTCACCTAGTGCTCTCTGGACAGGAGGTACCCTGTGCAGCTTTCATGAAAAGAATGTTCATGAGAGTGTTGTAAAAGTCAGGTTGCTTTGTCAGGCTCCAGCCACCACAGGCAATAAAAGGCTTCCTGCTCCCTCCTATTCAGCAAGCACACTCAGGCAGCATCTCATCCAGCAGCTGTTTGAAGCTGCTGAAAAGGCCCCTACTGACTTCATGCAACAGCTGACTCATGCCTAAGTAAAGTGACTGGTGAAAAACGGTTGTGCCCCTTAAAAAGAAGGATTTTCTGAATGGAAGATGGGTGAAATAAGTAAGTCAAACCCTTTAATTCCCAAGGAGTGTATTTGGTCAACACAATTATAATTAGCTAGAGACAAACTGGAGTAGAAAGAGGATAGTAGCTTCACCAAATGAAAATATTTTATTCCTTTTTATAGTTGAATGAACTGGGGAATCTTAGAAACATTTCACTACAATGAAGCCTGTAGCTCAGGACAACACACTTGCTATAATTACCAAGACAGTGACAGAGATGTGATGAGAGCTCTCTCATCTCTCCAGCAACATGGTCAGCCTACCAAAGAGCATGCCAGGTGTTCTGTGTGCAGAAGAGCAGTTGCAAAGCTTGACAGCACCCTCAAAATATGAGAGAGGAAAAGCCTTCTCAAAACATAAGGAGGACAGACTTTTCTTCACAGGATCTGGTTTGTAATGTGCTGCTGAGGTACACACCATCTTCAGTGCAGAATCTCTTTAAAGCAGAAAGGAGGACAGTGAAACACAGAGCCCAGAAAACTGGGAACACTCTATGAACCACCTCATGAGCCTGACAGCACTGGAGTGACAGAGATGAAACCTTTGTTCGTAAATTGTTGAGGTACATTCTGGAGATTCATTTACAAATGTAAATGACAGACCCAATAACAAAACATCTGCCTGAGAAGACAGTACATCTGCCATTTGTCTGTTAGTCCCCAAAGTGAGGTGAAGCTGGGAGCCATCTGCTGTGTTGGTCCTGGAAGATGTGTGAGGGACTCATGGCTGCTTATAGCCTTAGTGTTGGTACTGAGACTGTGACTTCTGAAATGTTCATGAGGTACACACAGATATGTAGTTCACTTGGCATAAAGGGCATCCTGCAACAAAGGCAGAGAGTGCTCCAATCAGAAAGCAAATATTAAAATTATGTTTTCTCACTTAGCAATGAGGTCTTCAGGGAATGTGAGCAAGAAGCCCATGACAATTCTATGCCAAGAGGCTGTTCCAATCACTTCAGCTAACCTTCCATGTCACACCTATCAGGGAACCTTACAGCTGCTCCGTGTCACTTGGACAATCTCAAGTGATAGTCACTGCCTGAGACAGACCAGTAAGCCAAACCACCCCTGTTTCTTACCTGTAGCTGTTGAGCAGCTTCTGCTATGCTAATGACACTGCAGGAGAAGCTGGAGGTGAGACTAGATGTCATTCTGCTAAACTACTATTGGGACCATATCATTCTTTCAGCCAGAGAAAACAGGCAGATTTAGGACTTCAGCTTTTTGGAAGGAGTCAGTAGGGAAATAATGCCTCTGCTTGGAAATTACATCCTTTGCTAGTTCTCTCTCTTGATGACCATCTCATTATACCTTCTTTCAGTGACCAACATATCCTGGTTGTGGTTCTCCTATGCTCAATCTCCCCTCCTTATCTGTTGGCTTGTGCCAAAAGCAATCACCTCCACACACCCATTCCTGTGGCTGCCTCCCTAATTACCAACTCACTCCTTTTTCCTGGAGCTACCTTCAGAGTCCCTTGTCATTGTCCATTTACTTACTTGTCATTTCTGAGTCTCTGCTGCCTAACCCTGCCTGATTCACCTATTTACAAATCTCTGCTAAAGGCAGCTGTCGTGGCTTTGCCAACCAGCCCCCCCCGGGGCTGAAAATAGTTTTGCCAGGTAGATTTCTGGAGCAAAAGCCCTAATCAAAAGTTTTAGTAACATCTCTGCCAATTACATATTTAAGAAGATGGAAGAGAAGGTTGTGATGCAGAAGAGATAAGAGTCACGAGGTGCAGAGAAATTGGGGAGCCATGTAAAGAAAGGCAGCAGACCTTCCTCCTCCCCTGGCCATGGACCGGGGGCAAGTTGTGGCATTGAAGCCCCCCTGATTGAGACATGTAACAGAGGGAGGGAAAAGCTCTAATGAAAGACTGCCTGGACAAGACTGCTGCAGAAGAAATTCCAGGCAGAGAGATAACAGAATCTTCTAAGGTCAGAGCTGTCAGACAGAGGAGAGAGAAGCCCTAAGTGGGGGGAGTTCTTTCTTCCTCCCCCCCACCTCTGCTCTCTCCCTTCAGCGGGGAAAAGACTAAAAACTAAAATCCCTGCCATCTGTGGAAGATTACTGAGTGAGGAGACTCCCCTGCAGCTCATGGAAGAGCCTACACTGAAGCAGGTGGATGCACAAGGAAGCTGTGACTCTTGTGAGAGTCCTAAGATTGAAACAGAGTCTTGCCAGAGATCTGTGGCCTATGGAGAGAGAACCTACGTTGGAGCAAATCGGCTTGGGTAGGACTTGTAATCCCAATGAGGGATTAATGCTGATGCAGCTGAATTTGGGACCCCACAAGAAACAGGGACGGACTCAAAAGCCATTATCTCCTGTGACACTGTGGGAGGACCATGGCAAAGCAAGAGTCCCATTTGCAATCCATGGAGGACACCCACAAAGCCTGGGCCCTAGCCCAGGAGGGGGTAGACCCAACCCTGAGGTCGACACAGGAGAGAGAGAGAGAGTTCCAACTGCAATGAATCAGTGCTGTCGTCCGAGAGGTAACAAAAGAAAAACTTCCAAATGCTGCAGAATTGTGTGGAAGACCTGCAGCTCTGGAAGTAAAAAAGTAACTACTTTCTCCTCCTGAACTGATTTGAAGGGGTGGGGGTACTTCTGTAAATATATAGTATTTTTGCCTAATTAGAATTGTTATATATATAGTTCCTTAATTTTTTTATTTTGCTAGTAATAAATCCTAATATTATTCCCCCCACATCAAATCTCTTTTGTCTGCATAAACCTTCTTGCAACTTACAGCAACTGAGTGGGGGGGGGAGTGAAAAAAAATTGGCCTATAGCCAACCCACGACAGCAGCTCAGGGCTTATTCTGTCAAGGCCTACCTACAAAGAGTCTACTCCCTTTCACTTCACTGTCCTCCTAAAGAGCAGCAGAAGCCTTGTTTCTTACAATGACTCAAGATGACATGTGAATAAATCATCTCTTGTCCTCTTTTCCTAAGTACATACTTATGTTATCTTTTATGTGGGGACTATACTTCTTGAAGATCTGTAAGTACTATGCACAGGCTAAGCCTGAATTGAAATAAAATTGGAGTTTTTAAGCAATGATAATCGAAGGTGAGGATTGGCATCTCCAGATTTCCCTAAACCAGGAATGACCCTGAGCTATGGATTTCAAAGCTCCCACATGCTGTGTCTACCTGCCAGCCTACTTAAGATATTTCATTACACCATGTTTATGCAACTAACAGGGAAAATATGATTTCCATTCCCAATAATGTTACGCATTCTCACTGTAGTATTTTTTTGATTCCTACAGTAAAGATTTTTTTCCACAAAAAATGGAATATACCCACCTTTGTAGAATGCTACGGTGAGCTTGCCTATCTTTTGTTTGTTCATTCCCTTGGGGACTGAGCTGTGCCTAATGTTTCAATTACCTTTCTTCTGCTGCAGAGATGATTGAATTTAGAGTTTCAAGGAACTGCAAAAATACCAGATATCTCGACAGAAAACCAATATCTTAGGAGCCAACAATTTACTGGGCATATCTTATAGCACTTAAACAACTTAACTCCTGGCAGTTAATGGCTCTAATGGTATATTTATTAGGCCATTATTAGACAAGTAAGGTAAAAGAAAGAAAATTACATGAATGTTTAATGAAGACACTAATAGAAGCCACATGAAAATGCTGAAATCTCTCTTCTACTCAGGAAATACTAAGTGGCTCTTACCAACCACATGTATATCTGATAAGTGAGTTCTTTCAATCAATAAGCTTTATTGCATTTCTTAGCATAAAGAAGTTCTTACTCTAAAATAAGGAGGATCTAATTAATCTAAATATACCAAGTATAAGACTGCAATTCATTTGGTTGCTGAACTAATCGTAGAGTCATAGAATCATAGAATCAACCGAGTTGGAAAAGACCTCCGAGATCAAGTACAACCCTTGATCCAACCCCACTGTGTTTGCCAGACCATGCCACTGATGCCACATCCAGTCTCATCTTAAAACCTCCAAGATGGAGAATCCACCACTTCCTTGGGCAGCCCATTCCAATGTCTGATTACTCTCTCTGTAAAAAATTTCATCTTGATATCCAACCTAAACCTCCCCTGGCAGAGCTTAAGACTGCTCCCTCTTGTCCTACTGCTGATTGCCTGGGAGAAGAGACCAACCTCCACCTGGCTACAACCTCCTCTCAGGTGGCTGTAGAGAGTGATGAGGTCTCCCCTGAGCCTTCTCTTCTCCAGGCTAAACAACCCCAGCTCCCTCAACCTCTCCTCATAGGACTTGTGCTCAAGTCCCTTCACCAGCCT
>JAWWLV010000100.1:28182918-28196852 GCA_035041135.1 Platyrinchus mystaceus | reverse complement strand
CTGCCTGGCTGCTCTCCAGCCACTCTGTGCCCAGCCTGTAGCGCTGCAGGGGGTTGTTGTGGCCAAAGTGCAGGATGCGGCACTTGGCCTTGTTGAACCTCATCCCGCTGGAATCAGCCCAGCTCTCCAGTCTGTCCATCTAGATCAAAGGCTGATTTGTAACTGAATACTGAAATGACAGTGCCTGCATTAAAAAAAAAATAAATATGTGAAAAGTGAAATAAGAAGACAATTTTAATTTCAGAGAATGATTTCTGTTTCTCACTGAATGACTCACCAGGATTGCTGCCCCTAGTGGTAGTAATGTGAATTTCAAATCCTCAAAGCAACGTCTTTGCTCTTATGATTTGTGAGAGAGCTAGCTGATTTTGTCTCTTTAACAAAAATCCAGAGCAAAGAAGACCAGATGCTTAGCAGCTTACAGAAGTGTTTTCTTCTTGTGATCAGCTAAGTGAGACCAATTTGTGTCTCCTGTGGGTTAAATGCTGAATACCTGTCTACAGCATGCCTGGGGAGAACATACATATTTTAAGTCCCATCATCATTTTTTGAATAGGGCATAGGACACTTTACCTTCAGAGGCCAAATCATACCAACTAAAAGACTGGTCCCTGCTGAGTCTGACATTTCTCTTATTTTTGCAATTCAGAGAGAAACTGCTCATTATTTAGTCTGTCTTGGTATTCTCTTCTCAGGTATGTGTCTGACACTTCTGTTCCAGGTGGTAAACAACCCAGACCACAAATTCCCAGGCCTCAGCATCAGAACACTGCCAGCAAACCAAAAGTGCAAATTTGGTGTGCTACCCAGAACATGTAGCTTGCTTTAGCTCACTTTAGCTACAGGAGAAAACCAAGAAGCTTTCTGGCACCAAAACAAATCAAAACATTCCCTCCCCCCCAAAAAAAACCCCGACCAACAACAACAACAACAACAACAACAATAGAACAACCAAAACCAAACCAAACCAAACCCAAAAACCCACACACAAAAAAACCCACAAAAACAAACAAACAAACAAAAAGAAAAACTCAACCCTGGTAAAATGTCTGGGACAATCATGAATTTGCAGGGTGACTTTACATATATCATGTAACACCTTTTAATTTGATAGTGAGTGACCTAATTCCAAGTTGTCTACACCATCAGGTACCATCCAACAGCTTTTGGTTGACCAAAATAATAAACAGTCAGATTTGGAGTGCTAGTGTCCACGATCTTCAGCTGCATAAAGCCTTCACTCTGACATTGCCTGCCTTGGAGCTGCCAAACCTAAACTTGGAAGCTCATGTGCTATCCTTCTTTCAGGAGTCAGAGTCCAGTTACAACATCAAAAGGAACATCTGTCTAAAGATGCAAAGAAGGAATAGCACAAACTGAATGATACAGTCTAACTTGTTCTTTATTTATTCTCCAACAAACCAAAGGAATCAGCACTTTCAGTTCCAAAATCGTCTTAGAAAGCCGAGCTCTAAGATGTGCAAAGACTTGCATTTTACTGTGTTATTTGAATATACCTATCTAAATGAAGAATGGCTGGGATAGATGCTGGTGATCACCCACATCTTCAGAAAGTTCACATTACTTTTGAAGGTGAGAAAAAGTACTAGCAGAGAAGGTATAGCAGAAAAATGCTCCACATTTGACCAAGAGGAAGGTAAGGAATATGAGATGCATAGAGCCCTGATCAACCTCACTGGTCTAAGTTTATTAGTTGTCTGTCAGGGTTTGCAGCTTCCCCAAAATGCTAAGAAACACACTACAGAACATAGCATTTCACCTTTTGCCACAGGCAAGTCTTATTCATCCCTGGCCCTGCCCAAAGCTGGGAACAGCTACAAAGGTTTCAGGCAGCAGCTTACGAGTGAAGGGTTAGATGAGTGGATGGCTAATGAATTCTGAGCATAAGAGCCTCAGATACACAACTAATATGCATATCACAAGATAAAAGTTGTTGTGTTACATGTACTCAGTTTATATGATACAAGTTGTATTCAGCTCCATAAATGACAACAGTATCTGGCAATGCCGCTGTGCCTTAATGGAAATCTTGATGAGTAAACAAATCCTTTATTCTTACGTCTGATTTTGAAGCTAGGATTTTAAAGTACACTGATCACAATTCACACACACACACCAAGCAGACAGATGGCTATAAAATATGGGCAGTTCAGCTGCCTGTGCTGGGAAAAATATCTAGTTTCTAAAAAAATATGTACCTGCATGACTCACTTATTAGCTGCAAGAAAAGGGTCTCTCTGCTAAAGTTAATGAGCCTTTCTCCATATTAATGTCTGCTTCACTGATTGCAGTCCAAGAGGCTACCTGCTATGGTAACTAACTTGATTTGTTTTTTGTATTTTTTTATATAACATGCTGTATAAAGAATTAAAAATAGCACAGTCTAATAGACTTGTGAGCAAACAGGATCACTTTGAAAAACGGTTATCAGTTCAACAGTTCAGCAAACATGCTAAAGTAATCCTTCCAGCAGCCAGGGAGGAGGGGCATCATAGCCCCGCCATGCATCTCCTCAATTATGCAAATGAAGCCAAAAGGAATGATTTGCATAATGAGGAGGAGCTGGAGGAGCTCCTTCTTAAGAGGTGAGTGCTGATAAACAGGTTGGTATATAGGTAAGGAAGTGCCTCTTCTACCAAGACCTCATCTCCACACCTTGGGCTTTACCTGGCTATGACTCATAAGCACAGTGTGCAGACTCACAATTTAATGCTCAATTCTGTTCCATGGTACTTTTTTTTATGAAAGTTTGAGCTGTAGCAGGGCAGACATTTTGCATACAAGACAAGTGGATAAAACACACTGTCCTGCAATAAAAAATGAATGCTACTTGCTCAGAAAAGCCTCCATTCAAAACACGCTGCATTGGCAAAGTGAAATTTAACAGCAAAAGGTGTCTAATTTTGATCAAATGACTCATGGAGGCAGACTGAGTGTGCTGTGCTCACCAGAGTTGAGAAGGGCATCACTAAGAGCTGGTGGGAGATGTGCGTAACTGGGCTTAGCTGTGGGCTAAACTACCAGCTGGCCTTGACCTAACAGGCTTCCCTTAAAGGGGTGGCTCTAGCTGGGGCAGTGATCCCTGCTGTATGAGGCAATTCCCTTACCAAGCTGATGGAGAAAAGAAATTTTGATGGATGCCACCTGAATAATTTCTGACTGTGAAATTAACACGCCTTATTGTTTTGACGAAATGAGGTCCTCAAAATCTCAAACGTTTAAACATGAAAATTACTTCAATTTCTTTCTTCTGTTTCTCAAATATTGCACTTTGGAGTTTTGCCTCTACCTTCTCCTCTCAGCCCCTGCCTGATTATTTGGATTGCAAAACCTCTGGAGAGGGGGTTGTCTCTTACAACAGGTGTCAGCAGTGCCTTACATAACGTAGCTATTGTCTTAGGTACTCCTGGCCACTCATGAAAATAATTCATAGTAGCACAGTTAAGCAATTTCACAGTATATCTCTATTGTACTGAAATGCTGCAAATAGAAAAAACTCAAAGCCAGGAAGGGGCCACATTGGTGCCAGGTGTAAAACCCTAAATGTTTTTCCATGTAATGCTATTATAAACCTCTCTGCTGCTTTTTCAGCTAGCATTTTGAACAACAAAATACAGACATTCCCAAGCACTCAATAATCAGACCTTCTTCTCCCTCACCCATGAATCCCACCTGGTTTAAGCTCCCAGGATTTGTTAATACATTTTGAAGGTGTTGCTACCACTCAAAGTGCATGCAATGGGAAAGAGATAAATGGAGTCCTAGTCCAACCAAAATTTTTTCTCCCAGGAAAGAGTTGATTTCAGCACCAGTTTTTGCTTCTTTGGCTGAATGATTGGCAGCAAAAATTGCACATTGCATCAGTATGTGAAAAGTCAATAAAAATCTGTTTAGAAAATACCGATGATTTGCTTCATACAATCTGCAGAAGAATGAATGTAGCTTGGCTCCCATCAGTACTTTTTGCAGTGTAAATCCACTAGCATTGAGCAGAGGCTGATCTCACAGTGCTGCTGCCTTTCCCTTGCCTGGCACACAAACAGCAATCTTCTCTCCTCTTTCTTCTATCTGTATTTCCCCCTTTTTTTTTTTCACTTAAAATCCTCCAAAATCCTGGCCCTCTGACAAATCTAGGTGAAAGTAGCTAGTATGAATAAAGGAGATTGGATAGGGGTTGTGACAGACAGAAAAAAAAAATGTCACTGCTGGCAGGACAGGAGCATTGCAAAAATATGCCACATCTTTGTGTACATAACAGATACAGCTTTTATTTTGCCCTGAGGAAGAGACTCATAAAGAAGAAAATATATTGTTTCTTTTCCTGTGAGTAGGGACAACTTGTACTGAGCCAGTGGGTGCTCCTGCGTGCAGGTCAGGTGTACATCCACCTCACTGAGCAGCAAACTCCCTCCTTTCATCATAGCATGTGCCACTGGCTCTCAGAAACCATACACCCCAGCAAGAGTGCCTTGTTCTGTTACGGCCACACACAAAAGGAAACCTAGATCTGTTACTGTCTGTGTGTGTGGCTGGGGGCTGCATGAGATGGGACTCACCTGGGCCTCTTTTTCTGCTCCTGTATTGTATTGCAGCACCAGAAAAGGGTGGTGAGGAACCACCATGCACCTTGGAGGTCCCATAGCTCCACTTGGACAGAGAAGGGACTTCAGAAGTTGTTTATTTTTGTGCATGAATAACGAGGTACATGTGCCCTTTGAGAACTCTAGCTTCAGTGTTTCTTATGACTTCTGTAGGCTCTGCATCCATCTCCTTTCATAATATTCTGTCATCATTGTATTACCCACTCCAGTTTCCCCATGCTGCCAAAAGCATACTGATACTAAGTGCTCAAAATATATGTACTCTTACATCACTCGTACATACCAGACTCCACACTGATTCTTCATGAATGAAGACTGATGTATTGTATTTTGTGATGGGCCCATAACAGAGGGAGCCAGAGCTCTTTGGTTTAGATTTTGCGAACAAAGTGAAACCCGTTAGGTATTTATATATCCTCATATAACCAAATTCCAATGTCATAAAAGATCCCTTCATGTTTGCTTTAGATGGAGATCATGACTGACTACTGCCCTGAATCAGTGCCTATACATACACTGATATCATTAGTAGTCCAGTGTCACCAAATCAGAATAATTACTATTTTATTTTTTTAATTTTTTTTTTTTACAGTTTTATATTTAGCATAGATTTTTTTTCCTCTTCTCTAACCCCAGTTACTGAATTCAGGAGAAAAACTAGGTTTTTATGAAGGCAAAGATGCCTTTTAATTTCTAGGGAGAGAAGATTTAAAATGTGAGGTTGTTATAGAATCAGATACCAGAAAGCAAATCATAGAAACATAAAATATATTGATTTTTAAAAACAACAAACAAAAAAGAAAACAAAACCAAACCAAAACAACAACAAAAACAAAACAAAACAAAACAAAAACCACAACCATACCACGTTATTTTAAAGCTAATCTCCAGAATTTTTGGCACATAACTCATGATCTTTGTAATACTCATCTCTCAATTACCAGTGGTTCATTTTTTTATTAATAACAGACTGTGGAGAGGCAACATTTAAGGAATGGAAAAGCAAACAGGTCAACAATAAAGAGCAAATATATGTTCTGCCTTGTGGGACCACATTCTCTTCTGAGCTCTTTAAGTGCTCCCATCTTCTTCTAGAATTCCCCTCCTCTAAGTTTCTGCAGGTCACTTGCAAAACATCTCAGAGGCTTTCTGCAACAGCCTCACGGCATGAAGAGCCCAGGGATGCTTGTAGATACACAAAGTGATGAAGAAAGCAAGCTGCATTATTCTTGACACTATTCACTCCTGACACCTAACCCTGTCCTTCAGCCTCCAATTAGGAAAGGGAAGGAAGGGACTTTTTTTTTTTGCTTCCTATTGGGCCATGATTGAAGGAAACAGAGACTCTCCTTCTCCTGTACAGACATATAAGAACTATTCTGTTTCCCAGATTTAGCTCTTGCCTCGATGCCTCTTTAGACACAGGTGTCAGAGGGGTTGAGACCACAGGGAGGAAGTTGCTTTTCCTTCCAGGCAGCAGGCTGCTATATGGAAAAGCCCCAGGAAAGCCATGGTGACCTGGCATCAGAGCAAGGTATGGTCAGGAGCTGGATGATCACTGTGCTATGTCTAAAAGTCTTGGTTTCATCAGAGGAACGACTAGGAGTTTTCTCAAATCAAGAGCAAGAATGGAACAGGAACAGGATTCAGGGCAAATCTATACTCACATCAGAAATCAGAAATCATAGACATGTACAGAGCAGAATCACCCTTTGCCCTCCAATGTGGCCTATCTGTGCTGTTTGCATCCACACAGAGCTGAGAGGCTCCAATGACCTTCAAAAATATGCAGTTTCTTCTGGTTTCCTGGGGCTGGACTGAGGTGATCACTCTGTTTCTTGCTCCATGGACTTTGATAACTCCAAAGCTACCACTGATAACTATGTCCTGATTGTGTGTTTTTAAGACTGAATCTTGATGACAGAGAAGAGGGAGCCAGGCTTCTGGGAGAGATAACGATGCAATTGTAAAAGTGCTCGAAAGAGCACAGGAATTTACAGAGAGAGCTGAGTCACAGTTACATGTCTGGGGATTTAGATGTATTGTATGCCATCATGAATCACACAACAAACACAGGACCTGTTTCAGTCTGTGTTACAGAGGTATACCATGATTCTAATCAAGTTTCAAAAAAACCCCCCAAAAAACAGCAACAAAAAAAAAACTTGTCATTTCCTGTGGGTGGTAAAGTACCCAGAAAACACACTCCTCTGCTGCAATCACAGTTGTGTTTTTAGAACTGCTAGAGCCCACTCATTATCCATGAAAGTATCCTGGAGCAGGGGAGAGCTGGCAATGGTGCATCAGCAGAAATAATGTCTACACCAATGTCTACACGATGATAGTGCCTCGTAGTCTCTTCCCTGCTCCTCAAGTAAAACGAGAGGTTGTTAAAAGCCCAGGCAAACCTCCAAAGTCATGCCTCATGTGTTTAAGAGGATCTATAGCCTGGACAGAAACAAAACTTTTGCTTTCTTGCACTGTTCAAAAGACAGCAAGGAAAAATGAAGATTGATGGGCCAAGACGCCAATAGCAAGGAAAGGCTCTCAAGGCATTGCCCTCCTAAAGAGAATTTCCTCCTAAACAGATTCTCCTCTGTCATCCAGGAGCAACAGTGTGCCTCAAAGGAGGTCTTTCCTGATAAGTATGAGAGACCCATCGTGTGGAGAAACAGAGCCAAGGGGTTTAATCAGACTCATGGTTATGTTAGGGTTGTCTACTCTTTTTCCCCTTTGACTTGTGTCTGTTTTGTCTGAACACAATCACATACTGTGAATCATCAGACAGCCTCTGTGCCTCCTTTCAGGGGACAAGAATATTCCAAAAAACAAGGAGAGAGGACTGAGATGCGAGCAGAGAATCACTACCCTCAGCACAAGGAGGGACATTCTTTTTTTACACTTGGCTTCAGAAAATGCCAATATTTTTCCAGGATAACAGTTTTGGCCACCATATTCAATCTGCAGGCCATGAGGACTAGATGACTGGAATAACCATCACGACTGCTGAAGATCTCACTGCATGAGCCATCAGCATTAGAATGGACACATTCAGAGCCAGTATCACTCTTCTTGTCATCTGAAGCCCTATTCTAATCTTAGGTGATTTTTCAATACCTCTGCAAGGTTTTCAAGCTCTGAGCCTGGGAAAAAAATAATTTATTAGAAATAAAAGCAACCCAGTCTGTGTTACATAGCATTACCATGTCTTCACTCTCTTCTCAAAATCTTAGAGATGTTTCTTTAATTATTATTCCAAGATGAACTTATTAACAACATGAACCTCTTGGCTCTATTTCTTGCCTGCCCTCCTATCATGTCTCAGGAGCACGTCCAGGCTTGGTGAAACACAAAAACACTTATGTTTGCAAAACACTGCCAGTAGGGTTTTACATACTTAGCCAGAATGAAATGGAGATAAAGCTAAAAGAGAGCATTTCCCCTTCACTGTCCTCCACAGCCCCAGGATTAAGGACTAGATATTGCTACACCCCCACTGCAGTTTCAGCAGTCCCAGTGTGCTCCCTGACCCAGCATATCTTTGCTGGACATCAGACTCTATCTAGGGGCCCGATGATTTAATGAAGGGATCCAAACCTTCATTCAAAAGTCCCTGAGCCATGATTTGCAAATCACTGGAATCTTAGAACTTGTGCCAAGAAAGTACCATTTTCCTACACTTGGGTTATGCTTATCTTTCCTAGGCACAAGTTATGTGCTCTGTGTGAGAGAGGACTGAGGGCTGAGGGACTATATGTGTCACTCAGTGCAGCTGATATAATTACATTTGCATGCAGTATAGTGTCTGGATATCTCTAATTTACAATAATATTGTGGAGATAGTAACACCATACATATCTGTTCGGCAATATTGACTTGAGTTTAGCTGAAACATAAATAAATATGGTGATTCTGACCCAGATGCATCAGGAGTGAGAAAGACATTTGGAATTACAGTTAGTAAACACAAATGTTGACTTAAGTCGTAACTCTGCTTTCAGAATCTGAACTTGCAAAAATCTCAGCTATGGCTTTTAATAGCACTGAGATAACTTACACTAAGATTCTTTGTATTTTATACACCCACTTGTCCACTTTCCTGACAAACAAGAACTATAGACAGATCAAGGAGGAGTGTGCAGGGCTAGCAGGCCTACATGTGGCATTGTGATAAGAATATGTTATTGAGCTCCAATGTAGATTGTCAGATGAATCAAAAAATTTGGGTTCCAGGAAAAACAATGAGAATAGGGGGAATAATTATTATATGGCATGAGACCTCCTCCCTATACTTTCTAAGCAAAACACAAATATAATCATAACTTAAATAATCACTTCTTTTAAACCAATAGGATGTCCCATTTTGGTGCTATATTAGCATATTAAAAATCACAGCTAGATGTATCAGTTCTCAGCCTTTCCTTGCTGACAGCAGGAAAATCCTGGTTATCAGACAGCACCAGCAACTTTATGGGTTACTTCAGAGCATGAGTACTTGTTTTCCCATTAAAAAAGACCTTGGGTGAATCTGAAGAGAAGAATATGGCCAAAGTGAGGAAACAAGCCATTCAAATAACTACTAGTGCTGCTGCTAAAGAAAAGAATACACAAGACCATGATGGTAGGCAATGGGATGCAGTCCACAGAGATATTAACTACAGAAAGGATGTGCTTGTAGTAAAATGCCTCCCTACACCTTTCTGTGCAAACCCTATGCCTGGCAGCACATGCCCACTGTATCATTGTGTCTTGACTTTGGTTTGCACATTGTGAGGTATTGCAAGAATGTGATATCTGATGTAAAGGACAATCTAAAGCTCAGGATCATGAGAAATCAGTCATTAGCAGTCAAGTAGGCAACAGGTATTAGCCCATTTTCTCCAAGGTATGGCTAAAAATCTTTCTGCATTTTGTTTAAGTTTGCGGGGGGTTTTGGAATAATTAAATCTTGGGAACTAAATCTGTTCTAATTCAATTACAGTTAGAATTTATCATGGTCAAATTTTTCATGGGGTTCTGAACAGAATAGAGAATTATCATAGAGCAATGTAATCACCACTGGAAAGTGTCAATCTGCCTGGCCAGATCATTTGCAAGGAAAAGTGACAACCTTCATGATGTATTCTCTGTCTGGAATAGCTTTCACACCAGTACAGAGGAATTCCCATCTTCTGCAGGGCCCTAAAAAATGCACAGTGACTCAATACAGCTACTTTCAATGTTGACAAAGCAATTAGGGGTGCAACTCATTTTCAAATGAGCTCATACACTTAATTACAATATTTAGGCACACCTGCATTACCAGTCACTAATTCCTGTCTCAGAAGCAAAAATGCTGTGAAGGCCAGAGGAAATATATGCATACTGGTAAGGCTTTTCCAAAGCTGAACACATTTGTATAGGTTAGAACATCACCAGCTGCCAGAGGTTGTGCTATCCTCTTCCCCATCCTGCTCTGAATAAGCATGGATAGAAATTATTCTGGTCCCAAATCAAGGAGTGGACTCCTGTAAAAGTTAATAAAGGGAGTAAATGATATCCCTAGACCTCTTCAGCTTGCAATCCCACCAGCAAACACAGAACCACACACCCCTGTGAAAGAAATGAAACACAGTAGGTTGTTGGCAGTACTGTGCTACATAAACTATCTTCCCCAGAGATGCCAGGAGAGAATGGAAAACAGCACAGTACTGACATAGCTTAGTCAGACATAACATGTGCTGCTCAGTACAATACAATAATCCTTGAATCCTGCAGAAATGATGGAAAGGAGCAGAAAGGACAGCAAGGAATCTCAGTTCTGAAGTGTTTCTGAAAATTGTAATTATGACCATGTAATTTTTTTAAATAAATATCATAGAAAAATACAGCTCTCAGTCATGTAGGTGCTTACATTCCTTTCACAGAAGGTGTCTGGAGGCATTGCAAGACAGTGCAACTTGCAGAGCACATGTAGCAAAAAAATCAGAGCAGCACAGTTTTGATCCTCCATCTGCAGAGAAAGAGAATGAAGGCCTCCACTGATGCACCATAATCCCATAAAGGTAGAAGGCAATGACCTGCCAAAAAGCCAAGCCTAATTCTAAGCAACATCTCCACTTACATGGGCTCCCAGCACCTCTCAGAAGGTTTGAACAAGAAGAAAATTTTAAATAGAACAGTGGATATTAGTTCTAATCTGTGGTTATCATATTTTTTAGCTTTTCTAATTAAAAATCTCTGCCTTGAAGTCTCTTCTGATACATTTGAAGACTGTGGTGTATAATGCCTCTACCACTTTGAATGCTTATGCTGATAATGGTACCACTCAGAGATGTCAGCTGAATAAGCAAAATGTATGAATGTCCTAATTTCTCAACAGCTAAACCTTTGGCCAGGGCAAGCAGGAATGACTTTAATAACAGCACATCACTCTTATTGCCAACATTGTATTGCTGAAGCCCCATAACTGCAATGTGAAGATTTTGCCCCAGATGAGATGCTATGAGAAAGCTATAAGAGAAAAAGAGCTTGTTTTGGCCGTAATCTCTTACCCCAGGGAAAGTGGGGCATGTGCAACTCCAGGGTGTGACCCCAGATGTGGGGAGCAGTACATTAGCTGCCATGTCACTGTGTAGCTAACCATCTGCTAGTATTGGTATATGCCAACTATGACCCAGGTTTTGTCAGGTACAGCATCACTGGCCAGTTGAGGGAGGTGACTGTCCCACTCTGCTCTGCACTGGGGTGGCCTCAACTCAAGCCCTGTGTGCCGTTTTGGATGCCTCAATATAAGGACATAAAGCTGTTAGCATCCAAAGGAAGGCAATGAAGATGGGGAAGGGCCTTGAGGGGAAGCCATGTGAGGAGCAGCTGAGGGCACTTGGTGTGTTCAGCTGGAGGAGACTGAGGGGAGACCTCATTGCAGTTACAACTTCCTTGTGAGGGGAAGAGGAGGGGCAGGCACTGATCTCTGCTCTGTGGTGACCAGTGGCAGAACCTGAGGAAATGGCCTGAATCTGTGTCAGGAAAATTTAGGTAGGATATTAGGAAGAGGTTCTTCCCCCAGAGGGTGGTTTGGCACTGAACAGGCTCCCAGGGTAGTGGTCACAGCACCAAGCCTGGTAGAGTTCAAAATTGATGGCAGTGATGGTGTGATTCTTGGGACTGTGAAGTGCAGAGTAAAGAGTTGGACTCAATGATCCTTGTGTGTCCCTTCCAACTCAGGACATACTATGGTTCCATGCTTCCCAGCATCAGCAGAGAGAAGAGAAAAGGTCAGGAGAAGGCTCCTGGTAACACTGCCTCAGGGGTGATTCTTGGGGATCACCACTGTGATGAGCTAAAGAAAGAAACTGCTGTCTAGTAGCCCAGCCCTCTGGATCAAAAGGAGGGAGAGGGGACAGAAAGGGGGTTGATGGCATGGGGACAGGGCAGAGATATTCAGCCTTTGTCCCATTGCCTGCTACTTCATTCAGAACAGGAAGCTTACTGTGAACCCACAGCTCAGCTGGTGTGGGTGATCAGCACCTAACCCTCACAGCAGTGGTCTCCACCTCTATGCCCCCATCAAAACACTTAAACTCTCAGTCCTGGACAGGACTAAAACACTGACAAACACTCCTCACAGCTGCCCTCTTGGATGTAGTGCCTCCCCTCAGAAGACACAATCTAGAGCCAAATAATTATGGTAATTCTTTGTATTGCTCACTTCTTTGTGAGAGTTAAAACCACTAAAGTTTGCCCTGCCAAGGTATAACTTCAGGTTGTGCTCTAAATGCCTTCCTCCATCTTCTCAAAACAGATGGCCCATGTCAGTGTCATAAAGAATAAACCAGGATCTCCCTAGAAGAACAGTGTGTTACAAAGCTTAAGATAAAGTTGCAAATTCATCTTTCGATATATTCTTAGTGCTTTGTTCATTCTAAAAGCTGCCTCACTCTGCTGGGCTACTCTATGCACATTGCTCACTTCTTTTCTGCCAAAAATCACACACAGGTCTGTCCTGGGTGCCAGAGGACCTCCACCCTACTGCAGGGAAACACAAGCAGGCAGTGCAAGAGTAAGGCAACATACCCACTGAGCAGCCTTCCTGCTCTGGGTGTGTCTCTGCAAAGCCCATCTTTCCTTGTGGGCAAACAGGGCTCAAGGCTCAAGGATATTCAAGGTGGTTATACTGGCTACTCTGGCACTGTGCCCACTTTCCTGCCCTAAGCCAGCAGGCACTATGTCAATAAACACAAATAACAATTATGACAGTGTTCAAATGCAGATCTAGTATCTTCCCTCCGTGTCAGAGATGACAGTCAAGCTGAGGGATGGATCACTCCAAAGAAGAAATCTTGTCATAGCTAAGTTACAACATTTCCATCAGCTGTTCTAAACCCTTTCAGAGAGACGCTTCCAGCTCTGCTGGCAGAGCTGCAGCTGACGATCTCTGAGACACTGAGCTTCCCACTAGTGTTCCCTGGAGCATGTAGCCCTGGCACAACTGCTAGAGCAGCTCCCACTCCAAACATGGCAAGGTGGCTCTCTGTTTCAGAGTGAACTGGAGCTGTCTGGTGGAGAACCCACCCAGAGCAGACAGGACACCTGGGCTGCAGAAAGCAACGCATACATTGACCCAGCTCCCACTGCAGTTCTAACTCAGGGCTTGCACGACCTCTTCTGAATTTCCATTTCCTACGTTTCACATTGCAGCATATCATATGAACAACTGACATTTCTGAATCACTGAAAAGTGAAAGAAGAGAAATTCTGGTTTCCCAAAGGGGCAGCACAGCCTTCAAGGCACTGATGAACTCTGTTGTTGGAAGAAAGGGTGATTTAAAACACAGTGCTTCCCTTTGATGCTTAACGTCTTAGACGTCACATTAATCACAGCTTTGTGAATGGCTGATGTGCAACCATATGCACTTTTACTTAAAAGCAGAGAAATCAAGGACATTTAACAGCTCCTGATATGGTATTTTTAAACTTCAAAAGTACTAAACTATTTATGAAGTGCCACTGAGAGGAGTATCCAGCCTAACTCTATATTTGTTCGAACAGTTTGCCTTTTTAAAAAAAAAACCACACAAACTACCAATTTTTTTTTTCTTATGTGCATAACAATTCACTGCAATGTTAATGTACATGCAGACCTCAAACAGAGTTACTTGCCATTATCAGCTTCCTTTGCAATTAATGACAGTAAAAGCAGATTTTCATTCACTCTACAGAAAATGTGAAATAAACCCAACCAACCAACCAACCAAAAAAAAAACAAAACAAAACAAAACAAAACAAAAAAAAAAAAAAAAAAAAAAAAAAAAAAAAAAACAAAAAAAAAAA
>JAWWLV010000100.1:28159815-28182818 GCA_035041135.1 Platyrinchus mystaceus | reverse complement strand
AAAAAAAAAAAAAAAAAAAAAAAAAAAAAAAAAAAAAAAAAAAAAAAAAAAAAAAAAAAAAACAAAAAAAAAAAACAGGGAAAAAAAAAGGCAAAAAACCCTCAACTCAACCCAAAAAAACCCCTCATGCAGCCCAAAGCAGGTAATTTCCATGAATGGGAGAATTTCCAAAACATGTGGGCAGCATAACCTGCCAAGCAGCTCCTCTGGTCAGTCTGAGCTCAGGTGCCACCGTAGCCATAGCTACCATGAAAGTATGGACAATATCTCAGAAGATGACCCATTTTGCCCAACGGAATGTCCAGGCTAGGAAAACACCTCACAAGCTTTCACCAGAGGTTCTGTCACATAAGGAAGCTGTAAGAACAGAGATAGCACCTTTCACACAATAAAGAGTTAAAATATGCTTGCTGGAAAACTGTGTTTTCCACCATCCACACAAATGTCTAAGGAAGAAACTCGGATTGAGATGCTTTGGCAAACAGCACTATCTGTCTAAGGAAGCGAGGTCCTAAAATAGTCCTGCACAAAGCTTCAGTTGTTTCTGGCTGCTGCGACTCTGAACATGAACACTGGTTTGCCCAGCTGTACAGACCTTTAGCAATTCATATTCTGTAACCAGCTTGTGCTCTTCCATTTTCTGTGCAGTGCCTGCACTGTTTTCTTTCCCCAGAAATGGCTGTTGTGTCCTAAGTGAGTCTCTTTTCTCAGCCTTTTCAGATACTGAACATCTACTGTTCTCTTTCACTTCCATCTTCAAGAAAATCATCTTGCAATCCTGCTGGCTCTTTTCTAGTTCAGCTGAACAGAGCTGAACTAAGAAGCAGAACAACAACATTAAATCCTATAAAATTTGCAATATTTCTTTCTATCTAAAAAAAAAAATAAAATTCTTAGAGTAGAAAAGTAACATTTTTAAATGGAAGGGACAAAAAAAAGCACTTTTGTGCAAATATAGACATCTAGTAAAAAAAGCACAAAGCTTTGTAATCTAATAGCACAATTGCTTTCAAGAGGGAAAAACAAGTCTGTTTCAGGAGGGTTATTGGAAAAAGAAAAGAAAAAAGAGGCAAAACCAAAATAAAGTGACTGAGATTTTCAAGTTTTTCCAGTAAATAACAGAGAACTCTTAATTTTTTAAAAAGCAAATATTTCAATGCATAAAAGAGAATTTAATCAGTTTAGGACATCATGGGAAGTCTTTTTGAAAGGACACAAAATCCACAGGCACTCAGGACACTTCACACAGCATTGCTATAAGCAAATAAAGGAAGAAGATTTCTGTCACAAAAGGAATAGCCATATTGGGTTTTTTTAATGATGCCTTCTGATAAATGGGAAAATTTTTGAACACAAATGGTAGCTGGATGCCTGAACTGTATAGGGTTCAAAGGGACAGGATCCCAAATGTTATTTCTGCTTTTGAAAGATAGATAGCAATAACAAGTAGTTATTTTGCATAACTGCCTATCAAACTAGAATAAAAATGTAGTGTAGAGGTGCACAAATGTGGGAAGAGAGCAGAGGACTTGAAAATACCACCACAGGAATATAATAAGACTTATACCAGAGCTACTAAAACTCGCCAAGGTCAACGGCTGGTCAGTAAATTAATGCAACCTTACGTTCTGAATAACATCAGCTTCAGATGTAGCAAAGAGAGCAAGTAACAGGCACTCAGTATAAAAAAATCATCATAAATAGCAAAATCATATATATACTGGAAGAAACTAACTGTATATAATTCAAAATATAAGTGTTAGTAGCATTTAACAGACTAATAATTGCTACTTGACGAAACTTCGAGACTTTTTTAGGCTTAGAGTAAATTTTTGTTCTCTATTCCTTTGGACCGTATAAACATCACAAGTCAGTGCAATAAATTGGTGGATAATTTGGCAACTTAGTAGGCAATTTGGATGAAACAATTTGGTAGAAAATTTGTTCAAATTACACTGTTTAAATATAGTTTAACAGCCTGAATACATTGAAAACCTCAGCTTCAGTGGGAGTGAAATCCGTGCAGCTCCAGTAAGAGTTTCACTCAGCTCAGAGACCCTGAAATTTTGCTGTAAGCAGGAAGACTCAGCTCAATTTCACTAAGTATATCTAGGATAGCAGCCATGCTGGGCACCTGCTAAGCCCTCTGGGAACAGCACTGAATGCTCCTCCAACAACTTCCTTGGTCTTCCAACTAACTACAGCAAATAGAAGATCAGATGGACGGCAAAGGTCTTCCTCAGCTTTGCACTCATTACACACAAACATGGCATTGTGCAAAGGATGCAGAATCTCCGTACACAAGAGGTTCCCTAGTGCCATAGACCACTCAGCAGATCTACAGAACAAGGGTTAACGCCTTGAGCAGTGCTTAAAGCCTTCTCAAACATCCTGAAGGAGTCAAACAGAACGTGAAAAACCAAGATGTGAAGAATCAGAGCTCTTCCACACAGAACATATTGCCATTTAGAAACCCAGCAGTTACCTATATACAACCAGAGCTAGCAAACCTAGCAAATGAAGCCCTAGAGAAAAAAAAAAAAAAAGCAGTGCAGGTAACTAAAGTAATTTAGATACTTTTTAACAGAGTAGGAACAGAAGCAAACCTAAAGTAATGTGATGGAAGAACACAGAATTTGTGGCTAACAAAGTAAAAAGAAAATACCTTGTTTCTGCATGACAGAATATGACTGCATGACTTAAAATATAGGAGTTGAACAGAAACCAGAGCAATTTGAGCAATTTGAATATGTTCAGCAGCAGTGTCCTACACCATTGATAAGTAGCAGATAATGCCAAATACAGCACCATAAAACAGCAAACAGGAGGTAGGTCATTAATTCATGGCTTCCCACTGAACATCACAGCAAGAAATCCTCTCATCGAACAAGCTGCTACAGACACTTGTGGTGAACTCAGCTGCATTCATGCCTTGACCATATTCCATGCCACTCAACTGAGGTGTGTAGGGTGGCCCACAGGCAGGACTCAGGGAGGAATTCAACTGCAGGCTGTCAAAACAGTGACTGGGTTTCAGCATGAGGTTGGATTTTCCCTGAACTTGAACACTGCAAAACTAGAAAACGTATTCACTGGAAAAGTAAGAGTAAGGGAACTGAAATGAAGCATTCCAGTAAAATAGTTACTTCCAGCTGAACCACTGTTGCTGCTAAGGTGTTTCTGTCTCCATGATCATCTTACTGCATAAACAGTGGACAGCCCAGGGCCTATTGAGCTCCCCTGCATGGCAGCAGGCTGCACACCAGGATCTCCTCTTGAGCAGAGCTGCCTCTCCAGGTTATTCTTTGAGGTTGAGAGATTCCTTGGCAGATTCTTGGTAAGTGGTTTATAGTATATTAAACTTTGAAATCTTAATTAGGTGATATAAAGTGTTAATTGTGTACATATAATCCTTTAGACATAAACTGTTGACCAAGCCTGGGGCCAGAACTGAATCCAGCCACACTTAGGCTCCTCTCTGAGAAGTTTAGAAAGCAAGAGGGTCCTTTGTGAATCTCATGACTCAATGGCAGGATCTTCCCAAAAGTTTTCTCTGATGCTGTACCCTGTGAAATAACTAAGTGTACCTTGTCATCAAACCTTGTTAAATCATTTGTCACATTTACCATTAAACTTTATTAACTTACTACTTTATGCAGATGAAGTATATTGTTGCTTCTCTCTTATGAGTGAAGTGCATAACTCCGTCTGCATCAGTCAGTTCTGAAGGACTACTTCAAGAGATGCCAGAGCTGATGTGAATTTTACTGTTTGAAAAAAATGCTCGTCTTTGCTAGTTCTTCCAGGAAAAAGCACTTTGACACAGGAGACTCCCGTTGTCCAATCACAGTGACACCTTAAAGGCTACAGCTGCTATTCTTTCTGCCTGGAGGACCCCAGAGAATCAGGTTCTTCTGACCCATCCAGACAGCTGAAGCTATCCTTTTAATTACTAATCTATGTACATTACAAATGCACTCTGTGACTAATCTCATAATACTATAATGCCTCATTCCACTTTGACTGTACAGGTGTCAGGGGAGTTAGAAGGAGTATAGTAATACCAGAATACAAGTAACCACTAGCAACATGAATGCAGAACAAGGTTATGTAATACATCCTCACACTACCCTCCACCACCAGGTACTTCTTCAACATCAGGAAAGGTGTGTGGGGGAGGGAACAGGGCAGCAGAGGCAATTCCAAGGGATGACAGAGCTTGTCTGAGATCTCAGTCAGCCCTGGATTGTAGTATCATGCAGAGAGAAAACTAGAAACAATGCTCTTCATGGCACTTGACAGAGATAACTGATGCCTGGTTAAAAGCCAGCTCTGAGCCCAAAGCCTTGCTGCTATATTAGCACTACCACAAATCTGGGCTACCTGTCTCTCTGCCTTCCCAAGAGGTCTAAACTCAAACAGGGGGAGCTATCGACTGCTCCTCATGTAGACAGCTCCTAAGTCATCTCATGGCCCTGTCATATCCTGTTAGAGGAATTACTTCACCCTATGTGCTTGTTTAAACAGTTCTGTTTAAGGATAGCCCTAGTTAAGTTATTTACTCCCTCTATGTTTTTTTTCTTCACCAGCTCAGAAAGAAGGCAAAGGCTTAGTAATGTTTAAGTTCAATAAAAAAATTGAAAGAAAATACATACAGGATAGTAAAGAAATTAGAAAACAGGATCTGAGTCATAAAACAGACAAGGAAAAAAAAAAGAGCAGAATTGTACATACAAGCCATAAACCTCACTGTAATTTTCATTTCCTCAAATTATCCCTAAATATTAAATAATATGTTATTATTAGAAATTGAATTCATAAGCCTTTCTTTGAGACCTATACCCCTTGAAAGGTATTCTCCCACCATCTCTCCTGTGCTGCTAACACCCACCTTAATTTCTCCAGAGCACCTATGTAATATGAGTGTAATAGGTTGTATGTAAACATGGTATAGCTCAGAGGAAGACATAGGGAGATGTAAAAAAAAGGAGGGAGATGACCAGTAACAGACTTGATACAAATTCAGAGCTTATGCAAAGCAGTGAAACAGCCAGGGCATGGGTGCTGTACCAACATGACCTCTTAGCACAGAACTTCCTCCAGGCTGGTGAGTTCTGCCACAGCACTTGGTCACGGGCTGTGGTGGGTCTGTCTGCATGTACCTAATAGAAATACATAACATCTAGGGTTCCATCCGTGTAAGGCCAACGCCTGCTAAGAACAGAGCAGCAATCTGACATCTTTTATAACCCTTGATCCTGCTTACCCATCCCTCTAAGAGCTTCAACATAACCCTCATCACTTGTCTCGCTCACACATGGCTGGTGTTTCTACCTGGAGGGTGGAACTGTGTCATGCTGAAAAAGACCTGGCTGTGGGAAGGACGTGGCTGCTGTGGCTGGTCCTGCCTGTTGCACGGACAGTGCTCCAGGCAGAGATGGGTTGCAGTGGTGCTGCTGCTGAGGTTTCACCCCGTGGCTGCCATGCTGGTTGGAGTGCTCATGCAGTGAGGTTTCAAAGGAAGAAGACCCTGAGTAGGGAGGAGCAGCACCAGCCACTGTAGTGCCTGTCCAGCCACACCAGGAGAACTGTGCCATGCTCCCCATGCTGCTGCTGGCCTCAGCTGAAGTTCTCACAAATGTCTGGGCATGAAGGCAAACCCACAGGGAAAGCAGTACCACTCCTTAAACAAGAGATTTTCCCAAAACAAGCACATGCAGCTCTGCTCCCCACAACCTTCACTGTTCACTATTAGTTGATTCAACTAAATTTCTTCAAAGCACAGTAAGATCAAGCATGGAACATGACTGCATTGCAGTTAAAAGTCCTTGTTTATTTTTCTTATGTCTACAGATGAGGCCACTGGTGACACAGAGACAGGCAGGAGAGGGTCTGGTGTTTGCTATCAGTGAAGAGTGTATGCAAAGCTGTACACTGGCACACCTTTCACTTGCCGAAGCTGATGTTTGCCTTCCTCCCCTGCCTGCCCAAAGGCACTTGCACATCTTTAGTTTGCAACTTGTACTTCTGCTTTTTACTTCTGCCTGAGCAGAAATTACGGATTTGGCGTTTCCACCCACTAGGTCTCACCAGCAGGATTGCCTTAAGAATCAATGAAGGCTCTGTTCCTGCCACTTATTTCCACCACAGCGGAAAATCAGGTGAGGTTGTGATTATGCTCTGCTTTCCCCACTGCATCCTGCAAAGGGAATGGTCAGTGTCACTCTGCAGCATGGTGCAGTGGGATGGCTTGCTGCCCTCCAGCAGATCTGCTCAGGCAGCACCGGCCTGAGACTGAGCCACCACCTGCCTGCATCCTCGTATGTTCCCTCCCTGGTTCCTCAGGCTACTGTGGGGTTTGTATGATTGGAGAGGGGAGAATTATGACCAGAGCCAAAACAGGGGTATTACATTTCAGCCACAAAGTGAAGAAGTAATAGTAAAAACTTAGTGCATTAATAGACCCAAATTTAATTAACATGTTATTATCATACTGACAATATTCATATTATGAACCATGGGATTCCAACATTTGGTTTGAAAAGAAGATGGAGGAGAGAGGGGACAAAGCACAAAAACAGCTGTGTACCCCAAAAGCTGAAGCAGTGCATCCCAGACTTATTCGGGCAGCCACTATAGTTCTTGGGTGACAGGAGAGAACTGGAGAAGGTCAGTGCTTTTATTTGGGTAATTAAAGCCTGAAATTTAAGTGAAAGAGGAGAAAACTTTTGAGCAACATGGTTGAATTTTTTATCCATACAGTGGGTGAGGAAGCTTTTGAAGTCTATCAACACATACTATCAGCACAGCAGATAGAAGACAAATTTACTTTGCTGGACACTTAAAAAATACTCAGGAAACCCTCTAACCCTAAAATGAACATTGTGTTTAAGCAGCACCAATTTTTGCCTCATCATGTTGTAACAAATGGAATTGACAAGTATACAGGCAAACAGAGACAGAACGAGGAGCAGTAACAGTCTGAGATTACTGAAAATGATATACTTAGAGACAAAATTGTTTTCCATGTGTCTGACAAGAGGCTGGGAGAGAGGTTATTACTGGAGATGGATTTGTGCTTGAGAAAAGGCAATAGACATCTGCCAGGTCTTGGAAGCCATGCAATGCCAGAAGCGATAATGTCTGGGCAAAGTATTGAAAAGTCTATAATAAACTGTCAGTGGAAGCAGTATGAAAAGTGGCAGATCTAGAGATCAGCCATGAACAAGACATGCAAATCAGCAATAGAGACAGAGATGGCAGTGGCCTTCACGCTGCTGAAAATTACTCTGCATGGACAGCACATAAGATGATAAGGCCAGAGCTATCTTCCCACAACAAACAACATTACCAAAAATCACAAGGATCCAGTGGCTCTTCCTAGGCCATGACTGCCAAAAGTAGAAAAGCAAGAAGATGTCTCAGCTTTGGAAAGCTAGAAATATTTTCTGGTGCCAGAGCTGACACTAATACCTGATTTTGTAAAAAAAGTCTAGGAACTGATGAATTAAAGTCAGATCCTATTTCATCCAGAAATTAGGAATCAGAGCTATTGCCCAGAATCAAAAAAGAAAAGTAGAGCTGCACTACATACCATCTAGAATCACAGCAAAAGGCATAGTGATGACACTATAGAGAACAAAAAACATTGTATATGTAATCCAACAGAATTACTGAAATATTCATGCAGGAACATTACTGTTTTATGAACCCTGTGCATTGCACAAAGATCCATATGTAAGTCATCCAGAAACCGGGAGAGTAAAGACAGAGACCCAGCTGCTGTGGCACAGGGTGCCAAGTAAGACTTCTTTTTTCCCCCAAATTTCTTTAACAATGACTCCTGTCATCTCTTCTGATGCTACTGTTCTCACGTGCATGGATTTAACCTCGCCTGGGAGCTAGTCAGAGTGATGGTTGATAGTGCAGAACCTCCCCTGAGTGCAATTCAATGCCACCCTTTGTAGAATTGCTCAGGCACACCTAGGAAGGCTAAGCTCTACCACTCTGCCTAAGGCTAGGCAGGAAGAGGGAATGCAAATCTTGAGGAAGAATCAAATCCTAGGCCATAATCTACTACTATGTATAGGTCCCTTTGCCCCAGCAGAAGAACATAGGATGAGTGGTGCTGGCAAGTACTGAGGGCAGTGACCTGTACAGGAGATTGACAAAGTCATAGTTCAGTCCTGCCAGGCAGCATGGACTTGCTGCCTGTTTACTCTGCTACTTTTGTTTGCCTGTTCACATATCTGTGTATATATATGTATACATTTATATTTATATATATATATGCATGTGTGTGTGTGTGTGTGCGCAAAAAGGCATTAGAGATTTCTTAGCCAGGCAGTGCTGCATCATTTAGGCCCATTTAGGGCTCCAAGGTCAGGTACACTTGAGGAACTGGTGCACAGACCAGAAAAGATTGGTGGCACTGTGCCTAAGACATCGATCTCAGGAAACACAGTTTCTCTTAGGACTGGGAATGCTGAGCCACACTCTGGGCCTTGTCTTTGCTCATCTAGTTAAAATCAATAGCCTTTGCATAAACAATTTTCTGTAACCAGTGAACTGCCCAGATGATGCTGAAAAGTCACAGTACTCTGCCAGGTGGTTTAATTACAAATTCCTGCATTTGTACCTGTGAAGATGGGAGATCCAGGGAGAAGGTTCCAGCTGTGATCTGTGTACAGTACAGGCATATGGACTCAAATTCTGCAATAGACACAAACCAACCCCCTGAGTGGCCCCTGTCTGCACAGCCACTGCCAGTTTTTCCCGAGTGTCCTGGTTTCAACTGGGATAGATCACTTTCTTCAAGGAGCTGGTACGGTGCTGTGTTTTGGATTTACTATGAAAATAATAATATTGTTTACACACTGATGTTTAGCTGTTGCTAAGTAGTTCTTACTCTAAATCAAATACTTTTAAGTTTCCTGTGCTCTGCCAGTGAGCAGGTGCACTAGAAGTTGAGAGGGAGCGTGGCGGGGACAGATGACACTAACTGACCAAAGGGATATTCCATACCATGGAACGTCATGCTCAGTATATAAATAGAGGGAATCTGGCCAGAGGCCACCTATCACTGCTCAGTGGGTGGTGAGCACTTTTATTGTGCATCACCTTTTTATAATTGAGTTTTTTCCTCTTTTTCTTGTTGTTATATCCCTTTTCATTACTGTCGTTGTTGTAATTGTATAGTTACTTTATTTCAATTATTAAACTGTTCTTGTGTCAACCCATGGGTTTTACTTCTTTCCAGTTCTCTTCCCCATTCCACCACAAGGAACAGGGGTGTACAAGCGGCTGCATGGTACTTATTTGTTGTCTGGGATTAACCATGGCACTGGGAAATGCACTAGGCCTTTTTACCTAGGTAGTGAAGAAAGGAACAGTACAATGATTCATTCTCCAGTCCCACTAGGTATCCTGTCATCCTCCCTGGTGTGCCTGCTTCACAGCTTAAACCCTTTCTTAACCCTCATCCCTTAGCACTACAGTCAATTAACAGCCTGTAATTGCGATGGGCTGTGAAAACATCATTTTCAGTGATGTACTGCAAAATGTATATCTGCAAACTGACTGGTGCATGAACATGAGAATCGGGCATATTTTTAAAACTGTATCATCTTTAATGAATGGATTTTCTTAGGCTTGAAACATAATCAGTCCCAAGAACTTCCTCCTGCAAGTGATGGATACTTACTTTAGTATCTATTTGATCTCTGAACAAAATTTTTCTATTTTTATTGTTAATTATTCCCAATATACAACTGATGCTTCTCCCCAGAATCTGTTGAATTTGTCTGCCACATCTGTGCCTTACACAAAAGTGTTCCAGAAAGCCACAGCCTGAACTATGGTAAATGGTTATTATTGAGAGGCATGTAAATTTTTTAAATCAGGCTGAAAAAATTCAAGTTAGCCTGAAAAATGCTATGTTTGGCAAATCTACTGCACACTGTTATTAAGGAGCAAAATTAAATCTAAAATGGAAACCTCCATTTACACCCCACTTTAGTTACCACAGTATTTTCCAAGAAGCTGTTCACAATGAAGGTACTAGGCAAGGAGACATGTTTGTTACCTATTAGCAGATAGCAGCCATCTAGTTTAATCCCTGCCACGAGGCTGGGGCAACTTTCCAAGCCAGCATCCCCACTTCAAAAACATATCGTAAGCATCTGCTTTGGAACCTGTCCATTTCAGCTAAAAGCTCCAGCTGAGAAAGAAGTCATCATTCTGGGTAAGATGTTCCCAGAAAAGAACATGAGGATCATGTGATGCTTCAGAGCACCTAGGTGGGATCAAAGAGAGTGCTGCTGTTGTTCCACTTTCCCAGCTAGAAAGGACAGGCACCACAGGGACGGGCTAACTCGATAAGCTGTTTTCTTGGTCTTCTGCCTCTAGTGAGCTCAGACCCTTCCTCCTCACAGGGAGCCTTCCTTCTGTAAGCCTGATCATAACAACCTGGATGCCCCTGGGTTAGGGAGGACTGTTCCCTGCCACCCATATGTGGTGCCCACTGCCTCTGCTTTGTTGACTAGACAGGGCTCAAACCTTGCTCCAGCTCTGGACAGAGTCTTACCGGTCCTTCTGGGGACCAGAAGCTCTTGGGTGAACCTGGACATGTAAATCATGGCATGAGACATGCACTCATAAAATGGTTCATTAAAGCTAAGCAGATTTTTCAGAAACGGAGAGTATAAAGGCACCATTCTCTCCCTGTCTGTGTATACTGATGCAAACACACAGCATAAACATAAAAATTACTCTGCTGCTATAGCTGATTAGTCCTTCGACTTCCTCCCATAAGAGCAACGTTTTTTACTTTCTATCCACCCACTTTCTTGGCACCTGAACTGTCAAAAATTAATTTTCCTCCCCTGTCCTGTGTCACAGTGTCCCTTTCAGCCTGGTAATCACAATACATTTTCATCACCACTAGAAATATGTCTACCCCACAGGGGTGATCAGCAGAGGCAAATGGTACTACCGTCTCTTTACTATAACCTTGGCTTTCTATAAAGTAAAAGATTTCTATTTCCTCTGCTGTTGCAAAAACAAAAATATATTTATGAACCCTCTATTGATACATACTTGGCAAACATTGGTCAATATCTGGTGTCTTGAGAAAAGTCCTTCTCAAACACTTTCAGCCCTGAAATGGTCTTCTGTTAGCCAGTCTGTATAATCTACAGGTATATCAGTATGGAAATAGTAAACTATTGACTTGCTAGTGAGCATATGAAGTAACTGAAGCGATTGCAATTACATATCACTTAGGAATTGTTACAGAAGCCTGTCTGCTGTGAGGCAGTACATTTCAAAGTTTTAGTGCATGAATCCGTAAAGGAAAAGAAGTAAAAAATATGGAGTTAGTGTAATACCATATAACTGATTTGATTTCTGTCAAGATACTAGTAAATTTCTCACACAGTAGCAGCACTTCTCACAAATCACAACCCAAAACTATAGGGCCTGATTTCCCTGAATTGGTGCTAAACAGAGGAAAAAACAAAAACAAAAAACAAACCACCACATAGAAAACTAAAACCAGGAAAACTGCAGATATATTTCAGAGAAGCTGCTACATCAAAAATTCAAGAACAAAATTGTTCCTTTGGGGGCTGTACCCTGCTTCCACACTAAGATGAACTTAAGCCTATATATAACAGCATCTCCTGGGAAGTTTCACAGTAACTATAAATCCTCTTCTGTAAACCTAATGGGTTGACTGTTGTGAATTTACTGCAAACTCCAGAGACACTGGACTGCTTGGCAATGTATCTAGAACATCCCTCACATAAACACATAAGACCAAATGACCAAACTTGCTCCAAGTTTCCTCCTGAATTTCTTTCTCCTTCCCTCCAGTTATGGAGAACCCAGACCTCCAGTTACATGCAGACTAGCCTCTCATCCATACTCGGTGCCACCACTCCATCCTGACACCATTACAGCACTCCTGTATCCAGCCTTACTACTGTCTTCTGGGGCCAAGAGCAAATAGGGTCTTGGCTTCCCTATTAACACCTGCTCTGACACAGGGTGCCCACTGCTGTATCTGACGTGTGTCAGACATCACTGAAAAAGCATACACAAGCAAATTGTCCAAACAGGGATCCAACTGTCTGACAGTGAGAGATGTGACTCTGGCTGCAGCAGGCTAACACATTCCTGCCACTGCTGTCCACTGGAAGTGGCCATGACGTTGGCAGAAGATGATACTACTCATGTCTCTGTCTCAGTTTGCCAGCCTGCAAATTAAACTGCCCAAGAGGGTGAGCTGGTGCTAAAAAACACCATCCTGCACTGGTGTGGGAAAGGCAGTAACCGCTGGCAGCTGACGGTTCTCAGGGGAGTGAGATTTGAAAGCACCACAGGGGGTTTCTGTGCCATCATAATTCTTGGCTCATGAGCGGACACGTGTGGAGTATGCACCATGCCATGTGCTTGCTGGCAGGGCAAAGATGAAACCTGGTGAGACAACAAAACTTGTTGACTGGATTGGGGCTGTATACCAAATGATACAGAGGAGAAGCTGGAGCTTGTTCCAGCTTTTTCACTCTATGTTTGTCTCACTGTGATATCCCACCCTTAAGGTAAAGGGAGCACCCAAGATTCATAGATGCTCACGGTCAAAAGGAATGACAAAAGTCAGAGGGTCCACAAAAGCTTTCAAAGTTTTGTTAATGAATTATGCCCTTGACATGGAAATTGGTATAAGTTAGAACCTGACCTCCTATATAAACACACAACAGTGGATTTTGGATACTGGGGTAGGGTGAAAGGGAAGAGAGAAAGAGAGAGATGAATGAAAGAGGGGAGAGAGAATGAAGGGAAAAGAGAGAGACACCAGTCCTGGCTTCAGCATAAATCCAGCTGGGGTGTCTGGGGACTCCAACATATCTGGGCTCCGTAGGAGTACCTTTTTATACATAAATTTCCCCAACCTGGAGGTAAGTTTCTCACTTTTTATGCATATCAATTACCATGCACAGTCCATTCTTCTAGACCTTTCTGAAAATGGGTTGGAGGGCTTCAGGGGTGGTCTTGATCCCCCCCCCCCCCAGTCCATGGCCACTTCTTGCCCTCATTCCTACACCTGCCCTGAGTTCTGTTGTGTTTATCTCCAGGAGCCAAAATAAGGATGTTTGCCCCAGAAATGTGGTGCCTTACCTCCATATGGCCCCTTCTCCAGCCATATCCTCTTCTTTCTTACAGTGTTTTATCAGCAACCATCCTTGGCTGTTATTACCAGCAATGCTCGGTTGATTCCACAGCTATCTATCAGTGTTTGAGACATACATATTACCCTCCTTGTCTTCTAGGCTTCTACACTGAGGAATTAGCATTTTTCTTGACCTCCTGGAAGTAAGGCAGAGCTGTATGCACACTTAATTATGTATCCCTGAAGACAGCTCTGCACCCAACAGCACAGCCTGCAGAAGAGGCATAGTCTGGAACAGGCTGAAGCAAAGACCCTGGCTGGCAAACATGACCTGGCCAGCTTCACTGTATTTTGTTTCTCTCCTGCTCTGAGACAAATCTGCCACTCTGTGAATTAAAGGTCGTCATGCATTGCTGGAGCCTGTATTTGTCTATTACACATATGCTCCTTCCAAACTAGCAGAGATTTATCAAACAAGAGTTTAATGAGCTCCGACACAGTGACTGCCCTCTCCTGCCTGGGAATCCCCCGAGTCCAGCTCCCCACACAGGCCAAGCTGGCTGTGGACACCTGCTGCTTGCAATGCCCTGCTACCATAAAGCACCCTGACAGGGAAGGAAAAGCACCAGAGAGCAGTGAGTAACTCCTTCAGCGAAAATTGGTCAGGGATCTATATTAAATTATTTAAACTTCTTTTTTTTTTTAATTACTTGCCCAACTGTAAGAAGCTCAAAGAATCATTTGGTCTCTTGCTATATTTTTTTCTGTGTAAGTACTACAAACACTTTCCATCACACAATATATACAAATGTCTCCAGCTGTTCTCTTCTCCCATTCAGATTCTAAACTCAGCTCCAAAGTCTCCATCATTACCCTTTTTTGACTCTAAAACATCTCTTTTTCTGCCTCTTCTGTCATTAGTTTTCCAATAAGCAAAAGGACGGGTGCTAGCAAATGGAGCCAACACAAACTAGTCCAGTATCTTGTTCAGGCACCTACCAGCAGGATAATATTAACGCCATCTGGGAAAGTAACAACAGAATTGTTTATTTCACAAGATCCTCACCTTCAAAATTCCATCTGCAGTAACCAGCATGTCAGGTATTTTGCAGATCATTCCAGAAATCAAGGAAGGAAGTGTTATTTTCCTTCTGAAGAAGTTTGCTGGAAAATTGAACCCCTCCATACTTCCCATTGCAGCTGCAGTAGCGCAGCAGACAGGAAGAGTGATGTGGGAATCATAGAATCATTTAGGTTGGAAAAGATGTCTAAGATACAGAGGAAGACCTCAGTGTCCCACTTCCCTGCTGCAGAAAGCTGTGTGCTGTATGCCATATCCACTAGGGTCGGGGGCACCCAGACTCCGCTCTGCATCTATGCCCTACTGAGCATCCCTCAGTCATCTCCCAACAGTCAGGTTGCTAAACAAACCCTAGCATGTTTGGAAGCTGAATCCATTTTCAGCCCTCAACTATGGCTGTGTTCAGGGTTGCAGGAGCTAGTGATCAATGTCTTTAGCTATGTCCTAAGAGTGTGGGAGAAGCCCGTTCCTCTCACATCAGCAGAGCTCCAAAGCAATTTGCAGCTGATTACTTTGTTCCACCCCTGTTGGTGTACAGCTGACAGCTGACACATGGAAGATACAGATGACTTGAGAAAACAGCTCCTCTCCTGACTCACATGGAGGAAAGATGCCATAGTGACAGCTGGTTGCAGATCTGAGAGAAATTGAAAATTAATAAATAAATAAATAAATAAATAAATACACCCCAGCACTGCAGGGTGATATTCTAATGATATGAAATGGATGTGTCAAAAATAGAATACACCCACTTAAAATGAATATCTTTTAAAGAAATTAATGTTCTTTGCAGAAGATGAAAGGCTGCACAGCGTAACACATGGGAAGGCAAATAAATGAGTAATGGTTCCAGGAAAGGTAACCACTCCAACGTGAAGAGCATTTCCAGTTCCCTGCACTGCAGTTGTACAGCTCCTTAGTACAGAGCACATGTATTATGCACATTTTAATTTCTTTGCCAGACCTCTAGGAAGATCAAGTGTTTGAAGCCAGACTGTGACAGACAGCACCTGGTCACTCAGAGTTAGCACCTCACTGACTGCACAAAAGCAGCTCTGTGTTGATGTCCCACATTCAGACACCCATAATTCCTCATAAAACTGGACAAATGAGTGAGGCCTGGGTGGCAAAATTTAGATACGCAGGTTAAAAGGTGTAAGCTATTTTCTGATTTAAACAGGTAGCACCAGCCAGCTTAAAGACCTAAGCCACACCAGCAAACTGTATGCTGAAGGGAGGCAAAAAAAGATCTAGCACTAACAACAGATAAAATTACACATAAGTCCCTAGTGCAACGTGACATTAAACAAGTAAATGGGTTTCCATGCGTATGAATGAGGGAATAGGATTTAGCACTGAGATCTTTCCAGCTTTTCTAAACAGAACTGAATATCAGAATCCCATAACCTGTTCAATTGTCTATGCTTTTAAAGGGATGTTAAAAATAGTTTTCATTATACTTTTAAAGGGGTGCTAAAAAAAAATGAAGATGGTCATGAAAAAAGAAATTGAGGTTTGAGGACAGCCTTATTGATTCAAGGAGCCTGAGCTGCTTATCTTATCACCAAAAAAAAAAAAAAAAAATCCAGGAGATAGAGGGGTGACTTGATTACAGAGTACAGGCAGATTCACAGAGAGAAAAATCACAAATATTAAAGGGATTTTAAAATGGATAAAAAACCCATGCATAAACTCACTGGCTGGAAGTTAATGCCAGACAAATTAGAAACAAGGAACAATTTGTTACAGCAAGGATGATTAACCATTAGGACAAGCCATTTCTGAAAGCAGTGGATTCTTTTTTCTGCTTCAAATTCAGAAAGAATATTTTCTTGGCAGGGAAGCTTATTCCACAAGGTTATGGTCCTACATGCAGCAGTTATAGATGAAAGCATATCATCCCCATTGCAGCAGGTTGGGCTGGATGTCCCTTCCGGGCTTCATATCTGTCCTTCTCTGGAATGAAGTAAAAACTACCTGACCCAACAATTACTGCAAATGGAGTTTTATATGTGAGGATCAGCCTTTTGAGATATTTTTAAATCTCACAATGGCCCTTAATCTGGCTATTAATGACAATCCAGCACATTAAAACCATATCTCCAATCTCAAAATAAATTCCTTTTTTTATTCCTAAAGAAACGTAATTGGATCAAAATTATATTGATGTGATACCCCAAATGAAGGCAATGTTAGCTGGAGTGGGTATCATTTCCCAAGCCCTTCTCCATGTCACTGCTCTTAAGGTTTGTCTAAAGAGCCAAAAAACTGCAATCAAAAATGTGCATCTTCTAGACAGAATGGACAATTTTCAGTGACAAAAATCCTACAAAGAAAAGCATATGAAATGCTGTATATTTATAGCCACACAATGGACCAACTTGTCTACTGCTGTATATAAAGCAATTTGTATGATAAGAAATTAAGTCAAACCTTAATTTTCATGACACCTAAATAAACTCTGACAGTGTGGTACACCACAGTGTATTCCCTATCCAACTTGAAATACACATCAGCCAACTGTCTGCTTCCTAAACTTGGGCTGGTTTTGCACCAACCAGCAAGGCAGCCTGAGCAGTTATACCAAACACAAAGGAAGAGCTTCTCGTAGCAGCAAACACAAGTCACCTAAGGAGATTATTTGCTTGGTCCTCGAAGGCTTCTGCAGTGAAAACAATGGAGGAGCTGCCCCCAGATTCTGAAGAGAACAAGTATATATCTCTGGGAAATCTTTATATCATGTATGTTGGATGCCCCTCACAAGAGCACATGTACATCGTAAATGCATACAAGGCAACTATACCTGCTCTCATAGCCTGCCAAGGATGGCACCCAGCTGGGGTGACAGAGCAGTCTCTGGTAGCACAGCAAGTCAGCCAAACTCTTTAGGATTAGCACATTGCAACTGTGAGTACTGTTGTGAGATGCTCTGCCACTCCCACGCTCTCTGTGACTGGCCATCTGATCACAAAATTGGAAGGAAGCTTGTTATTCCTGAACCATGCCACTTTGTTTGTCTGGACAATAGTAACTTCATTTCTGTCAATCCAGTGTACATGTTTCTGTGGAAACAGGAACCAGCAGAATGCACGCTCATAGCCACTGGTTTGCTCTGGTCTCCATGGAAACAATCACTGCATGGGAGAAAAAAAAAGGGTAATGATTGCAAAGTAATGACTTACTAGAAGCTTCCATCTGCCTTTATTTTCCTTTTGTCATCCTTATTGTTACGAAAAAAAGAGGGCATATAGGATGATGTCTCAAATTCTTGATATGATAAAGGTCAGAGTCAGAAAGCATGGGATGAAGCTCCCAAGAGGTCAGGCAGCCCAGCATCAGGCCCCTGAAAGACATCTGGGATGCAAAGGGTGGGTTTGCATTCTGCAGAGGAAGATGGGACACAGACCCACCCATTTTGCACAGATAGGCTCCTTACTGCCAAAAACAACCCATCCCAGGCTCCCAGACTTGCAGAACAAGTTAAGGCAATGCACCTCAAGAGGCTGACAGTCACTTGCATTCCTGGTAGGCGTCCCTGTGGTGGTGTCTTGGCAGAGGGAGGAGACACCCATGTGGTAATGCCAAAGCACACATATGACTTTCCCAGTTCCTTCAGCTCCCTGAAGTTTCTTCAGAGAGAAAATCAGGTTTTTTGCCTTTCCTTTGCTTTTTGTCTCCTACAGAGGTTGACACATCTCACAATATGACTCCCACACAACTGCTTCACTTTCTATGACATGACCTCCAAAGCAAAACCATCGTTGCAACACAAAAGAGATCCATCCCAGTAAAGTCAGCTGCAAATTTTCATACAGTCTGTATGTGACCCAAAGTTTTCATATATTTTTCTTCTGAGGACCTTCACAGTGGCCTTCTGCAGCTGCTTTCACTCACTCTCTTTTCCTTCCTCCCTAGGATCACTAGCATCTTTGGTCCATGTATAATTTCACAAGAAAAATCCACATGGGCACCTGTTTTTTTCTGTCAGCAGCCACTGTTCAGGATTGCTGGGTATTGTTTCACCTCCTTTTGCCTTCTGCAGACATTCTCATCTCCCATATCCTTATGGTAACACAGAGATATCCCACAAGTAGTGGTGCACTGTGAGGAACAAAGCCTGCACTGCAGTGACATGGCTTTCTGGTGTAACTCACTAAACAGAGACGCATTACCATGTCCTCGGGATGTCAAAGCCCAACCTGTCCCTATGGGTGCAATGGCATCATCTTTTAGCCATCATATCCTTGCGTGAAAAGGTTGGAAATGGTGTCATTCTCCATAAAATGGAATAGACAGTCAGGACAAGATGCAATGCAACTGAGGAAGACTGGCAGTATGGTGAGGGGTCTGCATCCCAATAAAGATGAAAACTTGTGCCCACATAGGTATATGAGGCTGGTTAAGCACGGGCAAGCTGAACACGAGTCATGTCTTTAATTCTTCACCTGAACTTGGCCTGTAGTAAGGTCCATCCCAGGAAGCATCCTTCCCGGAGAACCCCTTGTCCCAGTTTACCTATTTGTTCCTTTGCCTTGAGGACAATGGATTATGTGTGGCTCTGGTGTGGTTAGTGTGCCTGCAAGCACAAGTGCTGCTCCCTTTGGTACCTATTTAAGAGCAGCAATCTCCCAAAGGGCTCCACTGCCTATTCCTGCCATGCAGTTGTGTGGTGAGACATTCTCTCCCAGCTGGTGCACACACTTGCCTCTTCAGGGGCAAGGACTTTTTGCATTCAAAAAGACTACCTGAGGGTATTCAGATGGCTGTTTCATCTCCCCACAACTGTATCCTGTGAACAAAGCTCCTTTCTGCTCAGGCAATCTAAATAAATAAAACTCACTGCTAATAATTACCTGACTATAAATACATGGCAGGAAATAATTGAGCCATTTGCATGAGGAGCTTAAATTGCCTTTGGCACCTTAGACTAGAAAAATGAAAGGTCCTAACATTCATACTGCTTCCTAATTGTTCCATGACTGCCAGAAAATCAGACCTAACTCATTTTTAATGGGATTTAGGGACTTAGGGCAGGAAGGCATCTACTGTTCCCACTAGTGGTGAAACTCTGAAAATCGTAATTTTTTTCAATACTACTGATGATGCTCAGGAGCCCAAGACTTAAATAGTGGCACATATTCCCCTCCCTGTTGCCCCCCCTTCTAGAATAGTGCTCTCTTCCCTAAAGAGTTTTCATTCTGATTAGGATTTATGAGACAGAAATGAGACAATACTGATGCTAAACATTTGCTAATGGAGGAAACAAAAGCAAAACCAACAATAAAATTGCATGTCAGAAATACGATCTTTCAGGGCAGAGACCTATTTTATCCTTTAGTTAAAAATCTATTCTGTATGTCCAGAATGGAAAGCCAAGGTAAATTAGCAAAAATATTTTTAAGTATGCAGTTAAAATTAATGCTGAAATACTGGTGGGTTTTTTCCCCTCCTTTAAGTAGACCAGAAGGCACACCTGTCTCACATCAACTGTCATAAAAGCAAAGCAGAAAATTCAAAGTCCAACAGTTGAATGGGCACAAATGCAGGAAATGACAACAGCACTGTAGTCATAAAAAACAAGGACCTAACAAATACTTCACAGGCCTTCCAGGTTGTTCCTGTCAATCTTTGTGTGACTGTCTCTACCACTTTAGATCAAACAACACCTTCTCCTTCTCTGGGACACACTCAGAGTTACAAAGAATCTCATTCAAGAAAAGGTTTATTTTGTAGCTCAGTATTATGCTTGTTAAAAATGTTCTGCCATGACAACCAGTTTCAGAAACAGAGGTCCTGCAATATCCAAATCTATGTTAGTGTAAAACAAAGATCAAGTAGGTCAGGACTTAACAAATACTTTTACAAAACAGATGGGAAAGGTGGAATGAGAAAGTTAAGAAGAACCAATATGGGGCTAGTGAGACACAAAGACACTGAGTAATTGCCCAGCCAAAGCAGATTTCTTTTGCTGTATCAGAAATATAGTGAACTTCATAAATCTCTGTTCATAGACTTCTGGTTAGCTGCTACATCCTGGCATTACATCTAACAGGGCAACAAAGTTGAAGTGGATGGGAAAGAGGGATCTGCAGAATGACAATATCTACAAGGTAGTAACTCTACATGTTGATATTCCACTTAAGGTATGAGTATTCCTGGTATAAATGACAAGTGAACTGTGATAGCAACAAGGTTTAAACAGCATATGGAAATTTATCTCCAAATCACATGTCACATCAGAGGTTTGGCAAGTCACTCCACTCTCAAAAGTAAAATCTATGAAAACACAATCTGCATAACACTGGCAATGTCAGAGTTTTGCTTTCTCCTTTACCCTGACTGAACACAGATAATGGAAGACACTCAGGTGAAAAATTCACATGACCCAAGTTCTGCACTGCCTGCAAAACTGTGTTCAAATCTCATTTTTCAAATGTATCTGTCCATCAGAGAAGACCTGGGACACTGAGAGGAGTCTGGGTTGTACAAATACCTAAAAGAATTCTACCTCATTTGCTTTTCATATAGCCTGCAGGGTCATTCTACTCAGGTCCACACAGTAGGAATTAGCATGTCTGCTCCTTTCGGGAGCTGTGTACTGCCGCTGGTGGGGAGCTGCCAATCCTCTCCAATATACAGGAGGAAGACAGGCAGGAGCATGGAAAGTACTGTGGTCCAGACACAGCCTGACTCTCAGTCAAGGGAGAAGGGTACAAGTATCTGACCACTGTGAGAATCTGGGAACACTGCCCTCAGCAAGGGCATCTTTTGGCATCCTCAGTACTGCCAGCTACTCAGACCTCCCTCCACCATGAGAAAAGATGTCCAAGAAATACTCCTGATTGCTGTGGGATTGAAAGCAAGAGAAGAGAAAACACAAATCATAGTCCTCAGCATAGCCTCTAAAACAGCCATGACTCCTTGTGCCTCTGACAAAGTGTGTATAATACTTTCAGTTCCAAAGTCAGTCATAAGAGATAAACAAGTAGCCGTGACTAAGCCTGGCTGCTTTGTTATGGAATTTGTTTCCCTTCTGCTTGCCCTCCCAAGCCACAGAAACAAGCACCCTTGTTCCCATTTCCTCTCCATTTTCACCAGAGCTTCAAATTTTCCTTCAGCACAAAGAGAAGAGAAGAAAAATTAACAGCCATAACTACCATAAGAAATGTCTGTCCTCACGTATCCGGTTATCAAGAAATTTTTCTGTTATTCTGTTAAGTCTTCCGTGAACTGCACAGTTTTCTACATGTAAGACTAGAACAATATTTTTTCAATAGCTGCCACTCTTATACCTGTTGGAAACACGATAATCTGATCAGAGGGCAAGAGTTATAATTACAGTCTGTGGGTAATTTTAATCTTCTATTCCTATACTTTCAAAGCACATAATTTCTATTTACCTGAACCTCTAAATGATTGCTTCAAATCTTTTAATTATGATTTCCCAAACAGAATGAAAGGCACTTTGTTCCCCTTTACCTTTCTCCTCTCACTGCTGTGAGAACCAGTATCCCTCCTGCATCCATAAGCCTTCCTGCCTTGACTGGACTCCCATCACAGAGAGAAGCCCAGCTCCCAGGTAAGGCATGCCTTCCTGTTGTTTCCCTTTGACTTCTTTCCCCCAGAGTTTTACCTCTTTCTTAAAAATTTGGTCACTGAAGATGTTCCTCACATCACTATAACAGCTCTTATAGCTTCTTATAGAACACCAAGTCCTCTCTGAGTCTCAGTTAGCTAATGAGTATGACAATGCCACATCTCTCTCCTTCCATTCTGGGCAGGGACCCAATAATCAGCCCTGATGCACTCAGCTCTTCTTCCAAGCTCAATTCTTCTCTTTCTGTCATGCCTCTCCCCTCCAGTACTACTTGCACCCTCTCACTTTTCCATACTGGGCTCCCCACAGCACCTCACCCTCCCCAAGCTTGGAGTAACTGCCTTTTTGCCTTTGGGCATCTCTTCAGCACAGCTAAAAGTGGATGCTTCACTCCAGGATATGAGTGGAGAAGAGCAGCCATTTGACTTGGCTCTGTCTTACAGTCACCCACAGAACGTGACCCATTTTGAATAAGGGCAGATTTGTAAGGCCACCTTCCATCCAATTCTTCCTGAGGAAGGTGTTAAAACACCCCCAAACTGCACAGGTTGCAATAAAATTATTCAGACTGGCAGTACTGGCCTGACCCAGTCCCCACCAAACACACACAATGGTGAGCTTATGCAGCATGATGCAGCAGCACATGAAGAAACCTGAGACAACAGTAGCACAGGGGACACCTTAGTTGGGGTTAATCCATTTTGGTTAATTCATTCTACTCTAAGCTAAACTAGTCATCCTCAATAAAGTCTGTACTAACGTACCTCCCTGACATTTCTGGACCTGAGGTAATGTTGATGCCTCTTCATTGCACAGGGTAGGTAAACATGCTTTCAATGTAACCTGAAAATACAGAAAAGTCTCCCAAGAGAAACTGAACAGTTTACAGAAGAAAACCTTAGCTTGATAAAAATTTCCATGAAAATTTTCAAGAAGGGAAAGTGCCAGACTCTGCACCTGGGATGGGGCAACCCCAGATGCTTGTACAGACCGGGGAATGAGAGGTGGGAAAGCAGTGCCACTGAAAGGGCCCTGGGGGTCCTGGTTGATGGCAGGTTGAATCTGAGCCAGCAGTGCCCTGGCAGACAGGAGAGCCAACCCTGTCCTGGGGGGCATCAGGCAAAGCATCGCCAGCCATTTGAGGGAGGGGATTG